>CAIGQQ010008682.1:0-11475 GCA_903798035.1 Danio albolineatus
AACACATTAAACACTTTAAACAATACCCTAATCCATCAGTTAGAGTTACTGCTGACTTATTATTTGTAATTTAGATGTTAAATTCATTTAAAAAACACAAATGTAAATCATGCACATTATCAGACTAAAGAATAATTCACATTAGGCGTTTAGTAGTGTAAATGCATATACACCGATTCAGAATGTCAGGCTTTAAACACGTTAACAAGTTTAATGTGTTCAAGAATAAGGAGAGTGGTAGGGCTGTTGTTTACACTCTGTGTTCTCGCGAGATTTGGACGCGGCGCGCTTAGAGCTGGAGCAGCTGTTTGCACACTGAAGTGTGTGCGGGGCAGGGTGTGCGTGCGTGTGTGTGTGTGTGTGTGAAAACAACTCATTAAATAATCCACTAATCCACCAGCATGAGTTACTAATGACATAAACAAAAATTTGCTAACTGTATACCAATTTTTATTAGAAGTGGAAACTTTGAAAAAGTCTCCAATACAAATTAGAAGCAAAAATAATGATTTGATGTTAGATTTCATGGAGGATTTTTTTTCTGGTGCTGATCCTCCGCTGTAGTCGATGATTGTGTCCTAAGTTACTTTTTTATTTTATTATTATTTTATTTTATAACACTTTGTAATACCATCTTTTCCCCCACATATTATGATTTGCTTAATTATTATGTATGATTGTGTTTTTGCATTCATGTAATGTTACTGGATATAATTTATATCTGAATTTGTATTATTACCTTATGTAATGGTTCAAGCTTATAATAATAATAAAAAAAGTTACTGATGACATTTTCAAATTAGAAATTTAATTAATTTGATTAACCACGAATGTGAAACACTGTCAAACTAAAGCATGTAGCGTTTAGCAGACGCGTTCATCCACAGCCGTACATCCATAAGCACATATTAGGAATATCAGGCTTTAATACATTAAAGAAAGGCGACAGAGAAGAGTGGTAAAGCTGTTGTTTACACTGTGTTCTCGCGAGAATTAGACGCGGTCCATGAGTCTGTACTCTCTATTCTCGCGAGATGTGGCGGCAGCGCGCATGGAGCCGTGAATCGCTGGAGCAGTAGTTTGTACACCGGAGTGTGTGTGTGTGCGGGTTAGGGGGTGTGTGTGGGAAAGAGTGTGTGTACGGAACCGCTCCGTGACAGCAGCACACGGTAAACGATGGCGTCCGGCGAGACGCTGTACATCGACGCGGAGGGCGCAGCGGTGCCCGCGGAGCTGGTGGAGCTGCAGGAGATCGAGGTGGAGACCATCGATACCACCGTCATCGGCGGAGAAGAGGAGGAAGAGGAGCCGGCCATGATCGCGCTGCAGCCGCTGCACACCGGGGACGGAGAACCGGGAGTCATCCTGCTGCAGACCCGCGAGGAGGTGGTCGGAGAGGACGCGGAGCTGCGGGGGGACGCCTTCGAGGAGCAGATCCTCATCCCGGTGCCCACACCCGGCGCAGACGCACAGTACATCGGCCAGACGCTGCTGACGGTCGCGGGCAGGAGCTCCGGGGGGCGGACGGGACGGAGGGCGGCGGCGGGAGGCAAGAGAACCGGCAAGAAGAGCTACCTGAGCGCGGCGGAGTCCAGCGGGAGGAAATGGGAGCAGAAGCAGGTGCAGATCAAGACTCTGGAGGGGGAGTTCTCCGTCACCATGTGGGCGTCGGGTGAGTGGGCAGACTCCTGCACGCGCTCCGGGTGTTTATGTTTTGAACGGAGGCCATGTTTGTCGCTGGTGATGGGCGCCGCCATGTTCCCCGAGTCCAGTATGGCCGCCCGTAAAGATGGCGCCGGTGCGCGGCTGGAAGATGGCGCGAGTGCGCTGCAGCGGTGTGTGTGTGCAGGCCGCGTGAAGCGACCGTTAAACATTCCCGCGGGTTGAGCTGAGCGCGCGCCTTTCTGGATTTAAAAAATATATGAGCAGGTGTAACGGTCGGTTTATTTTAACGGCTGAAACTGAAGAGTTCGCGCAACCGCCGCTGTAACCCTTAACTAGTCCAACTAGTTTGGAAAGGTAGGTTAAACAACCTGCAGTCTGTTAACTAGTGCTGCGAGGCTAGCTTGGTTAAACGATTATGAGTCGGTTTACTAGTATTGTGGTTGTAGTCAGGTGTGGTAAACGATGTAGAGTCTGTTAACTTATTGTGGGAGTAGTTCGCTGTGGTTATGAAGAGTTTTAACTAGCGAGACTGTTAGTCAGGTCTAGTTATACAATGTGGAGTCTGATAACTAGTGCTGTGGAGGCAGTCTGGTGTTTTTAAAACTATATAGAGTCTGTAAACCAGTGCTACTGGACTAGTTTTGTGTGGTTATGCAATGTTTAGTTTGTTAACTAGTACTACTGAACTAGTCAGGTGGTGTTTTAATACAGTGAGGAGTCTGTTAACTAGTAATGTGGTAATAAGTAGGGCCAGACAGAATCTGCTGACATTTTTTGCTGTTTCTGCGCAGAATTTTGTTAAAAATCTGTGGACTTATGCGGAATGATTGTGGGAGTATCATATCTAAAACCTTAATATAAGAAATAAAAAGTAATACCTTTTTAACTGTTATTTAATGTTTACAATGTGAATCAATTAGGTCCACTTTATTTGGTAAACAAAGCAAGTCTCTTGTATAAAATGTCTACTGTAAGACAGAAAATAGTACTTTACAAACTGTATTGTAAATAAATCATATGAATATATTCATATTAGTCAATATTATTACTGAAATTAATTTAAAAACTGAATAAATATACATTTACACAAGTAAATAAACTGAATCAATGATGGGCCAAAAATCTGCAGAAACTGCGGTGTGGCCCTAGTAATAAGTTAGTCTGGACTCTGGTCCGGTGTGTCTGCAGAGCTAGCTTAGTTCGGGAATGGTGAGTCTGTTAACTAGTATCGTGGGTGGAGTCTGTTAACCAGTGCAACTAGACCAGTCTTGTGTGGTTTAATAATGTAGAGTTTTAACTGCTTCGGGACTAGCCAGATCTAGGTAAATAATGTGGAGTCTGTTAACTAGTGCTGCGTGGTAGTCGTTATTGTAATTGCTAAAAAAAAATCGCAATTTAAGCACATGCAATTTCTAAATCGCAATGGTTGCAATTTTATCTATTAATTTATTTAGATTTTTGTTCACGTTCTTTTGCGCATGATTTTAATATGTTAACCAATCAGAGCTGACGCAGCACACCGGCCAATTACAGCTAAGCTGAACGGGAGAAAGATGTTAACCAATCAGAGCTCACTCCGCACACAACAAAGTTGAGCGGGAGAAGCGAATAGGTGGTTTTGATTTACGTTAGTTTTTATTTATTGTTCTGACTGGAATTGAGGTTAGTTCATCTTTATTTGTTCATGTTGTCTGTTTTTAACACAGTTTATTACAGTTTTGTTTGTCAAGCAGTTGTTTTTAACTAGTTGAGGTTAGTTAATCTTAATTTATTTTATGTCTGTTTTAAAGATAGTTTTACTACAGTTTTATTTATTAAACTTAATACTGTGTTATTTCATTGTGAAATGTTTTGTTCTGCACTTCTTGAGCACTGAATACATGTAGAATGTGTGTGTGTAGCGCGCTTGAAAAGGCAAAAACAGCTGCCAAAATCGGAAATAAAATGGCAATCACAATATTCGTTCCAAAAATCGCAATATATTTATTTTGTCCGTATTGCACAGCCCTACTGCGTGGCTTGCTTAGTCTGGTAAGGTTATTGATGAGTCTGTTAATTAGTATTGTGGGTGGAGTAGCCTGGTGTGGTTAAACAATGTAGTCTGTTAACTAACTAGTGCTACTGTGCTAGTTTGGTGTGGTTATACAATGTGGAGTTTAACCAGTACTGTAGGAGTAGTCTGTTAACTCCTACTGAGGGACTAGTTTGATGTGGTTAGCTGATGTGTAGTTTTATTAAATCATACAGTGGTAACGGTAAGTGACAATAATCAATATTTTGATTAATTGTGCAATACATAGACATGTTCAGTTATTTTTGCTGAGGCGTTTTATTTATATAAATATCGCCCATGTTTTCATAAATGTCCACATTTGATCTGTTTACATTAGATACAGAATGATTAATGCTGCTGTATAATCACAATCAGTGCTGTAAAATGGCCACAGTAAGATCATTAATATTGCAATAGTTCCTCTGACATTATATTAGAGAATAAAGATGATGTGACAGGTAAAGATTGGAAGGTTTGGTCTCAGTCTGCTGATGGAGTCGTGCTGTAGATCCTCCATCGTCCACTGAAGCGGTGTGTGGTTTCTTTCAGATGATAAGAAGGACCTGGAGCATGAGGTGGTGGAGGAACACATCATCGGGGAAAACTCTCCACCCGATTACTCCGAGTACATGACCGGGAAGAAGCTCCCGCCCGGCGGCATCCCGGGCATCGACCTGTCCGACCCCAAACAGCTGGCGGAGTTCGCCAGGTCAGAGACAGACCTACTGCTATGCTGAGTGTGTGTGTGTGGATGTGTGTGCACATGAGTGTGTGCATGCGTGCATATGTTAATTTGGCTGTGTGTGAGTGTGTGTGTATGTGCGTCTGTTTTTGTGTGCACTTGAGTTTGTGTGCTGAATGTGTTTGTGTACATGAGTGTGTGTTAATTTCTGTGTGTCTGTTTGTGTGTGCTCATAAGTGTGTGTGTGCACGCATGCACATGTGCATCTCTTTGTGTGTTTGCATACGAGTGTGTATGTGCATCTTATTTTGTGTGCGCTTGCGTCTGTCTGTGAGTGTGTGCATGCTTGTGCATTTATTTGTGTGTGTGTCAGGGTCAGAAAATGAACTAGCTCTGTAGATGTGGTGTATTAATGTAAATTATGGTATACATTCAATAAACAAAGAAATATTTCTAAAGATAAACAAACTACAGTCAAATAAACACAATGGAGCAAATGTTATGCTTTTCTGGGAAAGTCTACCAGCATTCGGCTTCAGGAATTAAATAATGAATTAAAAACAGCATTGTGTAGTCTTCATCATATAAACAGTAAAATGTGTCTATTTTTAAACTTCTTTGTTTTCTTAATATGCTTTAAACTCTTTAAATATTCACACAGGCCTTAAAAACACGAGCGATATCAATGCTTAAACGATGTACTGTGCAGCCCTAGTCTTATCAGTTTATCAGTGCAGACGCATCATCCCTGAAAATCAGTGGATCAGCAGATTGATGCGCTGCTGAAACTGAGGCTTATTTAGGCTGATCAGAGAACAGTGTGTTTATGAGCTGATCATTAACAGTACACGTTACTGGACAACACACAGCGATTCAGATACTGACACCAAACACCAACAGAGACACCGTTCGTTTCTGACCCTGTGTGTGTGATCTGTGTTGATGCAGAGATAGTTTCAGTGTACCTCCTGTGAAACATCTATTTTTTAATTGATGTTTAGTGCATTGTTTATAAAGATGTCTTTAAGTACAGTATTTATCTTCAAGTTCTCCTCACTGCAGTGATCAGCAGATCAGCGGAGACGGTAAAGGCTCATTCACACTGAGAACAGTAAATGTATTAGTCTCCACACCAGCAGTTATCTAAATGATTTTTAAGAATATGCTTTTCAAGAATTGTACTTGTGAGAAATTGTAAAAAAATAAATAAATAGCATGTTTACAGTAACGCAGTATTAACTGATATATCAGCACAATACGGTGCTGGCCAACATCATTTGTTCCCCTTCAGTTGTTGAGTGTGTGTTTGCATTGATTTGGCCAGATGCCACATCGCGAATGGTAAAATACATTTTCAGTATACGTCTCAGCAATGCAGAAGGTGTTTTCCTCAAATCGTGGAGCAGTTTTTATCTAAACTAAATTCAGTGCGGTCGGAATAATGAACATCTGTCAAAAATTGTTTGATTAAACAGCAATGTTTACAGTACTATTCACATCAAAAGTGAATTATTCTGAGAAATTAGGCATTATTTATTATTAGTGGTGTGATAATATCCATGATTCATATGGTGATCATGATCCATATAAATCATGGATCACAACCCACGGTTCGGAACACATTTTTACCTGTAGATTAATCTTAAATGTGTAATGATCACAGAGAGGTCGCCTCTCGCATCATTAAGATCTCATGTATGAAAGCATTCAGACTTTCCGGTAAAATATAATGATGACGGAAGAAGCTGTGCTGGGTTATTGTGGATGTGGTGGGTTTCTTAGGTTATTAAAGGTGTTTTCTGTCTACTTGTTTAGCCTGCATTAATGCGTTCAGTGTAAGCCGCAGGACTAATCATTAAAAGATCAGGATCTCAACACTCACGCAACATCAATTATCAATGATGGTGATTTGCTTATGATTATTAATCCTTCCGATGACTGCATTCACATCTGTGATTAATAAACACAAAACTCAAGAAAGAGATTTAGTCTTTAGTCTTTTGAGTTAGTTATGAAGTTACAAACAGTCGAATAACACAGCAGTACTTGGAGAACAGTGTATAGTTTAGATAAAACCACTGATGTTAATGGTAAAGATTAAACTGCCGTCATATGTATTTAACAATGCTCAAAAATGAAAGCAGCAGTTACATTATTTAACCAGTCATCACAAATATGCCACTGAATAATTCTTCATAAATGATCATTTGTATTAAAGTTGGATGTTCTCAGTTCTGTTTGTTAAAACCAAACATGTCCTGCAGGGCTGTTTCTGTAATAAATGGAAAGCAAATGACATTTCTCTCCTCCTTTTTAGCTGATCCGAAAAATGGTCTGATCCGTGACTAGAACACCTTAATGTGATCAGAACCGGGAGATTTGTGATCGTTAAACTACTATTTATTATGGAAACCAGTATTAGACAGTATATATTAGAGATTATCATTCATATTCTGTTTGCTGTTTCTCAGCTGCAGTGTGGAGACTATTTAAAACAGAATCTCTGATTAACCTGCTGAAGATGTGTTTGATCGTGTGCCGTGGCACTGCTATTACTCAGAACACAGGAACGACAGCGCTACTGTAATAGTCGTGTTCTCGGAGTGAACGTCCTTTACCGTGTCCCTCGTCTCCTGCTTTTACGCAGCATGTTTCTGACGTGACATTTACTATGTTAGTTGTTTTATTTCTCAGCCCCTTCAGCAACAGTGGCGGTCAGTTTTCTCGGTAAGTCTTAGATTGGAGAAACTCTTTCATTGGTCAAATGAGCGGCTTATGGGTCACTGAAGGCTGGGTTTGGGTCACCATGGGTTATAGGTGGATGTGTTCTGAGTCAGGGCATGCTGGGTAACGCTGATTGTTATTGTGCCTAGAATGAAGCCGAAGAAGATCAAGGAGGACGATGCTCCTCGAACCATAGCCTGTCCACATAAGGTGAAGAGTGTGTGTCTGAGACTTTTGTGTTGTCTTGTTTTATATTTGTTTAGCATGACTGTTATAAGTCTTTATGATTATTAATCATGTAATGTTTACGTCCTCTGTCAAGTAGCGAGTGATAATGGGTTTCATAGACAACTACATTTCCTGTCAGCTCACAGTCTGCAGAAACACTGTCATTGGCATTCTCCCGTTGTACGTGTCATCAGAGGGGGAAAGCCCCGCCCACTAGTCTCCCTCATTAGCATAATTAACAGCCCTGAGTGAGAAGCAGCCGTCTGTCCATTAGCCATTAGAGTGTTTGAGCTGCTGGAGAACATCATCTGTGTGCTGTCCTTAAACACACACACTCCAGAGACAGCAGAGATGCATTTACAGCTTGTCAGAAGCGGCAGAATAGGTCTCCTCTGAAACAAGCGATGTAATCTGGCAATAGGGGGAGCAAAATAATATTGTTTTGGCTTTAAAATAAGGTTATTTTGTAGAATATTTACATAATTAGACTATAAAGAACAGCGTTTGTGCAGTGTACATGCGCAATAGCACACAAGTGATGGAATCATCAGCTGCTTCTTTTGGTGAATTGTGAAGATGAATATGTGTGCATTTCATTAAACGTGTTGGTGAAGTTTCTCTTTAGTTACATTTATGCTAAACTTAACTGAATGAGTGTTTGTTTCCTAGAGCATATATTAACCATATCTTCATCTATGTTAAGCTGCTCGGTCGTGATCTGCATTGTAAAAAGGGCTATAATGTGTGTGTCTCTGACAGGGCTGCAGTAAAATGTTCAGGGATAACTCAGCCATGAGGAAACACCTTCACACTCACGGCCCGCGGGTTCATGTGTGCGCCGAGTGCGGGAAGGCCTTCGTGGAGAGCTCCAAACTCAAGCGCCATCAGCTAGTGCACACCGGAGAAAAACCCTTTCAGGTACGTCCATCCGCTAGACTGCTGTTGAAGACAGCGTTTGCTAGAAATGATCTTCAGACGGCTGGTTAAGGTATCGTCATATTGCACAGCTCTAATTTAGCTGGAGTAAAATTAAAAAGCTTAAATCAAATGACACCACTAGCATTGTCGATGATATTCACCTTCATTTGATGGCCGACAGAATACTTTCTGATTGGAATATATGAGAGTTTTATATAACTAAATAAAGAAGCAAAAAACAAAAGCACGTGTTCATGTTTTATCCCCACTTATATGCAGGTAGATTTAATGAAAATGCAATGATTTTAAACCAATTATAAACAACAGAAAAATGTATTTTTCTAAAAGTAGTAAATGCACTCACACCCTCTTCCCTGCAGGAGTGACCACACTCTGTCCTAGAGGGCCGGTGTCCTGGAGAGTTTAGCTCCAACCCTAATCAAACACCTGAAGCAGCTAATCAAGCTCTTACTAGATATACTAGAAACCTCCTGCAGGTGTGTTGGAGCAAGTTGGAGCTAAACTCAGCAGGACACCGGCCTTCGTGGACAGAGATTGGACACCCCTGTCTTACTGTAATATACCTAAAACATGCATTGTCAACTCATCAATGGTGAGGAAAGAGTTAAATGTTGCACTAACTGCAGTAAATATTAGACGCACCTCATTTTTACCTCACCCGTTTCAAATCTGAAGAGTCTTAAAGGAATAGTTCACCCAAAAATGAACATTTACTCACTATTATCAGTTAAGAAAGCTGGAAAACACTCATTTTTGGGTGAACCGACCCTTTAAATTAAGGTGCATTAAGAGAAGCAAAGTGCCTGGCGATTATATGACTTGAGAGTTTACAATTAGGACATGAACAAACATCTGTCAGTTGAGATGGATCGATTTATTTTTCTTTATACTAATAGCAGGTATGTGTTGCTTCTCCAGTAAAAATATGTTGGAGTAATAATGTTCATTTAATTGTTTGGTAAAAGTTATTTTCATATTCTAATTGTTACATCCATTTCTGTTACTTTTAATGAGGAAAAGGAAAACATTAAGCCAGTTGTAATTATTGCTGCCATTTACAATAGGTGAGGAACAACAGGACACAAAAGTGCTTTTAAAGTGAACTTGTGTATTATAAACAAGCTGTGTATTTTTAAATGTTTATGGGAAAACAAGGTTTCACACAAAAATAATTAGAAATAAGACAACTATTTTTACAAATTATTAATATAACAAAATTGAACAGACATAAGGAGGACAAAGGGAAGGGACTGTGCCAAACAAAACAAAAGAATACAACAAAAATCAACTAACTAATCCATTAAACTCTTCCCCTAAAACTACAGAAATAAACATAAAAAGTAAACCTTCAACGTCCGAGACGTCGTAGCTTACCTACTCTTTTCTTCCAAAGCAAAACTTACAAATGTGGCACAAATCCATAACCTAGTGTGTATAATTAAAGTAATGCTGTGTATATGCAATGTACATCACGTGTCAGATCTTACCTATTCCCTCTCCTCCGTCTAGAATAAGACAGATGAGATGTTCACACTCCAATACTCAAAAGTTTGAGACAAGAACGTTTCAATTTACATGGCAAACAAAGCACACCAACAAAAGTTAAACAAACACTGATCGATCAAAGCAAAAAGGGAAAGAAACATACGCAGAAAACAAATGTCAAACACAGCTCAAGTTCACACGAAACGGCGTTTTCCTTATATAGCGTTCCACCATCCTGCAGCGCAATGATTGGAGCTCTTCTCAATTGCGTCATCGCATGTCAGTCCGTGTCCCGAATGACTGACCTCCAACACAGCCAACCCGCGGATCCTATAAACGCAAAAGCGAAACAACAGTCCCCAAACTGTATAACGTCATAAACGTAACACTAATAAAACTATTATTATAATGAATACAACTCATCGTGTTCTTCTTAGATGTGGAGATCATATAGAGCCACTGAGTTTCTGTCAGTATTACCTGTCCTGCAGTGTGTGATGTTGCTGTTTGTGAATGTTGATGATGTAAAGTTAATCAGGCATTCTGTCCTGATGTAAAAAGGATGAACAACATCTACATTTTCTCTCAAAACGCAGCTTATTTGTGCTGTAGATGTCGAGAAGCTCTTATTGTAAGGACTAAACGTTTATTTTTGAACATGGATTGACTCTTACAAAGCAGTTATTTCCAATAAGAGCACTGAGAGTTCAGTCAGTTGTGTCTTGAGCAGTGCTGGATTTATCTGCACGAGACTGACTCCTAAAACCAGCAACAACTAGGAAATAAGTCTGATGCAGTGTCTGCAGAACTCAGCACTACAGAGGATTGATGTTTTACATTAATATAGCCTTTTTATTTATTACGATGGCATTTTCCCCACAGACTGTTATTAATGTCTGCCTGTGATGTGTGTTCAGGGTTAATGCTAGAGCTGTAGAGTCTAACTAAGGCATAATGTGCCACTGAGAAACATCCTGCAGATCCTCTAGTGTTTCATCATCACAGTAAACTGAAGGTTGATAAATGCAGAGCCGTCTTTACTGTACTAAAGTGTGTAAAATAGCTGAGGGAGGCCTTCATTTCCAACACACACTCCAATCATAACTGAGTAAAGCAGTCTGACCAATCAGAGCAGAGCTATCTGACTGAGCAAAGCCATTTCACCAATCAGAGCAGTGCAGAGTAATGTGTCCAATCAAATCAGTGCAGACCCAGCTGACCAATCAGGGCAATCATTCGACCAATCACAGCAAAGATGAGTCATCTGATCAATTAGAGCAGAGACCCATCCGACCAATCAGCAGAGTCATCTGACTGAGCAAAGCCTTTTCACCAATCAGCAGTGCAGAGTAATCTAACCAATCAGAACAGCACAGACCCAGCTGACCAATTATCCGGCCAATCAGAGTAAAGATGAGTCATCTGATCAATAAGAGCAGAGATGAGTTATCAAAGCCGAATCATCTGACAGAGAAACCAATCAGCAGAGCAGACCAATCTGACCAATCAGAGCAGAGATGAGTCCTCCAACCAATCAGAGCAGAGACCCATTTGACCAATAATGCAAAACAGACCAATCAGAGCAAAGATGAGATGTGTCATCTGGCCAATTAGAGCAGAACAGACCCATCCGACCAATCAGAACAGAGACTCGTTTGACCAAGTAGAGCAGTGCTGAGTAATCTGACCAATCAGAGCA
>CAIGQQ010008685.1:936-11106 GCA_903798035.1 Danio albolineatus
TGTGTGTGTGTGTGTGTGTGTGTGTGTGTGTGTGTGTGTGTGTGTGTCCACGTTGTACGTGTGTGTGTGTGTGAACTTTGTAACGACATTGTGTGTGACTCATCGTTGCAACAAACACATCAAACAATCATTGGTAAAGTTCTTACCGTAGTATTTCCTGGGAGGACTAGTCATATGGCCCGTTTCCACTGAGTGGTATGGTACGGTATGGGTCAGTACGGGTCACCTTTATCAGGCTTGCGTTTGCACTGCTAAAGGGTACTCTTTTGGTGGGCATGGTGTACGACAGTAAGTTTCAGTGGACGTCATTCTCACTAGAGGAAATGTCTACACTGTAAAGCTGTACGGGTTGTTAACATATCATATGAGAAGCACTTCCGACAAAACAGAGGCTTTATTATACACATAAATACTGGTGTATAAATGTTCATTACTGAGCTTTCTATGAACATGATTTGATTATAACTGCAGATCAATGATGCAAAATAGCCTACTGTCTGCGATTATATAAAATAAATAAATAAATGCAACACACATGAACGCATACAACCCCTTACAGTCTCCGATATGTTACCAATTACAAAAACACTACACACAGCAGACATTTAGGCTTTATTTAGGTTCAAAAACAACATGAAATATAGCCCACAGTCAGTGCAGACCTCTCATCTGTATCTTTAAACTTCACCAGCATGTGTAACCTCCTGTTAGATAGTAATTCCTCATTCCGAGTCCATAATAGTCCAAAAGGTGATAGTAAAAGTTTAACGTAGCAGTTTGTTCATATTTGCTGAAAAAATAAGCTGCTCCTTTGTTTTTTTTTCTGCTTCTCCTTTGTTTTTGCACGCGTCAGTTTTGCGTTGGTCAGTTTCTGAAAGGATTGGGTTTCAAAAGCACATCAATAATCAAGCACACGTTATTATCATCAGCTCAAGAAGTTTGTTATTTCAAATAAAGACGTGCACGCGAGCGCAAGTGAGAAAGCGAAACCGCTCGCGCTTCAGACATGCTCGTAAAAAAACTACGGCGCACAGGGGAGAATCTGTTCTTCTTCTTTGTGGCTGTTCATCAAGACGACAACATGGTTTGTTTGAGCTCGGGTCGACCATGGCTCGTTATTATATGTATATATTGTTTCATTGTGATGTCATTTGTTGTCATTCTGGCTTGTTGCACGAGCAATTGACGTATCTCTGTAAACCAATAGCGTTCAGCTGCACGTCTAGCTCTGCGTTTTGGTACCCTTTGCAAAGGGCGACCAAAAAGTGGTACGGTACGGTTTGGTACGCTTTTAGACAGTGGAAACAGCCATAAAAGCGTACCGAACTGTACCACTCAGTGAAAACGGGCCATTAAAGGCCCTGTACACAAAAACAGCAACAAGCTGTTTAGAGTATAATACACAAACTTCAGAAAACTATAATAAATAATCTGATGGCAGGGGCTTAAATCCCGGGGGGGACGGGGGGAGGACATGTCCCCTTCCATCCGAGGGTTGTTCCCCCCCTCCCAAAAAAAAGTTAAAAAAATTACACTCTGTATTGTGAAAAATATATGTATCTATAATAATTGTATTTGTAGAAGAAAAAAAAACGCATTTCACATTTAAAATGCGTTTAGAAACTGTTAAGTTCCCCCTCCTCCTCACAGTGGTTTGGTCCACTGCCTGCTTTCCCGGGTTCATCTCTCCTACTATGCGCACACACACAAGTCAGGTGTGTGGCTGTGACTCGGTTGTAGATGATCGCCAGTAAGGAGGGTACTTTATTCACTGTAAATTAAGCGACTATCTTTAATGTTGTTGATACAGACGCATTTGTAAATTATTTGCGGTAAAAATGCTGATTACCGATGAATTTTCCATGTGTCTGCTATATTAGCGATTGAAATATTACCTATCTAGTTAAGTCTAGTAAAGTGCAACATACTAATGTCACAATGATAAAATACTAATACTATTAATAATATACTAATGTCAATCACAGGCAAAGGAGAAGGAAAATATTGAGGGACAGCAGAGCAGAGCAGGGTCATTCAGATGTACAGTGTCAGGTAAGGGGGTGAAGGGATAATGGCAGAACTTTTATTTAGATGAGCAGTTTCTTTAATGTTTTTAGAGTTGTGGCTGTTCAGCAGATGAACCTCACAGACTCACCTATTTACAGTATGATTAACACAAATCAGCACAACATAAATAATCTGAAGAAAAATGAGTCGCCATTTTGTTGATTTTAGGTTGTGTTGGAAAGTGTCCAAATTCCAACAACGAGCCAACATTTTAAACTATAGTCATATTGCCGTCAAATACTGACATTTATTCGTCAGGTATGAAAACCAAAATCCAACATCTGATAGACGTCATATTGGTAACTTCCACACAACGTCAAGTTGTGACATCATTAGACAATGATATTTTGTTGTTTTTAGGTTTCATTGGAAAGTAACCAAAATGCAACGTCTGTCCGAAGTTGGACATTGACATTGGCCTGATGTTGGGTTCTGACATCAACCTGATTTTCATTTCCAAACAAAATGCAACGTCCCCTGATATTAGTGTACAAAGTCAATCTGACGTCATGCTGATTTCCTGTGCCTGCTGGAGAGGCTTCAAGAGTTTTAGAATGCAAAATAAATAGTGAAATGATCATTTACAACATAATTCCACAAACTGATTATTTCGACTAATTGGCCAAGTTCAGTTCTTCACAGCAGGAACAAAAAGAAATTCAGTCTGTTCGGCACCCGAAGGTATAATGCAACAGAAGTGCTTTGCATTTACCATTTGAGCTGCATAGACTAGTATTTTTACAATGTTTTTGCTCAATACTTCATTACAGTTTAATGCCGCTTTTGCTCATTCTTTGTAATTGCATAAAAAAAACAATACATTATTCAAAATATCTTGTATATTTTGTCAAGGTAGAAAGTCATTTGGGTTTTGCATCAGCTTGAATAAAAGATAACCGAATTTTCATTTTTGCAGGGAACTATCCCTTTAAAACATGCTCCTCATTGGCGCATATCTGAAAGCCTGGCCTTTAGATTCAGAGGTAATTGAGGTCGGTGCTCATGTGCGTGAAAACAGAAGCGCAGCGGCACATGAATCTTGGAATTTTGCTGAACTTCTCAGTCTTATCATCCCTGCTCCCTCTAATAGGGCATTCCTCTGTGATCCCATCAAACTGAGAAGCACACCATATGTAGCTTTTGAGATGATTAGACGCACCAAGCATTTCATTAACCCGACCTGAGTGATTAAAGGGGGCAGATCCATTGATCCCCTTTGTGGTTCGGGCATTATTACTCTGAGAGAGTCTTCATGCAACAACTGTGATTTCCCTGCCTTTCATAGGATGATTTGCAGGCACTGACCTTTGCAGATCTGGAGGTGTTGGGAAAAGCCTAAGCGTTCATGCAGAACAGTGGCATGAGACGAGAGACGTTAGACATGCAGGTTGTTCAGCTTATACCCGACCTTTCATTCCCCCTTCTCACGTCCTTGGCTCTTGTGAGATCACCGAGAGGTGAGGTGCTTGGTTCTAATAAATCGCGTAGAGACAAAGAGAGACAGCGAGGAAAAAAGAGGATCTGCTCTGCACTGTATTATGTAGACTTATGCATACATAAACCAAAAGCAGAACAATAATATGCTTTGACATAAGCCTTTATTCATAGAGTAGCGAGAAGCTAATGAGTGGACTGAAAGAGCCCATAATAATGGATGCTGTCTGCTTTAATGCATTTCAGGTGTGTTTGGCGTCTAGCTTTCACAGAGAGGCTAGAGTCTCGCTGGCAATATAAACAAAGCTGGATTTTATAGATTTTATAGATTTTATGACAAGCATCAGTCTTACTGGCCTGAATAGCAGTGGAAGCGGAAAGCTTTGGTTCTTCGGAGATATTTTCAAATGTTTATGTTATGCATGCTGTTTTATTGACGCTGAATCCCAGAGGAACTTGTCGATTGTTTCTTTCCATACACGACTGCACATATAGGCTCCAAACATGCTAAGAAAGGTTGACAATTGTCAGTGTTTGTGAATTTATGATTTATGTGTTTCAGTAAAATATACTTTATTTTTATTCCCAATGTAAAATAAAGTTGTTGTTGTTTTTCTGTATGTTTTAACTTCCGAAGAGCTAAGAAATTAATATTTGGTGAAATAGCCCTGACTTTCAATCACAGCAAATGAAACCATTTGTTATTCTGAGCAATTGTCATTTTAAAAATAACCGTAGGCACAAGAAAAGGCTAAAAGTCCATGAATTTCACCATTGTTTTTAATTCTGAATGCCACAAGTATATAAAAGCAAAAGCCAAATATACACTTTATGGGTTAGCATTACTGAATTTCCTTTCAAGCCAAAAACATGAATATTAAGTAAAAATCATGTTCCATAAACACGTCTTGTACATTTCATACTTTACATTTATCAAAACTCAGTTTCCCATACATCAACGGAAAGCTCATTTATTCAGCTTTCAGGCGTTGTGTATATGATAATTTTCTAAAATTGACCACCTGAATGGTTTTGTGGTTCAGGGTCATAAATGGTATTTTGTTTGACCTACATTAAACCTCACCTGCCTGTAGCTTTTTAGTGACACAATTTATGATTCAACTTGATTCGCTTCTTCAGGTGGTTTTGATTAGTGTTGAAGTTCTCCAAGACCAAACTTGTCTGTTATTTCAGGAACTGTTAAAACAAAGACACAGATATTAACAGTTCACTAAAACAACTCTTTCTGGTTCTTGATAGGCTGAAAGCTGTGCTTTATTCTCTTCACGTGCAGCACTCAGAGCGAGTGCCATGGCAGAGAACTAAACACACTAGAGATTGACAAATGCTGCTGTTGTAATATATTTTTGCAATAGATTTTTATATTTCAAATATGTGGTTTATTTTCCTTTTTTAAATTTGTGTTGAGACAACATGACGGATTTAAAACAACCCAAAAGCAACCCCAAGAATTGTGTAAGTAATTTGAACAACAGCAAATATCATTTGAGCATATTTAAAGGTGAATTGATTTAAAAAGTTAAATTGGTCTTTGATTTCTACATAGTAAGTGTGTGGCTTAGGTAAGTTGAACATTTCTCTAGAAACAGTTTTATATGCTCATTTATGAGTAGATGAGTTATCCCCAGAATCAGAAGGTCATTATTGACCATACTTGGAATGGTTGTGAATATTAATGAGCTCCCTGACACTCTCACTGCTCACATACACACACGCAACATGATGTACTCAGAAATAACGCATGCAAAATATACATACTTCATTTTTAAAACAAATTTAACAAATTGAGTAAATTTTTTTTAGCTAAAGTGGTGCAGAGGTTTATTTTAAGGTTTTTCTTTAATTCAACAGGAAAACACATTTTTTCTCTTAGTTGTGTTGAGAATTAAATATAGGCTATAAATTATAATTATACTCAACAAAAGGGAGAGACAGAGATCTATTTTGAGATGTATTTAGAAGCTTTAACATATATGAAAACAAAACACAGACAGGAATTAACCTCTTCATAAATACATGAGGTTTAAATGAATTCTCCTACTGTTCTTTTATTCCATTAAACGTATAGCAAGAGCTGAATGGTATGCTGTTAGAGGCTCATGGTATGGCCTTTTCCATGTACTGAAGTCTGATTATTCAGCCATGCCTATGTATATTCAGACTTATATTATAAAGAGGACTATTGTGGATGCACACACAGTGATATAGATGCTGAAACAATATATTGTACAGCCCTATATAAAACATACTGAAACTGATTACCAATCAATCCAGCACATGAATATACAACATGAACTAACCCATTATGTATACTAAACAGACTGCTCCTCAAAATATGAATCAGGAGTTGCTATCCCATCCTTTTAGGTCAGCAAATTTAATAAAGTTGGACTGCTACAGCTGATCACATTTCTTATTAATGATGATCAAGCAGCGGATACCACAAGGCTGGTATCTGCCTCCGTAGCACTCCGTCTTGATTTTTTCCTCCCACTAATGCTTTCCGAAATCAAATTAGGAACAACCTGATTAATCTCACTCATTATTTCTATTTCATAATTTCATACACTCAGGACAAAAAAAAAACAAAAAAAACTGGAGTCGGCCCAAGAACACACGCTGCTTCATCAGTGAAAGGACGGAAATATAAAAATAGTTTTTGGTCAAGTATTTCAGGAGCCTGAAGTATTAAATGAGTAAAATACGATCACAGAGCCAAATTGAATGAATGAATACTTTACTTCAGTCTGAACCTCTGCCAGAAATGTTCCAAACGAACAGATTCGCCAAATTACCAAACTCATTTTAATAATGGACTCTGTTCCAAAAAAGGAATCAATCCTGCAATTTGCAACATCCGCTTTTTATAATGGCACTGGACTGAAAGCAGGCCTCATAAAGATTGTGTTTGATCTGCGTCGAGTCATTTTTTAACACATAAACATCTTAAAAGCCTATCACTCCTCTTTCTCGAAGTCCCGAGACCAGAGCAAGAAGCATTTGGCTGTTTTTCTATCACCGCTCCACTTCCCAAAGCCCAAGTTCAAGTACTACATTAAGCAAGTCCTTCAAATTTTCACGAGTCAAACGTTTCCGCTGCCCCAAGACGTTCCATTTGTACATTACATCTTTAAATATCATCGCTCGCTGCACTGGATTACTAAATCATCTGAACTGCCGACTCATCCATAAGGAAATTCAAATGGCAGAATCACTTCCCCACAGAGATCAAGGAATCGGCCAAGTCTGACGTCATACCGCTAAGCTTTAACTGATGGCATGGATTCAGGCGCATCATATGAACCTGGCAGAAATTCATCTGGCCCCTGTGACCTTGCAGTGTAAAGTCAGGCCGACCTTTCAGAAGCAAGATCAACAGAACTGAAATGAATTAAAAAGATGGATTTTCACCATCCTGTGCTAAAGGAACAGCTCGCAGATAAATCAGTTTTTCATCATTTATTCACCTTCAAGTTGGACCAAACCTTGACTTTATTTATGAGGAATACAATTACAGTACATGGGTATTGGGGATTTAGAGCTTCAAAAAATAAAATGTATATAAATAAATAAAGATGTGAAAGACTACAGTCAATAATATGGATTAGCTGCAATCTTCTTACTTGTCTTTATTTTGTGTTAAGTTTAAGTCAAAAATGTCAACTTTTTTTGATTGCAAGATTGTTTTTTAAAGAAACATCTTACTTAGGAAGGATTTAAAAACTACTAAGAGTGCGTTTTTAATGGAGTGTTTGAGACCGGACGGCGTATGAGAGAAATAAAAAACCCTCTGCACTTCTCTGTAACTTATGCTCTCGGTAGGTAGCGTCAGAAAGCCGTGTGTGTATACACTATCCTGTCACAAAATGCAGCGGTGTTTATATGTTTCCACTCGGAGAGCAGCCTCTACAGCGGATCTTTCAGTCTATAATACTGTAGTGATGTTAGCGTGTTGTAAACTCAGTAACAGTTCTAATCATTTTGACTAAGGTCTGTCTATAAACACTGAAACAGCAGTGCTGACGAAACTAACTAACTTTCCCATCTGAATAAACAAACAAAGAGCACAGATCGCGTACTTACCAAAAACAGGACAATCAACATGAACTGCAGCTGTGTATTTTTTTTTTAAAAGGAGACGAGCGGCAAATCCGGATTTCACCATTTCCAGATGCGGAAAGCTCTCGGGTGAAAAAAAAAAAAGTTTCTGCTGCGCGCGTGTGAGAGTCCAGCTGCGCTCTCATAGCAGGAAAATGAAAACAAAACCTTCGTTGCAGCACATAAACACAACTCTGACGACATGTGTCTCCAAACAATTCTTCTTCTTCCACTTATTTTAACAACACATCGTGGCGCTTCCTTGCTGTCTGGACACTGCAACAGGTACAAACAATCTTCGAAGCTATCATGCATATTAATGAAGTTGTGCCGCATACACAATAGAGCGCGCTGATTGGTTTGAACCAAGTCTTTCACATGAATTAATGCCACACACTCAGAGACATCACGATGCACTCGCTGGTACAGACGTCTACTCTCCACGCTGGAACACACACATAGATCTCATCGCGTGACGCAGCTTCAAAAATTTGTTTCAAACCGGAAGAACGAATATGCTCGAAATAACGCAAAAACAACCAATTTTCACTCTTTAGTGAAATATATGGGTCCTAATAGTGTTTATAGCAGCGTGGGACACATATATGACTGTCAACAGCTCAAAAAAATCTGTTTTGGTGTTTCGTGACCCTTTAAGCTGTCAATGCAGATGAAATATTTGGCTTTTTTATAGATTCTTTCCCCCAATCACATATATTGGAAATAAAAATAATAATATGACACAGTCCTGGGAAAATCATTTAGAAATCTGGCACTCGCACTGTCTGGGTAATGCATTTGAATTCAACTAATTAACTACCCTTAGAAATGTATAGCTTCTAAATAGTAAATAAGAGTGGTATAAATGAAATTTGAATGCACTACATCTACAATTTTATCATTATTACATGATACCTGCCTTGGTTGTGTAATATTACAAAACTGAAAATATTATTTTGTTACCTTTTTAAAAAGAAGCAACAAATCTTGGCACAACATATTGTTTGTTCCTATGTCCTTGACTGTTTTGTGACTCTCCATGTCATCCTGTGTTTCCTGTTGATGTGTATTGTTTTGATTGGTTCTCATTGGTATGTCTTTATTGGTTGATTTATATCATGTGGCCGTTGAACAAATGATGTTCAAGGTATTTAAGTCAACTTACATCCGAAATCTTTTCTTATTTTTATTTACAATTTTGTTTGCTTGCTTCATAAAACTACACTTGGGCTCTTCAAACTTGCATTATGTGATAGAAGTTAATTATTTTGTATACGAAATAAAATTTGGTTACTATTATTTTTGGTCATTAGTTGCCTTTTTTCACTTCTTTTGGTGAAGCATGTAAACAAAATATCACAGGAGTCAAAATGGTTGTGATATCAACTTTCAATTTAAGACAGAAGAGTCAGAAATATGGCTTTGAATTCACAGCAATTGGTTTTCCTAAAGTTCAATAATCTGCAGAGTTATGTCTTTTAACAAGAATCAAATGTATGCCTGCATCAACCTTTAAACAAATTTAAAAATTAAAAAAATACATACTGTATATTATTTTAAATGGGGAAAAAGTTGGATGGGTAACATATATAACACAATTATTAAAGTAATACTGTATATATATATATATATATATATATATATATATATATATAAAATAATGAAATAATATATAAATAAAAATCTAAGATTTTCAGTAAAAAAACGTATCTATTTTTGGAGCGGTAGTATATATAAAACTAAAAATAATTTAAAAACAAATAAAAATCTTATTTTTACATGGAAAAGAAATTCAATCCATCTGTGCTGTTTACAGACTAAATATACTTAAACAACAACTGATGTATGCTCATTTTGAAGGACAAAATCAGTACAGTAAGCCAAGTAAAAAAAAGAAAAGACTGCGGAGTAAATTTCCATGAATTTTCAAAATGAAAACAAGTGCACAGGTTACAAGCATGCCCAGACTTCCTAAGATAAGCACCTTAAAGTATATGAATACATTTCAGCGTCTCCCTTTGATGTCACTGTATCTTTGGAGTAAACACTGTTTGCATCCCTGAGCATGGAGGTTTCGCCAGGCATCCTTAACATGCAACAGCTTTTACACAAGCAGCATGTTTGTTATGCTTGGCATTGCCACGTCTCCCAATCCTCTGCTGATTAGACTCTGATATGGGCTGCTTAATGACTTCCAGCACCGGTGTGGGACCTGAGAGGTGTAGATTTAACTGTGACAGTGCTGAGGGATGGATGAAGAGATGGAGAGCAGCGATTCTTCAGCTCAGCGCTGCGTCAGGGGATTCAACTGCCAAGGACGGTCAAACGCTCACTAACAATACCTAGATGTTGATTTATAATGTCAAACTTACAACGCAGATCCAAAGGTGTTGTAATCTTTTGAATGAATTTGACTCATTTATGTCTTTGCAAAGGAGAACTGGTTTAAAGCAGGTGAACCTCAGGGGATAAATAGAAAGAGTTTATAACCTCAGAGGAGAAATTCTGTGATTAAATTTTTTTTTTTTTTTTTTTGAGATCTTGGACCGT
>CAIGQQ010008694.1:3151-22972 GCA_903798035.1 Danio albolineatus
TATTTATTTGTTTGTTTGTGTACTTATGTATATGTTTGTTTGTTTGTGTGTTTATTTATTTGTTTGTTTGTTTGTTTGTGTGGTTATTTATTCAATCATTCACCTACTTTTTATTTACATTTTTGTTTGTTTGTGTATTTATTTATTGTTTGTTTGTGTATTTGTTTGTTTGTTTGTTTGTTTGTTTATTTTCTCATTTGTTTGTATATTTATTTATTTTATTGTTTGTTTGTTTACTTATTTGTTTGTTTGTGTATTTATGTATTTGTTTGTTTGTTTGTGTGTTTATTTGTTTGTGTTTGTTTGTTTACTTGTTTGTTTGTTTGTTTGTTTGTTTGTTTGTTTGTTTGTGTGGTTATTTATTCAATCATTTATTCACTTTTTTATTTACATATTTGTTTGTTTGTGTATTTATTTGTTTGTTTATTTGTTAGTTTATTTTCTTATTTGTTTGTTTGTTTGTTAGTTTATTTTCTTATTTGTTTGTTTGTGTATTTATTTATTTATTTATTTATTTATTTATTTATTTATTTATTTATTTACCTAAATTGTGTTTCCCCCAGATGACCTTTGCCCCTAAAGTGATGACCATCACCATTGATCAAATCATATAGTCCAGCAGTCATTCATTACTTATACTTTGCTTCACAACACGCATATGCTGCATAACATCTGCCGAAACGTCAATATGTCAACCAACAGCATTTATTGTAGATGCTGTTCAGGGAGAAAAGGAAGGAAAAGGAAGTTATTCTCCTATTACTGTGACGTGTGTATGTCTTTGGTTTGGACGAGCGAATGACGTTTTTAAGCCTCAAGAAAACTATAAACCTCAAACCAAAGCCACTCAGCCATGTGCGCATTGTGTCCCTTGCTGAAGCTACAATTGAAGATGTTTACTTGTTGTTTTGCACCTCAGCACTTCTGATAGATTTCAAGCAAAGTGTATTGCATAAGCATCACCGTGGGTCCTGCTTTATATAACAGCAACAGTTTTCCTGAGATTAAAGGAGCCTCTGGTGTTTCATCTCGGTCACTCGTTTTGACCATTAAAACTCACTGGAGTATTTGATTTGTCTCCTCGCCAACTGCAGCTGAGATTATTGACTTTCTGAGATCTTAAATGAGAGTTTACATGGGTGATGGCTGAGTGGCAGAACCATCCGAGCATGCCGTCCACTCTCGATCACATCAAGAGCAAACAGCGGGTCAGTGGAGAAGAAAGCAGTCAATACAGAAGTAGCAGGAGAACTGTGCGCAGGACAGATATAATCAAACCATCTTGGATTAAACTGAAGATAAATATGAGAAGGTTTACAAATCACCAGTGTTGGTGACATCCATAGACATACAGTGGGTAGGAAAAGTATTATTCATTCATTCATTCATTTTCTTTTCGGCTTAGTCCCTTTATTAATCTGGGGTCGCCACAGCAGAATGAACCGCCAACTTATCCAGCATCTGTTTTACGCAGCGGATGCCCTTCCAGCCGCAACCCATCTCTGGGAAACACCCATACATTCTCATTCACACACATACACTACGGACAATTTAGCTTACCCAATTCACCTGTACCGCAGACATTTTTGGTTACTCTTATACTCAAAAGTAGTAGAAGGAGTAGAATATACAGTATAAGAACCATTACTTTTATGGAAAGTCCCTATAGAGACAGCAGTACAAGTGTGTGTGTGTGTGTTTGAGTGTGTGGGTATGTGTGTTTGAGCTGAATTCCCAGTTCTCACTTAAGTTTGGCGATGACCAGTGCGTCGCTGATTAGGAACAGGTGTCTTTCTCTGGTCTTCACGCCTTCGGTCAGCTGAGCGCATTCGTCCAGTATCAGCTCTGAGTCCTCATTGGTCAGCCCCAGCACAAACGGACACTGCTCCACCGCCACCACACACTGAGCTTCCTCCCTGAGCACCACACAATTTCACACTATAAACCACCAACTCAACACACATGACCACACATATTGTGTCCAAAACAACGTGTACAACTGGGAAAACCCAGTAGTGGGTGGTTGATTTGGGTGAGAGGAGCTTTGTAAGATGTCACTGAACAATATTGCGAGTTGAAAATCTGAATAAGAGGACATCAACTATTTGTATATATTACTATAGTAACCATAAAATTGATTTCAAGAGTTCACACTTAGCTGATGATTGATAATAAAGCTTGTTTGGCATGCTGTCCCGGGAGAAAGCCCTGAGCTCATAAGATCCTCGAGCCCAGGGCTCCCTCCCATTTGCAGGGCGAGAGGAGAGTTTGAGCTCAGGTAGATCTCGATGAACTCCCCCCTCGGCTTATTTCCAGCTAGTGGCAGGACTGAGGTGAGGTGTATTCGCTAAGAGCTTGACTATGGTATCAATTTGTGTGTTCAATTTACTTAGTGTGTGTTATTTGAGGAAACCGGAGATCCCGGGGAAAACCCATGCGAGCACGGGGAGAACAAGCGAAACTCCGCACAGAAATGCCACCTGATTTAGTAGCGACTTAACCAGAGGCATTCTACCTGTGAGGCCACAGTGCTAATCACTGGGCCGCCGTGTCGCCCATCTGAAAGGAGGAACAGTAGCGATACTTTTAGCGATAGAAAGGAGGAAGAATAGCGACTTTGGTTACTTATAGGGAGTTAGGAATCGCCTGATTGGATAATCGGTCATTAGCTGAAGCTGTAACAGCTTGGGAACAATCATAAGCACGTGATCCTCTCGAAGTGAAGTTTATTTATAAACTAATTTCGAGAGGATCACGTGCAGATGATTGCTCACAGCTGGTCCCGCATTATCCAATTTATGATTCACCAATCAGATGAGTCCTAAGCCACTATATATACCCTAAGTTCCATATCACAGCCATCTTCGTTTTGAAGAATCCCCCCTTCCACCCCTACTCCTCCTCCTTCCTAGATGGGTGGCACTGTGACCCAGTGGTTAGCACTGTTGCCTCACAGCAAGAATGTCACTGGTTCTAGTCCTTACCAAGCCAGCTGATGTTTCTGTGTGGAGTTTACACGTTCTCCCCGTACTCATGTGGGTTTCCCCTGGGTTCTCCGGTTTCCTCCCACCGTCCAAAAACATGCAACTTAAGTTAATGGACTAATACAAATCGGCACCATAGACATGCTCTTAGTTAGTAGTTTTCTTTTTATAGCGATCACTATCTGTTCATTAGCTACCTGCAGGGGAGTTCTCAAGATCTACCTGAGCTCAAACTCTCCTCTCGCCTTGCGAACGGGAGGGAGCCCTGGGCTCGAGGATCTTATGAGCTCAGGGCTCTCTCCCGGGACAGCATGCCAAACAAGCTTTATTATCAATCATCAGCTAAGTGTGAACTCTTGAAATTTGTTTATGGATAAACTACACAATGTAACAGTGTACGTGAATGTTTTACAATGTCGTCATATTTAAAAATCTCTCTGTGTGATTACATTTGTAATTCTTTTGTATAAGAATACAGTCAAAACAAAAACTATTCACACACCAGATAGATATATAGAGCTGGGGTGCCGGAAAACAAAAACATAAAAGAAATACACTGTAAAATAGCGTATATTAATTTATAGAAATTTCCTTAAATTAAAATTTCTGGTAAATTTCTGTAATTTAATATTCGTTATTTTATGACAAATTTCTGTAATTTAACTGCCGTTATTTTACTTTTTTTTCGGCACCCCAGCCGCCGGAAATAAACCGTTAAATCAAAGATTCTTTTTTACTAAGTGCAATCAAAAAAATAACTCATTGGATGAACTCAATTTAATAGAGGGCAGGATTTCCATCCAATAAATTTGTTTAACACCAACTAAAAATATATATATTTAATCAATTAAATGCATTTGAGTTGGTCCATTATGATTTTATTATATAAAAGTTTAAATACGTTTGTATTTTTATTTAACTTAAACTCAAAGCTCTGATAATATCATGTATGTTTTATGTGTCGTCCATTTCGAAGTCTCTTAGTTTTATTTGAAATTATCAAAAGCCACTTTTAAGCAAATTTCATATTTTTAAGCATAATTTACGTCTGCAGTTGATTGAGACTGATCTCAGAACTCATTTTAGGACAGTTATTGCTCACTGAGCAAAGCAACAAACTGCATTGTTGCTAATGCTTCACCCCAAGCATGGGTGCTTCTGCAAGGCGGTAGTCTCAAAACATTATGGAAATCTTCTAAATCTTCAAACTAAAGTGAAGATTAAACTCTAACAAGTCTTTCAATTAACTTTAAACACCTATGATTATTTTTATTGTCAATATTTTAATTCTCTTAATTCAATCCCACACAAAGCATGCTGGGAACTACAAATCCTCTAACCTGGTAGTTGGACCAACACAATTCCGTCATGTTGTTACGAGACAAAACGCTTAAGTTAACGTAATGGTTTACAAATTTAGGTGGACTGAACATAAAACAAATAAATTAGCCAAAGAAATTACAAGAATTGTGTTGTTTCAGCTCGTTTTAAACAGCTAGTTTGAGCAAGCAGCAGTAATCATTTTTTTGGGTGTGGGTTTCCTCCACATCCACTATAAGCGAACTGGATAATCCAAATTGGTTGTCGCGTGTGAATGAGTGTGTGAGGGTGTCTCCCAGTAGTTGCAGCTGGAAGGGCATCCGCTACTTAAAACATATCCTGGAATAGTTGGCGGATCATTCCGCTGTGGCAACCTCTGATCCTCAGGGACTAAGCTGAAGGAAAATGAATCTTTAATTACTCTGTTGACCCCTTAACCCAACAACTTCAAACTAACCCATATCTCACCTCAATAACAGCGTGTTTTTCTCAATATAACTGCAACACATTTTCAAACTGATTTATTCCATGTAACCGTTCATTCATCTTCCTTTAGTCCCTGATTTATCAGGGGTCGCCACAGTGGAATGAACCACCAACTACTCTAGCATATGTACATGTACAGCCCTTCCAGCCACAACCTGGCACTGAGAAACTATGTAACTACACAGCAAAAATTCCAGTGTTATATATACAGTGTGATTTTTTTATGTTGTTCGGTGTTAAAACTAGAGTACATTTTAATCCACGAGTGTGAAAGAGTGTATATTTAAGAGTTTTTTTTTTCAGTGTTAAACTTTTAACTCAATATGCAGTTACCGAACCAGTTTTTTTTTCCAGACAAACAGTGATCAAAACAGTGTGTTTTACTTAAACTTGAAACATGTCTTGTTGCATCTTAAAATGCAAAGAGTTGAATGTATTGAAATTATTTCTGAAAAGATTAACGAACATTTAACAAAATAAAACTATTTTCAACATATTAGATCACTGTTATCTGTCAAATCAATTGATAATATAGGAGAAAAGGTAATATATTAACACTTTGAAGGGTACCACACACTCCAGTTTGATGTAAGAATAAACTCTTACAGTGTTAAAATGAACTCTGTGAGTAATGTACAAATGTCACACTTTAGAAAGTGTTATTTTAACTCCAAAATGGAGGGAGTCATATGTACACCCAAGGAGTGTTAAGTTAAACTCAAATTGAGTTAAACGTACACTGATTTTTTTGCTGTGTATTCATGTTCTATTATACTACTATCATATTGTAGCTAAAATATAGCCTCATTCATACCTTATTGGGCTCCAAGACATTCCCAAAGCCTTTCCCAGCACCAGGTTTGGAGCTGAGCGTCTCCTCTGAGCCAGACCTCGCAGGTGCTGCACAGAACAAACATTGGTTATTAGTTCATTTATTTCACTTAAATCCAGTTTAATTGATTTATTCATCCTCAGCTGTAGGAGAATCAAGAGCCGGTCAAATTTATGCCATCTCTATAGACGCAGGGTGTAAGGTCGGGCCAATTAGTCCAACGGCGGTGTCTACTGGTGGATGAAGGTTCACTGTCTGTTCAGTCTTTCCAGTGTACAATGTTGATTTACTTCAAGTTTAACTCATACTCCAATTTAAAGAGCCCATATTATGGATTTTTGAAAATGACCTTCCATGCAGTGTGTAACACAGCTCTAAGTGAAGTGAAATGTCCAGCTGAGGCTTAAATCTGAAAGTGCACAGTGTTTAAAACGATTGATTCATATATAAAAGAGTCGACTCATCGTTGTTTAAATGAATCGTTATTAGAACGAGTCTTTAGCCGTTTCAGCTTGACGTCAACGCGAAACATACTAGTTGCGCGCGCAGACCCCGGGAAAATTGAACTCCCCGGCCCCGCCCACAGACAGAAAGAAAAAGTGGAAGACAACAAGCACTGTATCAAGTAAAACAAAAAATAAAATAACAAGCGCTGTATTGCAATAAGTGTTGTAGTATAACCAGCGGGACAGCAGTGACGTGTGATCTGAGTTTGATGGCAGTATAAAGATTTAGAGAGAAGTATGGGAGCCTTTGTAGTATTGTTTTTCGCGTTTTGCTCTTTGTAGACGGTCCCTAAGGATCGGTCTCTTTGCTGCCTGTGCATGGAGTTTAATATAATGCGTCCAGCGCGTAGGCAAAGCTTATTTTTAGGAAAATAAGGTTGTAGGTGATTGTATACATTGCGACGGTTGAAAAGAGGTGCTATTTGTGTAGGAACAATGTTTCGGTCATGAGTTATTGATCCGGAAAACACGAATCTGCGAATCTATTGCTAACTTTGCTGAACTTATCGGCATTCCGGTTAAATCATGTCCCGTAGACGCTATGCTCTGAAGTGCCACCCCCCAAAGTGCAAAAGTACATGATTTTTAAAAGTACTTGCTGATGAATGTTTATTTAGCAAGATAGTTGAATTAGCAAAACTTGTCATAGGCTGCGGCGCCACGGTGGCCTAGTGGGTAGCACGTTCGCCTCACAGCAAGAAGGTCGCTGGTTCGATCCCCGGCTGGGCCAGTTGGCATTTCTGTGTGGAGTTTGCATGTTCTCCCCGTGGTTGTGTGGGTTTCCTCCGGGTGCTCCGGTTTCCCCCACAGTCCAAAGACATGTGGTACAGGTGAATTGGGTAAGCTAAATTGTCCGTAGTGTATGTGTGTGAATGAGAATGTATGAATGTGTTTCCCAGAGATGGGTTGTGGCTGGAAGAGCATCCGCTGCGTAAAACAAATGCTGGATAAGTTGGCGGTTCATTCCGCTGTGGCGACCCCGGATTAATAAAGGGACTAAGCCGAAAAGAAAATGAATGAATGAATGTCATAGGCTGCGTAGGTACCCGAGTAGGTACAACATTGACATGGACTAATGCACTCTTCATTTCTCGAATATCATGTGAACAAACACTAATTTGCCTCTGATTTCAGATTGTATGGGATTTCCACAACACTGTCTGCATCTGAAAAATCGGAACAAAAGCGATACAGTGTTTACCCGTCATATAACCAAAGTGTTACATTTCACTTCTCGTTTTACTGTTCTTCCTCTCATCGGCCCTGAATTTTTATGTTGTGAGTTTGTTTATTAACTGCTGCCGCGTCCGGCTGTTTGTTTAGTTAATTTTGCTATTGTCTCCCTCTGCCACGGCTGTGTTTTGGACGGAAGTGTTTCAAGCTGTGGCTATTGTGTGTTTACGCTTTGAAACTTGATGTCCTGGCGTTCAGCTCTGATCTGTGCCAACGAAGCCGTGGGTCATTACGGGTTACTGCTTCACCACAGTGGCACTGCTTGTTTGGACATTTTATTTTGTTTATGCTTTGGCTAAAACTTGCAAAAAATGTGCAGAATGCTTATATGGTTTAGAAACGATGATCACTCAGAAGTCGCTAATACATTTTACAAACGATTGCCAAGAAACTGAAGTTACACGTTGACTTAAAGTTAACCCTGTAAGACCTAAAATATCACAAAATAGGCAGAATTTTCAACTTTTCTGGAACTGAGAGGTTCTAAACCATCTGTATTAAACCATCTAGCAAAATACTCCCCCTAAAATTATTTATTTTGTATCACATTTAATACCTTGGGCGTGTGTGAAACTTTTTGCTTACAACAATGTTCATTTTAACAACAAAATAACAATTTTCCTCGTAACTTTTTGCCAACAGAGAACATTTCAAGCCGTTTTCTCTTTGTTTTAACCTGTTACCTGATATACCCGTTGTATATGAAATCATATACACCAGGTTTTTAAACAAAGTATTCATCGGGTTGATATAATATAGAAATTTAGTCTTAGAGACTCGTGTATCAAAAATTATACGTGCGGATTTATAGGGTTAAAATACGAAGATAACAAAAAAGTTTCTATTGTTTTCATTTAGGCGCCACGGTGGCGTAGTGAGTAGTATGTTTACCTAACAGCAAGAAGGTCGCTGGTTCGAGCCTCGGCTGGGTCAGTTGCCATTTCTGTGTGGAGTTTGCATGTTCTCCCCGTGTTCACGTGAGTTCCCTCCGGGTGCTCCGGTTTCCCCCACAAGTCCAAAGACATGTGGTACAGGTGAATTGGGTTGGCTAAATTGTCCCGAGTGTATGAATCTGAATGAGTGTGTATGGATCTTTTCCAGAGATTGGTTGCAGCTGGAAGGGCATCCGCTGTGTAAAACAAAATACTGGATAAGTTGGCGGTTCATTCCACTGTGGCGACCCTGGATTATTAAAGGGTCGAAAAGAAAATGAATGAATAAAGCAGTATTTTAGCCTATAAATAGAGAGATGTACAGTGTTTGTTGTTTTAATGTGACCAAGACAGTTACTAAATAAGCTTCTTCATTTACATTTTCGTTGTATTTTACTATCTAATTTTATGTCTCATTTATTGTCCATAAATAATTAATGAATAATTAAATAGGCCTAAATAATTATTTACTTAAAGACATTGAAACATGGAGAAACGTCTGGCGCATGGTCTAAAGAGCTCTTAAGTTGAATGCAACTTCATCAAAAGCATAAAAATAAACAGACCTATAAGCAGATCAAAGAAAATTATAATAAAAATAATTTTGCCGCAGGATGTAAATTAGCCTTGCAAGTCTTGCAAGATTATTTTTAATAATTTAGTTTCAGTTCAGTTTTCAAAACGGCACTGTTCTGTATAATTGTTTTTTTTTACTTTTTAAACCGTTAATGTCTCAGTATCTTTTATGTTTTCATTTCAATTTCAGTCACCGTGCATATGCGTGTGAAATCTAATGTGGCATAACTGTACTTTGGTCAGCTATATATTTCTGTATTTTGTTAAAAGTCAAGCCTGTCAACATTCTCTGCAGGATGAAGCAGCGAGGGATTGTTGTTTTATGGAGGACTTTAGTATCCTGCCTTCAGACAGTGATATTGCTGGGTGATGGCGCCACAGATGTGCTGTCATGTTAGAAGTGTTTCCATTTGAGTAGGCTATATGTGTTAAACAACGCCTGCACATGGTCATTTTATTGTTCACCTTTTTTTCTCAATATTGTATTGAGATTTGTGGCATCTCTAATATATATATATACAGGGAGTGCAGTATTATTAGGCAAATGAGTATTTTGACCACATCATCCTCTTTATGCATGTTGTCTTACTCCAAGCTGTATAGACTGGAAAGCCTACTACCAATGAAGCATATTAGGTGATGTGCATCTCTGTAATGAGAAGGGGTGTGGTGTAATGACATCAACGTCCAAGTACTCCACAGCGTGGCTGGCAAGAAAGGGTCTAAAAGAAGAAAAAGAGAACCTGTGGTCCATCATCAAATGTGAGATTTACAAGGAGGGAAAACAGTACACCTCTCTGAACAGTGTCTGGGAGGCTGTGGTTGCTGCTGCACGCAATGTTGATAGTGAACAGATCAAAACACTGACAGAATCCATGGATGGCAGGCTTTTGAGTGTCCTTGCAAAGAAAGGTGGCTATATTGGTCACTGATGTGTTTTTGTTTTGTTTTTGAATGTCAGAAATGTATATTTGAGAATGTTGAGATGTTATATTGGTTTCACTGGTGAAAATAAATCATTGAAATGGGTATATATTTTTTTTTTGTTAAGTTGCCTAATAATTCTGCACAGTAATAGTCACCTGCACACACAGATATCCTCCTAAAACAGCTCAAACTAAAAACAAACTAAAAACTACTTCCAAAAATATTCAACTTTGATATTAATGAGTTTTTTGGGTTCATTGAGAACATGGTTGTTGTACAATAATAAAATTAACCCTCAAAACTACAACTTGCCTAATAATTCTGCACTCCCTATATAAATATATATATATATATATATACAGGGAGTGTTATATATATTATGTTATGTTATTCAAACATTTTACTGAAGCCTCTCTAGTTAACAGTTTTGAGTCTGAATTAGAATTGAGTCTGCTGAAAAGTGTTTCGATTGGTTTTTCAGCTATGAATCAAAGTGCAAGAATATAAACGTAACCAAATAAACAATTCATAGATTATAAGGGCAACACGGTGGCTCAGTGGTTAGCATTATTAATTGAATAAACTAAGTTGGCCGTAGTGTATGTGTGTGTGTGGATGTTTCTCAGTAACTGGGTTGCAGCTGAAAGGGCATCCGCTGTGAGCAACACATGCTGGATAAGTTGGCGGTTTATTCTGCTATGGCGACCCCTGATGAATAAAGGGACTCTGCCGAAGGAAAATGAAGGAATGTGTGAATCCCTCTGTGGTGAGCTGTGATAACAGTACTAAACGCTGCTTTGTTTACACATTTTTATGTTCTGGTTTTGACTTCAAGTTTCTACCAGAAACAGTAGACCTTTCGGGTAACTTTGGATTACTCATTTCAGCATACTATGATTTGGGACGTACTAATTGGATTTTTGAATACATTTTAAAATGGATAGTATGCAGATCAGGACACAGCAAACATGTTCAAATGCCACTTCAGGTGGTCCGTGGTGAAGAAAAAAGGTTGAAGACTCCTTGTTTACATGACCAGAAATGTCCAGCTGTCTTTTTCTCCCATAGTAACAAGAGTGAGCGGAGATGGTAAACATACTGACCTTTAAGAGCCGTTCAGACTGAAGACAAAAGGTCAAATCAAAACAGTATATATAAGAGATATTTACATACATGCAAATCAGATGAGTTTTACTCAGGACGGGGTTGCAGCTGGAAGGGGGTCTGCTGTGTAAGACATATGCTGGATTAGTTGGCGGTTCATACCGCTTTGGTGACCCCTGATTAGTATAGGGACTAAGCCAAAGGAAAATGTATGAATGAATCAGATGACGGCCCAGCAGAGATACAAGGACAGTTCAGAATCATCTGAGGGTTAGAAAGAAATAAAAAGGTTGGGGGTCAAACCAAAAAAAGCATGTTTTTTTTCTAGATTTCTAGCGTTTGTTTGCCTCCTATTGGCCACCAAATGTATGATCGCTAGCTGACAAAAAAAAGGTTTAAATCTTGCTCTTTCAAGGGCAGATCTCATTATTTGGGTCAAATAAACAGTTTGTTTTGTAAACTGATAAACATCTAAAATGAGACTGAATGTTCCGTTCCCTTATTCAGATGCAACTTTTTCATGCACTTTATTAAAAATTCATTAATCTAAACAAGGGTCAAATAATAATAATAATATTAATAATAATAATAATAATAATAATAAGTTTTATTTATATAGCGCCTTTCCATAGCTCAAAGCACTTTACAAAAAAAATGTAACAAAAGAAATAATACAAGCAGACATTGAGAGAAACAGTAAACAGGTAGAGACAACATTAGACAGGTAGAGACAATATTAGGCTTGCAAACATACAAGGAATCAAAAATAACAAACTGGATTTACAAAACAAGACCTACGAGACAAATATGTAGAGTAAAGTAGGGTCCAAAAAAAAGTGGTCAGTTTAGCAATGAGAAGAGTGACATTCACAGAACAAGTGAGTTTTAAGTAGTGATTTGAATTCTGAGAAATTATTTACAGGACTGAGTGAATGTGGTAAAGAGTTTCAGAGTTTGGGTGTGGTGACACTAAATGATCTGCCCCCCATTGAAGAGAGGCGATACCGAGGGACAGGAAGAAGGCCAGAGTCAGAGGAGCGTAGTGAGCGAGTAGGAATGTAGGGGACAAGCATGTTGCAAAGGTAAGAGGGGGCTAGGCCATTTAAGGATTTAAATACAAGCAGGAGAATTTTGAATTTAATTTTCAACACTTTGTGAAGTTTATTTATAAACTAATTTCAAGACAATCATGTGCTTATGATTGATCACAGCCGGTCCCGTATTAGCGAAAACATGATCCTCCAGTCATATGATTCCTAAGTCACTATAACTCACCACAGTCTTTGTTCCACAACCATCTTCGTCTGGATGAAACGCCCCTTCCTCCCCCTTTACCTAGATTGGGTGGACTGGCGGCCCAGTGGTTAGCACTGTTGCCCCACAGCAAAAATCCAATCCATCCTCTGCACTTCAATCATCGTCTGGTTCGGCTCAGCAGCCAAATCTGACCTTCGTAGACTACAGCGAATAGTCCGGACTGCTGAACGAATCACTGGCACTACCCTTCCTACACTTCCTGTACTCTTCCAGAGTGAGTAAAAGGGCTCGCAAAATCACCCTGGACGCCTCGCACCCAGCACACTTCCTGTTTGAACTGTTACCGTCTGGCCGGCGCTACAGAGCACCGAGCACAAAAACTGCCAGACACAGGAAAAGTTTCTTTCCTCAGGCCATCTACCTCATGAACAGTTAATATTTCTCTATTGTGCAATAAACATGCAATACCTTCTCATACGCACTTGTACACAGCATCTTATAACAATATACAATGCAATACTTCTTACGCATTTGTACACAGCACCTTATAACCTGTATATTTATAACAAATCTGTACATGCATTTCAACATCCAGATCTTGTTGGACTGACTGCATCTCTGTTTAATGTCTATCGTCTTCTTTTTATATATATATTTATTCTGTGTTGTCACTTGTCGCTTTATGTACACTGGAAGCTTCTGTAGCCACAGCAAATTCCTTGTGTGTGTGAAGCACACTTGGCAATAAAACTGATTCTGATTCTGAAAACACCACTGCCACTGGTCCTCACCGGGCCCTTTGGCGTTTCTGTGCAGATTTTGCATGTTCTTCCCGTGGGTTTCCCCCAGGTCCCTGATTTTCTTCCATCATCCAAAGACATGCATCATATGTAAACTGACTAAGCCAAATGGGAACCATAGTCTAGCTCTCAGGCTCGAGGATCCCTTGAGCTCAGGGCTCTCTCCTGAGACAGCATGCCAAGCAAGCTTATTATAAATCATCAGCTAAATGTGAACTCTTGAAATTTAGGATTAAATACAAGATTTGTCTTCTTTTCTCTGCTTGTCACTGATCTCCACTGATTTGACTTCTTCGGTGACATTAAAACCAGGTACATTATAGCCCCTTGGTCTTTTATTAGGTCACATTCAGAAATGCCTCAATGGCTTTGGATGACACATAGAATAGCAAACCAGTGACATTTTCAAACATTCGAGTCGAGATTTTGTCAGAACTTGATTTTTTAAAAACATATTTTGTAATTATTGTCACAAACTGATGTCAAGGTAGATTGTACAGTGAATTTCTGAATAATTTTCCCCTTAACTTCACACGTTATGGATAAATTCATAACATTGTGATCCTTTTCTCTGTTTCAGGAAATATCCTAATGCATTCATGGTGTGTTTACACTGGGTATAAAGCAGTGGCCTAATGGTTATAGAGTTGGACTTAGAGAGTTGGTCCAAATCGCAGGTTCCAGCACTGGCATGGATTGTACACAGCAAATTGTGAGGTGTTGAATTTCTTTTGTTAGCCCCTGTAGTGTTATAGTGTTAAAATCCAAGTGTACATTTACTGTTTTTAATACTGATGTGGGTTAGATTGTGATGTTTAACAGTGTGCATTTCTGGTGGTGCCTTTCCATACTCCTCATCGGTGTTAATTGTTCAGATTTGAGAGATGATATTCCTGTGTTCAGTAAAATTACTGATATAATTGTATTCGACAGTATTTTTTGCTGACTTTGACAGGTGTTGAATTCAACACTTGCCTGGTGTCTATATGAGTCCCACCAGTCAAGTGTCCAGGTTACACTTTCAAAAGTGTTGAATATATACACCTCTGCAGTGTAAACTATATACACTTTTGAAAGTGTAACCTGGACACTTGGCTGGTGGGACTCATATAGACACCAGGCAAGTGTTAAATTCAACACCTGTGGAGTACAATGTACACTGGCAAATTTGCTGTGTAGGTGTTAGGAATGAATAACCAGTGCTCTTATCAGCCTCAATACCATGGCCGCCACTGAGGCGATCCTTTGAGCAAGGCACAGTGTGTTTACTTGCTGTGTGGTTGGTACATGTTTTAAATTTCTGTCAAGAGAGATCATGTTTTGATCTTCGATTGGTCTGATTTCGCAGGTCACACTTCATCAAGCTTGAACTTTCCAAATGCGTGCATATGAAAGGAAGTCGGTGGGGAGAAAAGTCCAGAGTGAACCTGGCTTGACTCTCAGGCTTGACTCTCACATATTGTGTTCAAAACCATGTTAAAAATGTGACGCGTGCTTCTTCCTGTACCGATTTAAATGCGTTTCTGAACTTGTGACCCTTTGCTGTTTGCCTTTGCTATGGCCACCATCAGCTGTTCAATGAATTCTCCATACTGTGTATATTTTGAAGTCAGATATGTATCTTTTGATCTTGGATTTATCTTTGAGAATTTGATGTTTTGTATTGATCGTTTATGGATTGACTGAATGAATTGGCATAATACACATTTACCTGACTAATAAACTGTTATGTTTTAAATAGTGCTGTCAATTGATTAAAAAAAATTAACTAATTAATCACACTTTTGTCTGTGATTAATCATGATTAATCACGAAAAGCCGTATTTATTACAGAAATAAAAACACAGGCATGTAAGTGCCATTTGAATTTTAAAACAATCAATGCCAATAACAAACTTAATTATTTCCATGTTGGATTCTAAGTGAACAACAAAAAAATCTAAAATATAGGCATTGCAAATATGGAAATTGGAAAATTATAATAATAAAGTATTGAATACAAACAACTGTATTCATTGTAAAGTTGTTTTGCGAGTCGAGAACATTAATTATAAAGTAGAAACTATTTTGCTTAGTCCTCCTTAGCATTTTGGTAGTTGCTAAGAGTGAGAAAAGTCTCTCACAAGCAGAATCAATTAATTTTGTGCCACTGGTGCTGTGACAAGGACGCAAGAAGCACCAAGGGGTACATCAAAGTCACATACTAAACACTATAGGCTAGACTTCTTACATGGACTTTGGTCACGCCATCTCTAAACATTAAATTCTACACTGCTTTGAGCGACTGTCTGCAATGTTAGGCGTTTAATCTTGTTGTTAGGATATCCACACATACACAAACACTCTCTCTTACACACACACACAGACAACGCGGGCAGTACAGCGAGCTCGCACGGTATAAGCGACTCCCTTCAGAGTCATCAACGCGCACGGTCGCGTTCATCAAATTTGCTCTAGGCGAACGGTGATCACGCCGCCCTTAACCCGAATATGAAAAAGAAAGTGCGGATAAACATGTGGATCAGGAGGGAGAGAGTAGGTGTCGCGGATTAAGCTGGATTTATACTTTCGCCTGGCGCCGCTCAGCGGAGGCGCGCGCACCTCAATGCTTTTATACTCGCTGAGGGAGGGGGTAGGTGTCGCGGATTAAAGTGAGGACCGGGGGCTTTCTGTCGGCCGCCTAGGTCGCCTCTGTGGACGCGCCAGCCCTGAACACACGTCGGCCAGAACAAGAAATAAGAAAAAACTGCCACTGCGTTAAATGCGTTCATTTTTTTAATGCGTTCAATATTTAAAATTAATTGGCGTGCGTTAATGCGCTAATTTTGACAGCCCTAGTATTAAATTATTCAAACTGATTTCATGTTATTATATCTAGTAGATTACGTTAAGTCCATAACACCACAAGCCCCTGTACAGGTTAGTAGCGGACTAAAACACGAAAGACAGAGCAGCGTGGCACACTATACGATGCTCTTAGAGCTCCGACTAACACATTGGCATTATTCAAGTATACTTTGACTGTATAAGGCTATCTAAGGAGATTGTTCTTCATCTCTAAACTTTGATTTAGTAGATAGCAGATCTACCGGAACAGCACAAAAAATATACTAATCTGAGTAAGTAGGCTTCTGCCTTTTTAGAATAGTGGTTAATCGCCTCTGTTTAGTGACCAAGACTGACATGCTTTTGTTTAAGAGATTGTATACTCGGCCGGTACAAGACTCAGGATGTTATAGGAATCTGAATGAATGTGAATAATAAACAATAACGAATCAAAGAGAAGGCGCCACGGTGGCGTAGTGGTTAGCACGTTCGCCTCACAGCAAGAAGGTCGCTGGTTCGATCCCCGGCTGGGTCAGTTGGCATTTCTGTGTGGAGTTTGCATGTTCTCCCCGTGGTTGCGTGGGTTTCCTCCGGGTGCTCCGGTTTCCCCCACAGTCCAAAGACATGCGGTACAGGTGAATTGGGTAAGCTAAATTGTCCGTAGTGTATGAGTGTGAATGAGAATGTATGGATGTGATTCACAGAGATGGGTTGTGGCTGGAAGGGCATCCGCTGCATAAAACAAATGCTGGATAAGTTGGCGGTTCATTCCACTGTGGCGACCCCGGATAAATAAAGAGACTAAGCCGAAAAGAAAATGAATGAATGAAGGAATCAAAGAGAAAATTCAATCATAATCTAAAGTAATATTAAAAGGAAACAAAAGAAGCTTATCAATGTTTTATAATTGGAGTCAGATAAAACAAGAATAAACATATTAATATTTTAAACAACCTCATACTAAAATTAAAGTCAGATATGAGTTAAACTTGAAGTAGATCAACATTGTACACTGGAAAGACCGAACAGGCAGCGAACCTTCATCCACCAGTAAACACCACCACCGTTGGACTAACTGGTGGACTATCACCGGTCTGCGGTGATAAAAAGGTTGGGGACCACTGAATAAGAATATGAATACACTCACTAATGATTTATTGTACTCAAATGATATTTTTTTAGTGGCTTTTCACCTTTAATTAGATAGGATAGTGGAGATTACAGACAAGAAAGAATTGGGTGCAAAGAGAGAGATCGCTAAAGGACTTCGAGCCGGGAATTGAACTCAGGCCGACATGAGCACAAATAATCCGGTGTTCTGTCGACTTGTTCTACTTTGTCAGATTGTCCTACCAGCCATTCTGTAGGTTGCACATTTTGATGAAACAATATGCTACTCATCAGAGTTTGCTACCAGTGTAAATTTTAATGTGGAGTAGTGTGATATGAAGCTGTAATATCGCCCTAACCTACCTAATCCCATAACCCCAACCTCAGAACCATTCAAATACAGTGATGGTAGCATAATCTGATGGGTAGGATAAAATGTCAGGACACCGGCACACTTAACCACTAGGCTATAGGTGTCAATGAGTGTTATTAGTTTGATTGGTTGTTTTCTGTGAATAACATACATTGAAAAGTCAAGATTGAACAATCAGAATCATGTATTCCAGTAGTGCAATAACTACAGATAATATAACAGAAAACTGCATGCTCATAACACAATACGAGTATCTACATGCAATATTGTCAATGCTATAGTTATTATCTTGATCTTAACAGCTCAAAATACTATTTGAGCCCACTGTTTCAGCATTTTAGAGTCCTCAAACTCACTCTGTAAAGCCAAAAAATATAAATAATCACCTCTGTAAAAAGTTTCTAAAGCAGTAATCTTAGACAAAGAACATGCATTTTTTTAAATTGTCCAAACTGTCATGTGTAATTAATTATTCATTCATTTGTGAACAAGTAAGCGACCCCTTTTTTTAATATTTGCATATCAGGGTTCAAAGCTCTTGACATGAGTCCCACTGGAGGCAAAACCTATTCAAGCACAGCATGCATCAGTTATTTAGTATATATTAATGCAACATGGCATAATTGCAGAGCCTTTCTGAAAACTTCTTCCGCACTATTGCATTCTGGGGCAATTACGCAGCACCAAACAATGATCACTTGTTCACACAGCCAGAGAAAAACAAGTCTGTCATTTGTATAGCATGGAGCCAATTTATCAGTCTGTCTGAGGTTGGCAAAGGAGAAACGGGCACTCTATTCATACCGAAGTCAATTCTATGACTCTATATTTCTGTGTAAGAGACTATATAGGAGACAGAAGTACTTGCAAACTACTTACTGTCTTACTGTACCTACTGTAAACTACACTCCGTGCTGCAGCTATCATGAAATTATTATTTTTTTAAAGGAAACAGGTATAAAAATAGGTATAAAATTATGAATAAATTAATTTCTATTTAAAATAATCAATAAAATAATAAAATAAATATTTTAATTGTGTAAGGAAATACATACATACATCAGTTCATAATACATTCATATTATGCATGTACATATTTACACTTGTACTCTGGGCACTCCATAACACATCTTGCCATATATTTGTTAAACATGTATATTATATCCAATACAAATTAATGTACATTTTATAAGCAAAAAACACGACATCTTATTTATTTATCAATTTTATAGATTTTTTTAAAACCCCATTTTAATTGTCATTCGAAAAATTAAGCAAATAAATTAATAAACACAAATGAGCAGATATTGAATTTCAAAAGTTTAACATGCTTTAGACTTAATAAAAATTTGAGTCTCAAACATCATCAAGCAATGCTATGATATTTGAAATGTAATATATAACTGACACGCACACACTTGCACATATTTATTATAATATTAATTAATATATTATAATATCAATATATTATATTAACATATCATCAGAGTTTGCTACCAGAGTAAATTTTAATGTGGAGTAGTGTGATATGAAGCTGTAATATCGCCCTAACCTACCTAATCCCTAACCCCAACCTCAGAACCATTCAAATACAGTGATGGTAGCATAATCTGATGGGTAGGATAAAATGTCAGGACACTGGCACACTTAACCACTAGGCTATTGGTGCTGATGAGTGTTATTAGTTTAATTGGTTATTTTCTGGGAATAACATACCTTGAAATGTTATAATATTAGTTAATATATTATAATGTTAATATATTATAATATTAATATATTAAAGTGACATTTAAAGGCTTAACTAGGGTAATTAGGTTAACTAGGCAGGTTATGGTAATTAGGTAAGTTATTGTATAATGATGGTTTGTTCTGTCAACTATTGAAATAAAAAATTTGCTTAAAGGGGCTAATAATTTTGACCTTAAAATGTTTTTTTTATTTATTTGAAAAACGCTTTTATTTTAGCCAAAATAAAACAAATGAGACTTTTTCCAAAAGAAAAAGTATTTTCAGACATACTGTGAAAATTTCCTTGCTCTGTTAAACATAACTTAGGAAATATTTAAAAAAGAAAAAAACAAAATCAAAGGGGGGCTAATAAGTCTGACTTCAACTGTATATATATTTGTTTATGAGGACTCTCCATAGGTGTCATGTATTTTATACCCCTATCCCTTTACCCAACAGTCAAAGGAAACATGTGGCAAATTTTGAATGCCAAAAAAACCCCTGTTAAATTACCAAAACTGTTAAACATGACTTTTAAGTCTTTAGAATTATGAGGACATGTATTGTGTCCTCGTAATTCAAAACACATAAAAATCTTATTTAACCAGCATACTTTAACCAGCTTACCAGAGTACAACTTGGTCATAACCATGTCATCATACAGTTTTGAGTTCTCGTAAACCACATAAACAAACACACACACACACATTGTACCATTACAACAACAAAAAAATTCAAAATGACATCCCAAATTATTGTAAATAGCAAACTTGATAAAATTCACTAATAAAAGAAGCTAGTCTTAGCTTGTTTACTGTAGATTGACA
>CAIGQQ010008704.1:1976-16589 GCA_903798035.1 Danio albolineatus
ACACACACACACACACACACACACACACACACACACACACACACACAGACAGAGAGAGAAAGCGCGCGCAGTACAGCGCACTCCCTTCAAATCATCACCACGCACGCCTACGGTTCTTAAAGTATGGCTGTATTTCTCAAGCAAGGATTCTGATACAGCAACGTGACGCAGACGCTTTACAAAAGTTGCGTGTAGGGGGAAACATTTGAGGGTGCTTGACATCAGCTGACAGAGGAATGGGCTGTCTTTAACAGCTTGCGACATCATCTGGCACATTTACGTGGATCCATATTATCCTTTATCTATATTCTTTTGCTCATTAAACACACGCAGGACCGGAGCAAGCTGAACTGGTGCTCTAGGCGAATGGTGATCACGCCGCCCTCAACCCGAAAGTGAAAAAGAAAGTGACCGGTTCGCGGATGAACGTGAGGACCGGGAGGGAGGGGGTAGGTGTCGTGGACTAAAGTGAGGACCGGGGGGTTCGCTCACTAATCTGCCGCCCTTGTCGGCTGCCTAGGTTGCCTCTATGGACGCGCCGGCCCTGAACACACGTCGGCCACAACAGGAAATAAAAAAAACTGCCACTGTGTTAAATGTGTTAATTTTTTTAACGGTTTAAATATTTCAAATTAATCGGCGTGCGTTAACGCGCTAATTTTGACAGCCCTAGTTTTATTATATGTCCTATCACAAAAGTTATACCAGTTTTTATTAACACTGTGAAAAAATCCTTATAATTAATTGTAATTACACACTAAATTTACACAAACAATATGACATGTTTGAATAACTCATTTATTGGCTAAAAGCACAGGTTTACACATCTTGTGGTTAGTTGTTTCTGCAAATGAAATCGTTTAAATATAGCATTACAAAACAAAAATAACCTGTATGGTTGTTCTTTCCTTCACTGTCCATCTCAGATCTGAGCTAATTTTATTCTGGAGGTAACGTTATTTAAAATGCCCACGCTAAAAAACAACAAACCGTCTGCGCATGATTGGTGACCTTTTAAGATTTTTTTTAAGGGTGCGTATTTCCAACACCAACCGCTCCACGCCCATTTTACCTCATGGTAATGAAACCCCTGGAATTTAGTGATAGCATGTTATTAGCATTATTTTAGTATAAATGGCTAATTCATGCTAGAATTGTGCTAATAACATGCTAATCCATGTTAGAATCATGCTTATAGCACCCTAATTCGTGCTAGAATCATGCTAATATCATGCTAATCCATGCTAGAATCATGCTAATAACATGTTAATCCATACTAGAATCATGCTAATAACATGCTAATCCATGCTAGAATCCTGCTAATAACATGCTAATTTGTACTAGAATTCTGTGTGAATGTGTGATCTCTGAAAACAGAACTATTTAAAACTAATTTAAAACTTTAAGCTACTTCAACTTAAAACTAATTTAAAACTTAAAACTACTTTAAACTTAAAACTACTTTTAAACTTCAAGCTACTTAAAACTTAGTACTACTTGAAAATGCTTTTAAACTATAAGCTACTAAAAATGTAGAACTACTTAAAGCTTAAAACTACTTTTAAAACTAAATTTACTATTAAACGTTAAGCTACACAAAACTTAGAACTACTTTAAACTTTCAGCCTAAGCTTTCTCAAGCCAGCCTAAAGTTTGTCTTGACGAACTTTAATAATCTAGTTTTACTCTATACTACTGCCCATATAAAAACAACCAAATTTTAATTAACAGCCTCAGTTTTTGTGCAAATTTTCAAAATGTACATTTTTCAAATGCCCTGTCCATACGCACAACATTATTACTACTTTGGTTGAACCTTGGATGCAGGAGGAACAATTCGGTTTTCGTCCAGGCTGTGGTACAGTGGACCAGCTCGATACCCTCACTAGGGTGCTCGAGGGTTCATGTAGCTGCTGTCAGATGCAATTTTCATATATTACCCACTAATATGCACTTTACAGTTAAAAGGTTAATAAATAGTTAAAATGTTCAGAGTAATGATTAGAATAAATAAGTAATGTATATTTGTTATTAATACATGTCAAATCATTTCATATTATTCAACTAAAACTGTGAAAAAGGGGGGGAACCTATTTCTTTTTATGTGTAGCTTGGGAATTATTTGATTGTTGCAACAGTTTTTCCGATGCACTTGCACAGCCACACGAGGTGCTGCACTGATGGCACATTTCTGAAGAAGTACAGAGAAGTTATAGTTTACTAAACAAACTGTAACCCTTCAAGCTTATTCCTCTTGAGTTAGAGAGGCCAATGAGGTATGTGTTACATATTAATGGTTTTGCCGTATGTGAGCATGTATGAGTATGTGTCTGTATGTTAATGAATAATTAGCCAATTAAGCGTATTTCTTTATGTGGAATGTACACTTTATTTACTGGATGTCTGTATTTGTTAACTACGTGCAAACACCACCTTTAAAGGGTTAATTAGGTTTATGTTTTCTTTTCGTAGTTCTGACGGCATTATTGGGACATTAAGGAATGCAAGGGTAGCATGTACAAGACATACTACAGACTCGTGTCCAAATAAATGTCAGTTAAAACCAAGAACGACTTGAGCCTTGTTTCATCTCGAGGGGAGTAACAGTTCATGGGAGTAAGCCCAATAGTCCACATGTGTTTTGAAGGCATTCAACTGTGTCCCTTGTGGCATTCTGTGGAGGGTGCTCTGGGAGTATGGGGTCAGAGGCGCTCTGTTAAGGGCCGTCTTGTCCCTGTATGAACAGAGTAGGAGTCCGGTTTGCTTTGCTGGCAATAAGTCAGACTTGTTTCCAGTGCATGTTGGCCCTTGGTCACTAATTCTGTTCATAATTTTTATGGACAGAATTTTAAGGTGGGCGCCACGGTGGCATAGTGAGTAGCACGTTCACCTCACAGCAAGAAGGTCGCTTTGTGGAGTTTGCATGTTCTCCCCGTGGTTGCGTGGGTTTCCTCCGGGTGCTCTGCTTTCCCCCACAAATCCAAAGACATGTGGTACAGGTGAATTGGATAGGCTAAATTGTCCGTATTGTATGAGTGGGAATGTGTGTGTATGGATGTTTCACAGAGATGGGTTGCGGCTGGAAGGGCATCCGCTGCGTAAAAAATATGCTGGATAAGTTGGCGGTTCATTCCGCTGTGGCGACCCCAGATTAATAAAGGGACTAAGCCGACAAGAAAATGAATTAATTAATTAATTTTAAGGTGCAGCCTTGGGCTGGAGGGGGTCTGGTTCGAGGACCACAGGATTTCATCTTTGTTATTCGCAGATGATGTTCTGTTGGTTTCATCGAACATGGACCTAGCATGCACTGGGGTGGTTTGCCATCTCCAGGTTGGAGGAAAGTCCTTACCCCAGGTGGAGGAGTTCAAGTATCTTGGGGTTTTGTTCACGAGAGAGGGAAGGATGGAACATGAGACTGACAGGTGGATTGGTGCAGCAACAGCAGTAATGCGGATGATGTACCGGTCAGTTGTGGTAAAGAAGAAGCTGAGACGAAAGGCAAAGCTTTCGATTTACCGGTCAATCTACGTTCGTACTCTCACCTATGGTCATGAGCTTTGGGTCATGACCGAAAGAACAAGATCTTGGGTACAAGCGGCCGAAATGTGTTTCCTTTGCAAGGTCGCAGGGCGCACCCTTATGCATAGGGTGAGGAGCTCTGACACCTGAGAGGACCCTTGGATTAGAGCTGCTGCTCCTCCACATCGATATAAGTCAGCTGAGGTGGCTCGGACATCTGTTTTGGATGCCTCCTGGATGCCTACCTAGGGAGGTGTTCCACACATGTCCCACCGGGAGGAGGTCTCAGGGGGAAAACCAAGGACCCGCTGAAGAGACTATGTCTCTCGGCTGGCCTGGGAACGCCTTGGGATCCCCCCAGAGGAGCTGGAGGAAGTGTCTGGGGAGAGGGAAGTCTGGGGGTCGACCCGGCCCCGGAAAAGCGGTAGAAAATGAATCAATGAATGAATGAATAAACATGTACACCAATTTTGGTTTTTGCAACATGTTTCAAAAAAGTTATTAACTGTAAAGCATTTATCACTTTGTAATGTTGCTATTTGTTTTCACAGCACTTAAAAATGTTTGGGCCTGAAGACACCAAGTGATGGTGTTTCAGGTGTAATTTTGTTCCATTTTCCTGCAAACAAGTCTTAAGATACAGGGTCTTCGTTGTTGCATTTTGTGCACTTCCTCCACAGCCAGTACTTTGTATTGTGTGTAGAATATGTTTTTGCATTGCCTTGTTGAAATATGCATGAACATCTCTGGAAAAGAAGGCAGCATATTGTGCTGCAAAAACTCAATGTACTTTTTAGCATTAACGATGCCGACACAGAAGTGAAAGTTACCTTTGCCAAGGGCACTGGCACAACCCGTACCATGACCAGGTTTGCCAGAGTAGTCCTGAGCCCATGTGATGATATCGCTTATAGATGAATAACAATTGTTAATGCAGTGTTGCCTGAGGGATCAGAGATCATGGTTGTTCAGTGTTGTTCAAATGTATTGTCATGGTTGACAATACATTTCAATCTAAATTTGTATTGCCAACTGTGTATCGGCCTCCAGGGCACCATACCGACTTTACAAAAGAATTTGCTGATTTCTTATCTGAAATAGTTCTGGCCACAGATAAAGTTATAATTGTTGGTGATTTCAATATTTATATAGATAATGAAAAAGACGCTTTAACGTTGGCCTTCTTAGACATACTAGCGTCTGTTGGGGTGAAACAGCATGTCTCAGGGCCTACCCATCGACATAATCATACTTTAGACCTAATATTATCGCATGGTATCGATATTGATAATGTTCAAGTTGTGCAGCAGAGTGATGACATTTCAGATCATTATTTAATCTCCTGTTTGATGTGCATTGATAGCTCTACAAAATCATCTTCTATTCACAAATATGGTAGGACGATGATTTTGTTAGTAACCTACCTGATCTTTCTAATTTCCATAACATTCCAGGAAGCCTAGAAAAGCTTGACACTGCAACAGAAACGATTGATTCCGTCCTTTCTAGCACGTTAGATGTAGTTGCTCCGTTCCACTTTAAAAAGATTAGGGAAAAAAATCTGACGTCATGGCACAATGAGCACACGCATGTCTTAAAGAAAGCAGCCCGGAAAATGGAGCGTAGATGGAAAAAATCAAAACAAGTTTTTCGTCTGGCCTTGAAAAAAAGTTCGCTTAAGTTTAGAAAAGTTTTAACGTCTGACAGATCTGCTTATTTTTTAACTTTATTAGAAGAAAATAAACACAACCCTAGAGTCCTGTTTACCTCAGTTGCCAATCTAATTAAAAATAAAGCATCAATAAGCATTTCTTAAAATAGCAGTAATGACTTTATGAACTTTTTCACATGCAAGATTGATGATATCAGAGATAAAATATGCACCATCAGTCTGCCTCCTACAGCATCATCCCAAATAGAGCACTGTAGACCGTTAATGGATAAACTTCAATTTTTTTCATCAGTAGGTGAAGAATTATCTAAACTGATAAATTCCTCAAAATCAACAATGTCTATGCTAGATCCTATACCGGCCAAATTATTAAAACAGTTGGTTTCAGAAATTTCTGAACCTGTTCTTAACATTTTGAATTCATACCTACTCCTAGGATACATTCCTAAAACTTTGAAACTAGCTGTTATTAAGTCAGCTTAAAAAAACACAGCTTGATCCCAAAGAACTAGCAAATTATAGACTGATTTCAAACTTGCCTTTTCTATCAAAGATACTAGAAAAAATTGTATCTGCTCAACAATGTTCCTGCCTACAAAGAAACAATATTTATGAACAATTTCAGTCTGGATTTAGAGCATTTCATAGCACAGAAACCGCACTCCTAAGAGTTATGAATGACCTCCTTCTGTCGTTCGACCGTGGTTGCATTTCTCTCTTAGTGCTATTGGACCTCAGTGCTGCATTTGATAAAATCAATCATAACATTCTCCTTGATAGGCTTGAAAATTATGTTGGTATTACAGGAACTGCTTTGGCCTGGTTCAGGTCTTATCTATCTGAACGTTATCAATTTGTATCAGTTAATGAAGAGACATCATACAGATCAAAACACTGTGGGGTACCACAAGTCTCAGTTCTTGGTCCCTTACTTTTCACACTATATATGCTACCGCTAGGTGATATCATTAAAAACATGGAGTTAGCTTCCACTGTTATGCTGATGATACACAACTTTATATCTCCTCTCAACCTGATAATTTGTTTGAATTTACTAAACTAACATATTGTATAACTGATATTAAAAATTGGATGACTAATAACTTCTTATTACTAAATTCAGATAAAACTGAGGTCTTGCTTATTGGTCCCAAAAACCTCACACGCAAAAACCTAGAACACTGTCTAACCCTTAATGGATTCTTAGTTCAGTCCTCATCTTCAGTCAAAAATTTGGGGGTGATTTTTTATAGCAGCCTGTTATTTGAAGGCCAGATTTCAAGCATCTGTAAAACTGCTTTTGTTCATCTTAAAAATGTTGCCAAATTTCGACATATGCTATCAATGTCTGGTATGGAAAAGCTCATTCATGCGTTCATCACGTCTCGATTAGATTACTAGGCAGCTGCCCTGTTGGCCTAATTAACAAACTTCAGCTAGTTCAAAATGCAGCTGCTAGAGTGCTTTCTAGAACAAAGAAATATGATCATATTACTCCAGTTCTTTCAGCATTGCCCTATTAAATATTGTATAAATTAAAAATACGATTTCTGACTACCTACAAATGTCAGGATTCCTGGCTGATCTGCTGGCTCTATCTGTTTTGTTTGTTTATATCAGCCACATGTTCCTTTTGTTTGTGCCCCTGATTGTTTCTCTCCACCCCCTTGTTTTCATTCATTTAGTTGATTGGTTTCACCTGTCTTTGCTAATTTTCTCCTCATTAGTTCCCCTATTTATTCTCCTTGTTTGTGCTGTTCTGTGCCAGATTGTTGTTTGCGTCTGACCCTGCAACATCAAATATAGCCTTTCTGTATAGGCCCTGGCTTGCCAGAAGTCTTTGCTCTGTTGCTGCCTGAATTTACGATGTCCTGGACAATGGCCTGGTTCTGACCATTAAACCTGCCTCTGTATTATACTGGCTAGTCTATATTTGTTTCTGGATATTTCCAGACTTTCTCACCCCCAACTACTCCAGCAAAGTCTGCAAGTATTTTCTTTTGCCATTTTTGTATACATTTTTTGGACTGAAATATTTAGCTTTTTCTATTAGACCAAGAAGACTGCTTGCTGAAGAGCTTTTTTTTTCTCCATTTGATGAACTGAGTTTTTGTATCTCTTTTCCCTGAGATGGAGACATTGCCCCTTGAGGAACTTTTTGGTAGTACATTTTAAAAACATTTCTTACTTGTGAACTAATCTGTCAGATTTTTTGCCTTCCATAATAAATTTTTGTCTTCACCTGCTTTTGAGTTTTTCTCTGTTTACTGGCCCTGACAGAACAATCTGGCCAGAATGGACCCAGCAGATGAGGATTCTGTGAGAACAGCCCTGGCCCAGCAGGGATCTTTATTAGGCCGCCATGAAAGTCAGCTCACCTCGTCTAACCGGGTCTTGGAAATGATGGGCTCCCAGATCACAGATCTTACCGCTCAGTTTCTGCAGCTCCATACTGAGCAGATGTCAGCCCAGTCAGCTCCAATTGGTCATCGCTTCTCAGAGCCCAGAGCGAATCCCCCACCTCACTATGATGGGGACCCTTCTGTCTGTCAAGCCTTCTTGACCCAGTGTTCTGTGGTATTCTCCCTCCAACCAGCCACATTTTCTTCAAAAGAATCCAAGGTAGCCTATGTAATCACACTTCTGACTGGCCGAGCTCGTGAATGGGGAACCACAGTATGGCAAGCCAAATTTCTTTATTGTTCTAACTTTAATGATTTTGAGAAGGAAATGATCAAAGTTTTTGACCGGTCTGTTCATGGGCGTGAGGCAGCAAGAGTTTTGGTTTTCCTTCGACAGGGGGATCACACTGTTTCGGATTATTTTATCAAGTTTCGAACTCTGGCAGCCTCATGTGGTTGGAATGCAGCTGCACAATGGGACCAGTTTTTGCATGGACTCAGAGATGAAATCCAGGATGAGATAGCAGCTCAAGAGCTCCCTACTGAATTTGACGGCCTGGTGGACCTGGCCATCAGGGTGGATAATCGTCTGGCACTACATCTGCGCAACCGCATGGCTCGTTTGGCTTGGAGTTCAGGAGGGGTCCAAGATCCTTTTTCCCCCACCAGTCTTGATACCTTCCAAGAGTCTGAGCCCATGCAGATTGGCCGTACCCGACTCTCAGCGGAGGAGAGGAAGCGCCGCATAACCAATGGTCTATGCCTTTATTGTGGCAGATCCGGCCACTTTGCTTCAACATGTCCGTTAAAAGGCAATGCTCGCCAGTAGCCAGGGGGTATTGGTGAGCGTAACTCCTGTCAATGATCCCCCCACGGCACGCACACTCCTTCCTGCCACTGTCCAGTGGGGTAACTCCCATCACCCAAATGCTGTTTTGGTCAACTCCGGAGCAGAGGGGAATTTTATGGACTCTGCTCTGGCTGCCAATGGGGGCTTCCTACATCTCCTTTACAGATTCCCTTGACTGCTCGAGCCTTTAATGGGTCACATCTTGCCCTCATATCTCTCACTACTGTCCCAGTAAGTCTCATTGTTTCTGGCAACCACTGTGAGGAGATTGTGTTTTATCTGCTAGAGTCCCCCTGTAATTCCATTGTGTTAGGACACCCCTGGCTGATAAATCACAATCCTCATATTAAGTGGGCCGAGAATTTTGTCCTGTCCTGGAGTCCTTTTTGTCTTAAACATTGTTTGGGTGCTGCCTTGTCTCCTGGCTCTGTGCTTTCTGTTTCTCAGGTGGAGGCAGCTGATCTGTCTGGTGTTCCGGAGATCTACCATGATCTTCGTCTGGTCTTTAGCAAGTCCCGGGCCATATCTCTCCCATCACACCGACCTTATAATTGGTCCATCAATCTGCTCCCGGGAACTTCGCCTCCTTGGCAGGTTGTACTCCCTCTCGGGTCCTGAGCGCGTAGCTATGGATATGTACATCAACGATTCTCTGGCAACCGGCCTCATCCAACCCTCCTCCTCCCCAGCGGGTGCGGGGTTTTTCTTTGTGGAGAAGAAGGATGGGTCCCAGCAACCCTGCATCAATTATCAAGTGTTGAATGATATTACAATTAAAAACAGGTACCCCTTACCTTTAATGTCTTCAGCCTTTGAGTTGTTGCAGGGTGCAGGATTCTTCACGAGGTTAGACCTCCACAACGCTTACCACCTGGTCCGCATAAGGGAGGGAGATGAGTGGAAGACAGCCTTCAACACTCCCACTGGGCCCTTTGAGTACTGGGTAATGCCCTTTGGGCTGACCAATGCCCCGGCTGTCTTCCAGACCCTGGTCAATGATGTGCTGAGAGATATGGTGAACAAGTTTGTATTTGTATACCTAGACGATATATTAATCTTTTCCCATTCTCTTCAGGAGCACATCCAGCATGTCAGACAGGTGTTGCAACGGCTGCTGGAGAATCAGCTGTACGTCAAGGCTGAGAAGTGCTTGTTCCACACTAGGTCGGTTCCGTTCCTGGGGTTCATTGTCTCTGCAAAGGGTATCCATGTAGATCCAGCCAAGGTAAGGGCCGTCTCCAACTGGCCGACTCCTGATTCTCGCAAGGCTCTGCAGCGTTTCTTAAGCTTTTCTAATTTTTATTGTCGTTTTTTCCGCAACTATAGTCAAATTGCTGCATCCTTGACGGCTCTCACCTCCACAAAGACTCCCTTTCAGTGGTCTTCTCAGGCTCAGGCTGCTTTTGAAAGGCTTAAGACCTGCTTTTTTCTGCTCCTGTTCTTTCTTTCCCAGATCCTGAGAGGCAGTTTATTGTGGAGGTGGATGCCTCGGAGGTTGGGGCGGTCCTTTCACAGCGGTCCCCAGCAGATGGCAAGGTGCACCACTGTGCCTACTTCTCCCATCATCTGTTCCCAGCTGAACAGAGCTACGATATAGGCAACAGGGAGTTGTTGGCGGTTAAGTTGGCTTTGGATGAGTGGCGCTACTGGTTGGAGGGGACTTCAGAGCCATTCTCGGTCTGGACAGATCATAAGAATCTTGAATATGTTCGTTCAGCCAAGAGATCAAATTCACGACAGGCTCGCTGGGCATTATTTTTTGGGTGCTTTAATTTTATTTTATCTTATCGTCCTGGCTCCAAAAATGTAAAGCCAAATGCTCTTTCCCAGCAGTTCGATGGCCCAGAGGACAGCCTCACACCTAAGCCTATTATCCCTCCTGGGCGGGTGGTGGCAGCTGTTGTCTGGGACATTGAATCACAGGTCAGAGAGGCTCTTTTGGGCACTAAGGTGCCCGAGGGATGCCCAGCGAATCTGTTGTTTGTTCCCAAATTGCTTTGTTATTCTGTCCTACAGTGGAGCCACTCATCTAAACTCACTTGCCACCCAGGAGTGAGGAGGACGTTGGCATCTGTCCGTCAGCAGTTTTTGTGGCCTTCCATGGCTAAAGAGGTCAGTCTGTTTGTTGCTGCCTGCTCGGTCTGTGCTCAGAATAAGTCATCCAATAAGCCTCCCGTTGGTCTGCTTCAACCCCTTCCCATCCCTACCTGCCCTTGGTCCCATATATCCCTGGATTTTATAACCAGCCTTCCCGTTTCTAATGGTATTTCTGTTGTTCTTACAGTGGTGGATCGCTTTTCCAAGGCGGTCCATTTCATACCCCTCCCTAAGCTCCCCTCTGCTAAGGAGACGGCACTGGTGGTGGTAGACCACGTCTTCCGGATACATGGCCTTCCGGTGGATGTGGTCTCTGACAGGGGGCCCCAGTTCATTTCTAATTTCTGGAGGGAGTTCTGCCAGCAGATTGGTGCTTCCACCAGTCTGTTGTCAAGCTTTCATCCTCAGACCTAAGGGCAGTCCGAGCGGGCCAACCAGGGTACTGTCAGGATTCCTGGCTGATCTGCTGGCTCTATCTGTTTTGTTTGTTTATATCAGCCACATGTTCCTTTTGTTTGTGCTCCTGATTGTTTCTCTCCACCCCCTTGTTCTCATTCATTTAGTTGACTGGTTTCACCTGTCTTTGCTAATTTTCTCCTCATTAGCGCCCCTATTTATTCTCCTTGTTTGTGCTGTTCTGTGCCAGATTGTTGTTAGCGTCTGACCCTGCAACATCAAATATAGCCTTTCTGTGTAGGCCCTGGCTTTCATGAAGTCTGTGCTCTGTTGCTGCCTGAATTTGCGATGTCCTGGACAATGGCCTGGTTCTGACCATTAAACCTGCCTCTGTTTTATACTGGCTGGTCTATATTTGTTTCTGGATATTTCCAGTCTTTCTCACCCCAACTACTCCAGCAAAGTCTGCAAGTATTTTCTTTTGCCGTTTTTGTATTCATTTTTTGGTCTGAAATATTTAGCTTTTTCTATTAGACCGAGAAGACTGCTTGCTGAAGAGCTTTTTGTTTTCCATTTGATGAACTGAGTTTTTGTATCTCTTTTCCCTGAGATGGAGACATTGCCCCTTGAGGAACTTTTTTGTAGTAATTTTGCCATTTTTTACTTGTGGACTAATCTGTCTGATTTTTTGCCTTCCATAATAAATTTTTGTCTTCACCTGCTTTTGGGTTTTTCTCTGTTTACTGGTCCTGACAACAAAGCCCTGAACGGCTTGGCTCCCCAGTATTTGAGGGAGCTCCTGGTTCATTATAGCCCATCATGCCCTCTACGCTCAATTAATGCTGGACAATTGATTATTCCCAGAATATCAAAATCAACTGTAGGCGGTAGGTCTTTCTCTTATCTGGCACCTAAACTCTGGAACAGCCTTCCTAGCACAGTTCGGGAAGCAGACACACTCTGTCAGTTTAAAACTAGATTAAAGACATATCTCTTTCCATAAGCATACACATAAAACACAAATGCTTTGGAATCCAAATCCTCTAAAGGATTGTTAGTCTGCATTATTTAGGGCAACCGGAGCTGGGAACACATCCCAAACGACATTATAATTTGAATGGCATCTGCGCTAGTAGTTGTATAATACACTGTGTGTCAAAAATGATTGATTGCCTTAAGTCTAGAATGTATGTCTATAATTTATGACCATGTTTTGGCCAATATGGCAATGATATATGATATGGTTTGTCCAATGTGTTTCATGAATGTAAGATTGGTGACCAGTGACAGTTTTTCCCTAGTCACAGACTTAGGGTTCCTGCTTAGGGGTAGGATTTATGACGGTTTGTCCCAAGTTGACAGTTGAACCATGTGTCAGCATGATTTTGGCTAGATTTACAGTATAGTTAAATTTGTGACAATGTGTATGGTTTGTCATTTTTACAAACCATGCTGCTCTCCTGGCATTCCAGACCCTTCCAGTCTGTGAGTGTAAGTGTGGGGTGGGTGGGGGTGTGTTGTTCTTTAACACCACCCCACCCCATCCCCTGCCTCACCATCTGAATGCATGTAGTACATATAGTATATTTTGCAAAATACTGTCTAAAGCAGAAGACACACGGCATCTTTTTCCTGTTACGGTGGCATCACTACACATGCCCAAAAAAACCAAAAAGCGTGGTTTTTATGTCGCCTACAAGAGAACATGTGGAAATGCCAGGGCCACCACGTTGGGCACCGAAGAAAAAAGGAGGAGTTCGTTTGACATCGTTTCTCCATGAATATGCACCCGTTACTAAATGTGATTTCACCATGTCTGAACAACGCATTATGAGATATGTGTTTGACAATGTGAAAAGGACTGTGACATTGTACACTGTGGATGTCGAAGATGATTTTACATCACAGACGCCTTCTGATTTTATCGGCTAAAGATTGGGAGCTTTATTACAGCTACGTGTGGAGTGATTTAAAAGAATGCCGCGTGCTGTATGTTGCCGAATAGAATGGCACAACGCCGAAAACACAGTATCGTGTGGTTGGGGATCACTCTAAAAAGCAGCCTGATGACTGTGTATATATTTTTTGCTGCTACGATAACACAAAGCTGGAGAATTATGTGTGGCCTATTCCGGAGACGGAACATCACATACATCACACATACTATAAGATGAAGTTCTTGTTTCAGTGGAAAGACATGTACATGATGGACAGAATTTTTTCATGCATCAACAAAATGTTTAAATGGGTGGATATGTGTGACAGGTACAATTCTGCTAAGGTGAAGTTATTTCATCCTGAAAAGAGTGACCCCGATCTCTCAAAATCTGATTTTATTCCTCCCACATATTACAGTCACTAAAACGCCCGGAGATCGACTCATTCACAGCAAACTCTCAACATGTCTCAAGAATTTACATCTGACTGCTGCTACAGCAACACTCCTGAAACAGTACCGGCAATGCCTGATGACAACGCTATACCGCCGGAGTCACCCGCACAAGTTTTTGACAACGGCTGCCTGGATCAATTTTGTATGGGTCTGGGATACCACAATTTAACTTTCCTCACTACCCCGTATGGAAATGCAGACGCGAATGCCGGAGCTGTGGCCTATGCTGGGTGTGACAACACAGACAGATGCATACGCGTTGATGCATTCAAAATCATAAAAGCAACAATCATCGTCATCCTGGAACATCTCATCAACAAAAAGCTGAAGGACCTCTGCCTGGGGTGTGAAGTTGACCATCCCAGCCAGATCAGACACAGCTGTTTGTTTGAACCTAATGCCTTTTTCTTTGACACATACTTTGATGAACTGACATGTAACCTGATTAAACCTGGACTTAAACATGTCATTGCTCAAGCACTAAGCCGCTGTGGTCTAAGAATTCACCCCCAGAGGATTCAAGGATCGGTGGATGCCATTTTGCATGAACAACGCGACGAAGTCTACATTGTTGAAAAGCTCAGAGAAGTCAGAGAAAAGGTTTTGGACACCAACAGTGAGCAGATGATTTATGACGCTGTTGACTGCTGGAAGGGAACCTCTCAACTACCCATGTGTAAACTCTCGAAGACACCTCTCAAGCTGAACGTTTGCAAAGTCGGTTGGAAAACATTTCTTGTTATGCTGGACTGGCAAAATATTTACTGAAACGGCATGTAAGATGTGAGATGACCAACTTGTTGTATAAGACCATAGATGACAGAGTTGATCTGGTTGTTGTGAAAAATTATTGCTGTATTGAAGCCAAACAATTTTCTAACCTCAAAAAACAAATGAATGTTGCAAGAATGCTAACGAATGAGTGGGCTGACATGATGCACATGTGTATTAATGCTGGTGATCTGTTTAACTATTCGAAAAATACTTGATCTGATGACTGAATGTGGTAATGGACTAAGAATTGCCGACACATCGTGTTTGTGTACATATGTGTCAGATGTGTGTGTGACTATGCCTTCAAGAAATGACAAAGCCGATGTTTGTGTTGTTATTGAAACACTGGTTGATTATCTCCTTGATAAAAACATTGTAATGTGTATAAAGTTTCTTCACTACCTTGACGATGTATGATGCCAATATATTCATTCTTTTTCACAATTTGTTATTGAAACACATGGTTGATTATCTGCTTGATAAAAACATTGTAACATGTATAAAGTTT
>CAIGQQ010008713.1:1959-13132 GCA_903798035.1 Danio albolineatus
GTCCTCTCAGTTCAGAACAATACTATAGCTCAGTGATGAAAAAAAAAGAATAACACACAGAAAAAAACATGCTAATTAACGTAGGCATATTTATAAACGTATATGCATCTGTGGACATCGTCTGACGTCTGTGAAAATCAAGAAATAATCAGCAATATTGGGTTTCTCTCAAGTTTAATACAAAAAAATATAAAAATTTCATATATTACACTACAAAAGACATGTACACAGCAAAACACACAGCAGAAGGTAAGAGACAAACAAATACCACATAGAAACTACTTTTTTTGTTTTGTTTCTGTGCTTTTCTTTCCTTCCCCTTCATTACAAGACCAAATATGCGAAAGATTTAAACAATATTTTCATTACGCTGATCAAATGCATTTGTATCGCATAACATTTGCATTCATATAAATGATGGGGAAATATTTGAAGCACCCAGCGTCAATACTTTGAGAGTATTAGGTTCATTTAAGAATGCTCGAATAGTGTGAGGTTATAGGGGTAAGTTGTGTAACCTTGTGCTTGCCGTAAAATCCCAAAAAGTTCACAGAACATGTTTAATATTCAGAAACACTGTGAAAAGCAGAAAGCTTCGTAATGGTTACCACATTTGACATTTTCATGGATTTGATGTAAGCACAATCGTAAAAGCCAAACAAAAGTCATGTTCATTTTTTTATGACTACCGTAGTAAATAACCTGATAATAAGACATGATTTGGCTTTTCAAACTGGCGGATATGAGTATCAAGAAATATCACTACAATAAACAACAGCCAAAAATGTAAAAACATTCAAGCATTTTGCAATATTAAAGCATGGCGTGTGGGTCAGTCGCGCAAAATAATGTTTAATCTACAGTTTGATGTATATGTGAGTCATTCTTGCCCTTATTTTGTAAAAGAAATGGGGATTTAACATGTATTAATTCGAATAAAAATTATATTTATCCTATTAGTGCTGAGCAAAACCTAATCGTGATTAATTGCATCCAATATGTGTATATTTATACATAGTAATCTGGTAGTGTTTGCTTTGCTTTGACTCTGATCTCCTGATTGCAACAGAGAAATACTGAGAAATCTGTGTAGACTGATGGCAATTCATGCCGTTCAGCCTTATAATCTTAAAATGTGAGCAAAATCCCCTGCTTTGTCATCATTATAGCCATTATGCTAGAACATAATTTAATTACTAGCTCTAAAAAAGGCTTTTGTGAAGTAGCAACAGTCAGCTGCTGATGAGAATGAACGGCGGAAGAAAGTAGTTCCTCTTACAAAAGAGTTTTTGATACTCTCCGTGTTTGATTTTATTTTTTATTTACACGATTATGCCGTCGAACTGTTGTATAAACGCAATATCACACTTGCAGCAGTGCGATATGGCTGTATATCAGCACTGGTGGGACACTAAGGCACTCGAACCAATGCACGCCTACAGCCGTATCACACTGCAACATGAACAAACTTTCATTCTGCGATTAATCGCGATTAATCTTTGCGCAGCACTAAGCCCAATATAATATATTAAACCAATTTTATGAAGTGAATTTCCGCACAAAATACCAAATGAAGGGTAACTGCATTGAGTTAAAATAAAAATCTATTTCCTAGTATATTATAGTTATATTCAATGCAACAAAGTACTCGCTACTCATGATAAAGTACTCATTAATCATTAAAAATAAAGCAAATATACGTGCAAATCAAGTGTCGATTCAGATTCGTTGGAAATGTGTCACTAACTTATAACCTTGATTACTTCTAGCTATTAATTGTGCTACTCTGTGCTTTTATACTCACATAATCGCATGCACTTGAGTACTTAAATTGGACTAATCATGGATCTGTAGGTTTGTGCGCACTCCTGAGTGTCTGTTTGGTCACATGGTTTTGTTTTGGTGTTCCACGTGTGTCTGTTACGTCACGTGCTACGTAGAGCTCTGCTATCCTGATTAGCCTGCCAGCCGCGACTCGTTATCACGGCTATATCTGGACAGCGCGTCTCTTGTCTCGTGTCAGTTCGTTGTTGGTCTTGATGTGCTTTCTGTCTGCGTTCAGGACTGGCGTGGAGGCTCGACCGATGCATAGATCGGCCATTCTGTTCCCGCCTGCTCAGCCAGCCCCGTTTGAGCAGGATATCCTCGCACCTTTTGTTTGTTTATTTATCATTTTGGACTTTGTTTCCATTAGTGGTGGGCAAAGCGAGGCTTCATGAAACACTGAAACATTTGAAGCAAATGTGTCGAAGCTTCAAACGTTTCGAAACCCCACTCTACGATGACATCTAGTGGTCATTTTCAATGTATTGCACTGGAGCAGCTTCAGCGAACAACCAGTTGAGCAAATTAAGGTGTTAAACCTTACTTCGAAATTCAGATCTTTAAGCGGTTTAGTGGAGCGGGTAGGGTTCCTGACTACAATGCAGGTATAGTGGGTTCGAATTCAGGCTGTTACAAAAATTTTGAAATCCTTTAATATCAGTTTGAATTGCTCTGTTCTTGTATCATTTTGTTTCAACATTGACATACGAATAAACGCTTTGTGAATAAATATGTGTTGTTTTGGTTATTAAACAGGGTTATTGCTAGATCACCTACGGCTGTGGCCAGAAGTTAACAACAAAAATATAAATAGTTTTTCATAAAATAGACTATTTATTGTATGTTTTTAATGTTTACCCTAAACCCAATCATCACAGTACTGTAAAAATATTATTATACTGTTTTACAAAAATGATGCTATATCGATGGCGTATCAGCAGCTGTATCCTATCCAAACTACACCATAAAACAGTAACATGATTAAAAAACATAAAACAATTATTTCGGAGTGTTTGTACAAGTCGGGATTCGAACCCAAAGTCATTTGAAGCACAGTAGCAACATTCACACGCACGGTCCACCAGGTCATATGAGACAGAAGTTTATCCTGACCCTGTCAGTCAAATGGGGATTCGCCGGGTCTGATAGATGCTTTGAATCACTTAAGTCACTTGACCAGGTGTTTCGAAATACTTTAGTGACGTGACCTGGGGGTTCGAAACACTTTAATCATGTGACTTGGGTGTTTTGGATCCTGCTTCGGTGCAGTGTTTCGAAACACTTGCGATTCGGGATCTCGACACTGCGTCGAAACGTCAGTTTCACGTCAGCCATCCCTAGTTTCCATACTTATTGACCATTTAACTTGCATATTGGATCCTTCTAGTACTCTATTCACGTTACGGATTGAATTGACGTAACAGACACACGTGGAACACCAAAACAAAACAAAACCATGCAACCAAACGGACACTCAGGAGTGCGCACAAACCTACAACTGTGACAGGATCGTTGTGTTGCTATTTGTTTGGTAAGATCAAATTTTAATCAATAAAGGGTGTAAATATCTACCAGAGTGAATCTAATTGAAATATTCTCACTAATCATCATAATTAAAAGGTGTTTTGAAGAAATATGTGACATGTGTATGTGTAAATTATTGTCCTAATGCATGGGTAGAAACGATTTGGTGTGTTGAATTTGCTTTGCTATTTGATGTCTTGAATTTATGGTTTGTAGTCCTAATATAGACCATTTCGAGGGATGTAAACGATAACAATGGTCCCAAACTATTTCCTGTTTTGCATTTTTAATTTCCATTGTATCAGTGAATCTAAAAAGGTCCCCATATTGATAAATAACGTTATGAGAGCTGTTTTAAAATTAAGATTTGATTGAACTGCCTCTTGTTACACTTACAAAATAGTTTGACAACAAGCAGGAAATGCTCATGGGCCAGTGATATCGCTATATTGAAATGGTCTAATGAATATTTACTTTTATTTTGGAACACATGAAGTAATACCTACAATGCAAGAGTGGCTTGGCGTCGATTAATGAAGGCAACAATTTCAACTTTCACCTCAGTGTACATAAAAAAACGGAAGTGGGAGAAAAAAATGTGTTTGCTTTTGATAACATTAGCATGCTAGGCTAGCTACATGGTTTAGAAACTTCATCCAAAGCTCAAAGCCACGTAAACATGCAAATGTGACTTTTAACACACATTTGCTCTGTTCAGGCTAAGGGTTAGCATAGGTGCTAATGTTGTTTTAGTTGTGTTTAGGCTAAAGCCTGGTTTATACTTCTGCGTCGAGTGATCACCGTGACCCACGGCCTATCCAATGCGCGTAGTCGTGCATTTTAACTTCTGCGCGCTGTATGTGCCCCTATGCAATAACACTTCCGAAACGCTAGCTGGCAGTGAGGTGTTTCCTCTGTGTTGAGTTTCTTCGCTGGTGTTTTGTTTTTTCTGAACGCTACCTTAACGTACAAGTGGCTCAAACTCGCTCATTTTGAGGCGGGAACCGGCGGACGTGCAACAAATTTAATCATAAGGTAAACACAAAGCAACAGTTTCCATCTAGAGCTAGACACTTGTATACACTCGCTCCATTAGGATCGCGCAGCTCTAACATCCGCCCACACTTGGCAGCGCGACCAAGCCGACCAATCACAGAGCTTGCGCTACGCGTCGCTTTGACGTGTAATAAAATTTTTGGAGAGGTGATGGCCACTGCGACCACGCGCAGGCTGCGCCGGAGCATACGTGTGCCCTTGATGCGGAAGTATAAATCAGCCTTACAGGTTAGCATAGGTGCTATTTTTTTCTCTTCAATATAATACCGTTAGCACACTAAACATAATTTATGAAAAATAAAACAATTTTTTAGCACCACCTTCTGGACATTTTACTGCAAATCTGTCAGAAAAATTGAATACAATAAATTAATATAAATAAATTACATAATTAATTCGAATGACTGTAAATATACAATCAACCACTTGTTTGTACACTGAGTGATTGTTCAAAATATTGTCAGCTTATCGCATACTTTAACAGATTTCGCTAATGTGTCACTTACTGAACCAAGAAGAGATCAACATGAAATGATATTCGCAACCCATTTTACTTCTGCAATGTGATATATTTCACAGTAATCTGATATATTTCATAAAACATGAGGGGAAACGTATGTAATATGTGGCAACATATTAACCAATTTACTTGCCGTGACTTACTAATTTCCTCATTTTAAATATAATTTGGTTTCATGTTTTGCAAAATTGTGACCATGCCGTAAAAATGGGTTCACTTATTGTAGTTAAAATAAAGGAGAAAATGGCAATGAAATAATACAATCTGGGAATAAATTAATATGCTGTTACATCATTTACACTTTTTTTTAGTCAGTCACAAATATTCAGTTGAAATTACTGAAATAATTGGTAATTTCTGGGTCAAATTAGTAAAAGAGATATGAAAATTGTTCATTTGTGCGTCTAAAATGCGTCTATAATTTGCTAAGATGAGATCATTCTTGTTTTGAGATGGCAGTTCAATTAAAACAAGTGAACAAATTAATAAATAATAGCCATGATTTACCAAGACAAGAGAACAAATTATTAAAATGTGGCCATAACCTAACTTAAAACAGGCAACACATTAGTTTGTGGGATTAGCCCCTTTCACTCATACTGTACAAACCTTTCCAGAAAATTACCAACAATTTTTCCGCAAAGGGATCATGTGTGAACAGGCCCTTTTTTAAAGTACCGGTAAATTTGTTCCGGCAATTTTCTGGAAAAAGAAGTTGTAACATTACTGGTACTTACTGCTGCTCTGTGTGAACACAGAAGAAAAATTGCCGGAAAGGTTGCGTTCACGATTAGAACTTGCTGACATGAGACGCAGGGGCAGATCTGGGGATCTTCGTTGTTTTAAAAGACCATATTGAGCGGTTGTCAACGGTAAAGCTGCGCTTCATGGCGAAATCGATAGAGAAAGCATAGACGGGTTCTATGCTGTCATTTACCCTGCAACACAGACGCTTCTGTTTAGAATTTCTGTGCTTTTTTATCACTATAAAAAGGTTACAAAACAATTGTGATGGCAAATCTGTCAAAATGACGAACATCATTTACCGAAAAACTTTGGTTAACGTGACTCGATATTATGACAAACATCTAAGGTCACAATATCCGTTGTTACAAAACATAGGTTATTGATTTGACGTTTCCCAAAATTCGCAAACTGTACTTGCACTTGCAACTACATCTCTGGCTATGTTCTAAACATTTAGCTGTGGTTCGCGCTTCTGCCTTTGGGTGTCTCTGGGACAAAGCAGCTGCATGAATTCTAAAGCTTTAAATAAAAGTGAAGCCATCAACAAAAGCCCGACCCCTTCTTTGTTTAGAAATACAAGCGCAGCCGTTTAGAGGTCATTTCTGGTTGAGGATATCAGAATTTACCAGTGTTTTGGAATGGATCTGTGAACGTTTTTTTCCGGAAAAATTCCAGAACGTCCTTGCGTGAGTACAGCACTTTTTTGAGTTTACCGGTAAAGTCGTTTTAGCAACTTTTCGGATATTTACCTGTATCACTCTGTGAAAGGGGCTAATATTTACAGAACTATTATTTATCTAAAAAGAGGGGTGGGGGGTGGTGGATATTATTAACAAATTCCTTCTCTTTTCACATAATGTAAAACATGGTTATGAATTAGTCATAATACAATAAAAAAAAACTGAATAACAAAAGTAAAAAGGTTCCGTTTTGATTTCATGTTGATTGTAATATCCATCTAGCAGTGAGAAAACCGAGCAAGGCGAACATATAGGTAGCATAATATAGTCGAGCTCACACATCAATGATAAAAACAAGTTTTCATTACCTATCTAATGAAGCACTGAGAATCAATAGAAACATTTATTGACTGGACTGAATATACACAGCATGTAAGCCCACCCGCACATAACATGGAAGGATGCGTCTGAGCTCCACTGGATCTACACTGTAACTGTACACTATTTACAAATAGAAGAAGAAGAAAGAAAACATCAGCGGAACTAAAACAAATGTGTGGTTCGGAAACATGTCACATTTTCAAATACAAATACATTTCCTCCGCCCTTCACGACACTTATTGTGCAAAAGGAAAACAATCCCATCCGTCCTCTTAGGCCGAGCAAACACTGCGAGATTTCTGGCCAATTTCCTTCGAATCACACTTTACTAGAAATAAAATCATGTGACGTAAAGCCAACGCTTACGTTTTATGTGCTTTATGCTCTCTTATGATCATCGAACCCATATTTGACTGCAACCCTGAACCCAAAAGCTGTTTCTTATTTTCTCTTATACTGCGTTCCCACCAGACGCGGAAGATGCGTCAAGCGCGAGTGATTTACATGTTAAGTCAAAGCAAAGTTGCGAATAGACATCCTGCGGCACGATACACAAGAATTGCGTCAATTGCGTGGATCGTGTCGCAGGATGTCTATTCGCGCCTTTGCATTGACTTAACATGTAAATCACTCTTGCTTGACGCATCTTCCACGTCTGGTGTGAACGCAGCTTAAGCAGAACGCAGAAACTAAGGGTGCTTTCACATTTGGTTCAATTGCCTGGACCGTACCCAAGTTAGATTGTCCCCCTTGCCACCTTCTCGGTTGGTTTGTGTTCACACCGTTTTTTTTTCCCCTCTGAACCCCGCTACACTTGCGTTATCAATCTGCTGTTTTGTGTGTGGCTGTTGATTGGTGACGGCCACGAAAGCAAAGCGCCATTATGGAGAAGTACGCATCACACGTTTTGTCTGCTTTCATTGAATCGTTTGCGTTTGCTACCAAAACCAAAATACAGAGAGTCACTCGCGTCTATCTGCCGCAGGAAATATTAAAAACGTTCAAAACATCACGCAATGTCTGCGGAAGTTGTTTTTGGAGGAGACAAGCAGACATTATCACTGTTTGTACTGGGTCAGTCCCGCTTGTCGTCAAGGTAGGGGACATACACAGATATACACACATGAATGAACGTTAAGAAATAAAAGATTTTTGTATAGTTGGTGGTTCACTTCCGGCTTTTGGTACGATTGCATTCATACTACAAGTGAACCGTACCAGAGTTCACATGAACCGTACCCATTCATTCATTTTCTTTTCGGTTTAGTCCCTTTATCAATCTGGGGTCGCCACAGCGGAAAGAACCGCCAACTTATCCAGCGTTTGTTTTACGCTGCGGATGCCCTTCCAGCTGCAACCCATCTCTGGGAAACATCCATACACACTCATTCACACTCATACACTACGGACAATTTAGCCTACCGAATTCACCTATACCACATGTCTTTAGACTTATGGGGGAAACCGGAGCACCCGGGGGAAACCCACGCAACCACGGGGAGAACATGCAAAATACACACAGAAATGCCAACTGACCCAGCCGAGGCTCGAACCAGCAACCTTCTTGCTGTGAGGCGAACGTGCTACTCACTACGCCACCGTGGCTCCTTGCCTCAACTCAATTAGGTTAAGTCAAAAAGGGGAAATGTAACTTTAGCCATTGATTAAGCACTGTGAGTCATTCGTTTCAGCGTTGTGATTTGAATTCAAGCACACTTAACGTTCCATTTGATGCGCGGACATTATTTGTAAGCTGTTTTGTTCTGGTACCAGGTTATGTATTTATCATGCTATATTAAGGTTCAGATTGTTTTCCCTCCTTTTTTTAGTCCTGAAGTCTCCTGGAAGTTCCGTGAGTCTCCCGCAAATGCATAGAGACTCCCGGATGCCCGCAAACGAATGATAATCTCCTGGAAATTGTGCGTCTCCCTCCCGCTCCTCAAATACGTCGCGCACCCAATTACGCTAAAACCTGTTTGAAACAATAAATGCTTAACGCCACATAGTCTGTCTGACTGTCCTCATTTCGGAGTATCGCCTAAGTATAGTCATAAATGGTGATTATTCTGATAAGAGATTCAGTTGTTGTCAATTTTAGTTGATTTAATAGTGTGGACCACTATTTTCTTTTTGATCCTCACAATTTTGGAATCCAGTCGCGGGCCGCATTGAACGGCTCAGTTGGCTGGATTCGGCCCACGGGCTGCCAGTTGATGATCAGTGGTCTATAGATATTGTTAAACACATTCATCTGTTTTAGTGAAGATGCAGTGAGATCTGAAACACTGAGTTCAGGCTAGTCGGTTTGTAGCTTTGTGCGAAAAGTTTATCAGAAATTCTTCCAGCTGAGACAGAGCTCAGTTTTAAATCGGACAAAAATCGTGCAGTGTTTGGCCTTTTCAAAACAAGGAAGTAACAATTGCGAACGAAGCAAAATCAACGATCATCGAGCTGGAAATCTACTATTGCTTTTAACACTGCCATATTGTCCACTGATATGACTTCAGTCTTTTTACTGCTGAAAATCCACTTTAGCCAAACAAAATAAACGTCCAACGCAGTCTCTCAGTCCGGAGGTATTAAAATTGTTGAATGAGGTCATGGAAAAATGCTATACATTCAGCCCAGAGACGCCTGATCCCGAGTCAGTGGTCCTACCTGGAGATGTGCCACACTTTTCCAAAAAGAAACAGCACTCAACGTTTCGGTCCAGCTCCTCGGTGAGAGTTCTAGAAAAAATCAAAGAAACGAAGACCGCCGCCGGTTTGTCCGTCATCAGGTTTCTTCGTTAAATAGTTCCGTTCAATAAATAAGTGTCTGTAGAAAGTGCTAGGCTACTGCTGGAGGCTGGTGTGAGCCTCAGATGGGCATAGTGGCATTCATCATCTGGACCCGCATCTCCTGAATGCTGTTGAGGATCTTCTTCTGATGGCCTGCCAAAGTGACTCCGACCCGCCGGAGATCTCTGCAAAACAGCGAGCAAATCAGTCACTTATATAGCTGGAAAGAAACATACATGCACAAATACATTTATACACTCACAGAAATAAAGGTACAGGAGCTGTCACTGGGGCAGTACCTTTTCAAAAGATGCATATTTGTACCCAAATAGTCCACAGTGGTGACTCAAATGTGCATATTAGTGCCCAAATGTACCTAACAAGTACCTTTGAGGTACCATTATGGACCTTTCAGGCACAACTACTGTATGTACAGTTTGAAGGTACTGCCACAGTGACAGCTCCAGTACCTTCATTTCTGAGAGTGTATATACTTACATACATACAGTACATACATACATACATGCATGCATGCATACATATTTATGTATTTTATATATTTACATTTTCAACCATTATTATGCCAAATGAGAAGAACATCAAATACACACAGCTCTGGGAAAAAAATAATAATAATAATAAAATAAATAAAAATTATATATATATATATATATAAAAGTAATTAAAATAAAAGTTAAATGAAAATAAAATAAAGTTAAAAAATAATAAAAAATGAATAAAAAAGTTATTAAAATAGAAGATAAATGAAAATAAAATAAAATCAAAATAAATTAAAATAAAAGTTTAATAATAATAATAATAATAATAATAATAAAATAAAATAAAATAAAATAAAATAAAATTAAATTAAATTAAATTAAATTAAATAAATTTAAATCAAATCAAATCAAAACAAATCAAATTAAATTAAATTAAAAGTTAAATGAGAATAAAATAAAAATGAAATAAAGTAAAATTAAATTAAAATTAAATTCAAAATAAATAAAAATATAATAAATTAAATTAAATTAAATGATAAAATACTGAATCTGATTACATAATGTGAGAATTAATTAAAGTATAAAATAAAAAAAAAATAATTAATTAAATGAAAATAAAATAAAATAACACATCAAATTTATTATCAGCTTTCTGGATTAGCCATGAATAGGTAATTTGTTTACATGTTCTAAGTAAATAAACAGTTGTAAAATAAATGTCAAAATAAGAGTATTAACATTTTAGATCATATATTTGTTAATAAAACAGTACTTAACAGAAAAAAAAATAGGGAGACCGTATAAAATATTAGATTTAACTGAATTTTTTGCAGGGTGGAATCATTTATGCTGCAACTTTCAACAATATTCAACTATATTTCAATGTCAGTGTATTTCTTACCCTAAAGATGTGAACACAAGATTATTTGAATAAATATAAATGTTTAATAATAATAAAGCATTTCATAAATAAATGCATAAATATTGAGTAATTAATATTGATATGTATAAATATAGTAAAAACTGAAAAAAAACAACAACTTAAAAATAGCCTGGTTAAGACTTAAAAATAACAACTAGCCACTGCTAAGCACTACGATTAGTGAGGTCTTTCATCTATCTATCTATCTATCTATCTATCTATCTATCTATCTATCTATC
>CAIGQQ010008718.1:674-11669 GCA_903798035.1 Danio albolineatus
TATATATATATATATATATATATATATATATATATATATATATATTTCTTCTTTTTATCTTTAATTTTTTTGTGACATTTGTTTTTGCTAGATAGCACCATGAGGGTGTCCAGGCCATTAGTCCAATATAAAGGTTTATCTTAAGTACTATTTACTCAAGATGTTTAGTTTAGGCACTAAATACTCCTAAAAGTTAACTTAGCACAGAATAGTTAAGCAAAATTTACTAATTTAAATAAATCAGTAAAGTTTACAAGCTTTTCTTGAGTAGATTCAGTGATTACTTTTTAGTGTGAACTGTGTGGAAAGAGTTTTAGTCAAAAACAAGGCTTTAAAACCCACATGAGTATTCACACTGGAGAGAGGCCGTACACATGCCAACAGTGTGGGAAAAGCTTCTATTATACAGGAAGCCTTGCAGTGCACATGAGAATTCACACTGGGGAGAAGCCGTACACCTGCAAACAGTGTGAAAAGAGTTTTTCTAAAATCTATGCCTTGAAAACCCACATGAGTATTCACACTGAAGAGAGGCCGTACACATGCCATCAGTGTGGAAAAAGCTTCAATCATACAGGAAACCTTGCAGTGCACATGAGAATTCACACTGGGGAGAAGCCGTACTCTTGCAATCAGTGTAGAAAGAGTTTTAACCAAAGTAGAACCCTTAAAGTCCACATGAGCACTCACACTGGAGGGAGAAGTTTTACTTGCACACAGTGTGGGAAAAGTTTTGCCCAAAAACAAGACCTTGAGATCCACATGAGGATTCACACTGGAGAGAAACCTTACACATGCACAGAGTGTGGTAAAAGTTTCACATATAAAAGCACACTCAAACGCCACATGAGAACTCACACCGGAGAGAAGCCGTTTGCCTGTGATCAGTGTGGAAAGAGCTTCACAACCAAAGCTAGCCTCATGAACCACATGAATGGTCACACTGGAACCATAGTGTTCACATGTGATCAGTGTGGAAAGAGTCTCACACGCAAAGACACCATTAAGCGACACATGAAGATTCACTCAGGAGAGGATCGTTTAAGATGCAGTAAGTGTGGAAAGAGCTTTACACATAAAAGCAGCATTAGCACTCACATGAAGCTTCACGATGGAGAGCAGAGTCCTCAAAATTGTGGTCTTGTCTACACTCTAAGCCCGGATAAGTTGAGTTTACTTAAAAAAATAAGAGGAAACTGGTTGCCCTAAAAAATTAAGTAATGTATACTTACTTTAAAAAACTTGAGTGAGCTCTACTTAAAAGATAAAAGTTGTTCTAATTTGTATTATAAGTTGAATAGACTAAATGTTTTTAATCTGTTAAATTTACTCCCCTTGTGACGTTTATTTATAAACTAATTTGGAGAGGATCACATGCTTATGATTGCTTGCGACCGGTCCTGCATTATTTAATTTTTGATTCACCAATCAGACGATTCCTAAGCCACTATAAATACCTTAAGTTCCATATCACAGCCATCTTTGTTTTGAAAAATCCCCCCTTCCACCCCTACTCCTCCTCCTTTCCTAGAAGGGTGGCACAGTGACCCATTGGTTAGCACTAATGCCTCACAGCAAGAACGTCACTGGTTCTAGTCCTTACCAAGCCAGCCAACATTTCTGTGCGGAGTTTACACGTTCTCCCCGTGCTCCCGTAGGTTCCCCCCAGTTCCCCAGTTTCCTCCCACCGTCCAAAAACATGCAACTTAAGTTAATTGACTAATCCAAAATGGCACCATAGACATGATCCTAGTAAGTAGTTATCTCTTAAGAACAATCACTATCTGTTCATTAGCTACAACAGCAGAGGAGTTCTCGAGATCTACCTGAGCTCAAACTACCCTCTCGCCTTGCAAATGGGAGGGAGCCCCGGGCTCGAGGATCTTATGAGCTCAGGGCTCTCTCCCAGGACAGCATGCCAAACAAGCTTTATAATTAATCATCAGCTAAGTGTGAATGAAATCTCTTGAAATCTTAAGTGCATTAAAATACATACACAAGTAATACACAGATTTTTTTTTATTCAAATTTCCTTACAAAATACAACAAAACAATGCAAATACTGTACAATACTACTTTAAAAATCAGTTTGCCTATTTGTTTCTCTCAAGTGTATCTACTTAAACAAGAGCAAATGACCTTGACCCCAGTTTAAATTCTTAAAGCTTACAAAATTTGTTAATACCCTTGAGAACATGAACATTGTTTTAACATCTGGACTAGAAGCAATAGTTCAACGACAAATTAAAATGTTCTTACCCACAATTTAAGTGTTTCTTTTTTCTGTTGAACACAAAAGAAGATATTTGGTACACCTGTAACCAGTGATGTCCATAGTAGGAAAAACATACAATGGAAGTCAATGGTTACAGGTTTCTAGCTTTAAAACTTAAACGGCTTTGGAACAAGTGAAGGATGAGTAAATTATGGCAGAATTTCCATTTTTTTGTGTGAACTATCCTTTTAAGCACATGAACATATTGTAGAACACAATGTACAGCTACAATTGGAAATGTGTTTATATGACTTCACAGAATGAATGATAATTAATGATCGTACATTAAATGTGGGCCAGATCTGGGCTGTAAGGAATTTTGCTATCTGGGTTTACTTATATATTTTTATTATGCAAAGAAATAACACTTTTTCCAAAGAAGATACATTATGAATTAGAAAGTTATGTTACAAAACTTAAATCACAGCATATTATGTAAGTTTATCAGACTCGCCAAGCAAGAGTCTTTCATGCAATAGTAATTAGAGTTCACAAACATATCAAAATCTCTGGATGCCAAACGTAGAAAGAAAAAGCTATAAATTAATACATTTATAGTAAGAAGACTCTAGTTTCAAAGAGTAACTAAAATTTAAATTTTAGAAGATACAAAAGTTTGTATAAAAGCATTTTTGGAGAACTGGAAAAGTCAACGCAAAACACTTCATATTAAGTACACTCCCGAAGCAAATGACTTTATATTTCTTCAGACTGAATACAAAAAGAGCATTTGGGGAAATAATATTATTAGATTGAGCACGTTTGTGATTTAGTGGAGAGCAGTTATGAGTAGAGACTTCACCAACTTTATTATATGAGAGGAATTTATGTAAAACTCGAACCATTCTGTCACTTAAATATATTATTCCAAAAACTCACGCAAACAGGTAAAGAAATCTGAGATCTATTAGTAATTGAGCGAATGTCTTTGTTTGACATGTACTGAGAAGATTTGTGCAGTCAAATATAAAATAATGTTAGAAACTTTAGGGCCAGGCTTGACTGAAGGTATTATACAATCAGGGATTGCACAGAAACAATGTTATATTCCTCTGAAGAGACTGAAAAAATAATCTTCAGTCCACAATTGTTTACCTCTCTTGTGAAGAGACTGATTGAGAAACAGGCAGCCAATCAGCTTTCGCCGAGCGCCTACAGGCAGCCAATCAGCTTTCGCTGAGCCACACACAAGGCAGCCAATCAGCTTTCGCTGATCAGCGTGCAGGCAAACATCCCGCCCATTGCGCTCAGTCTGAAACAGAGTGGAGAGATTTGCTGTTTAATGTTTATTTTTTATTTTTTTAAGTATAAACTTTTATTTAGAAATGTACAATATAAATCAGGAAGTCATCTGTGAGAGACTGGAATACAAGTACAAAGTTAAAGAACAGCAAGTAACAAATAATACAGAAAGGAGAGAAAATAACAAGAAAACAAAAGCACAATAAATGAAAAAAAGGGGAAATACAAAATTAAATAATCACAGAAAACATCTAGCAACTAACTTACTGGAAGCATGATATTTTCAAAAGTTTCTATTAACTTGCAGGATTTTTGGTTATTAGATAAACGTATAGCTTTAAGTAAGGAATCAAATTCAGTTAAAAAATGAGCAAATGTGGGAGAGGATTTAAGACATTTTTGTTTGTGGATAAAGAATTTTGCATATAATATAAAAAAGTTATATACATATTCTTCATTTTTAGTTTTTGGACTAGAGTAATAACAAATAATATCTTTCAATTTAGGAATTTGTTTTGTTATTTGTGATATATTCAAATAATTATATAAATCTGACCAAAACTTTTGTGAGATTTTGCATGTAAAAAACATGTGGGTTAAAGTTTCCTCACTTTCCTGACAAAAAGAACAAGTATTATCAATATCAACAAATTTTGACACAAATGTATTGACTGGGTATATTTTATGTAGAATTTTGAAATAAATTTCCTTTTGCTTTGGGATTACATATATATATATGGGAGAAGCCAGGCTCTTTTCCAATCAATATTTTGTATTAACGCAGACCAATATGACCCGTCGGCTTACTACACCTTAATGCAATAACTCCGGCCCCCCATAGTACATTTTACTCGTATTTACTCATTTACTGTGAATCTATGTCACTTTATGCCGGCTGTAATGCATCATAAGTTCACTAGTCTAATCAATGATTAGGGGTTGATGATTAATACTATTTAATAGGCAGACAGACGGTGCCATTGTTTAAATAGTAATCTCATTTGATTCTTGCAGTCATCTATGTAACAACTTAGTTAAATCTCAATGATACTCAGAGGTTAACGACCAGCAGCCTATAGCTCTGGCCCCCCATGGTAGAAGTAAACATGTAACAACTTAAATATGATTGGAATATTTAACCAGAGGTTAACCATCAGTACCATGTAAGACGCGCCACCTTTCGGCTTCATATTCGTCCTAATGCATTATAACCCTGATCCCCCATAGTGATTGCAACGGATAACATAATTAAAGTGAGACGATAAGTTAGAAATCCTAGAAATTCTATCTAACATGTGTTATGTTTAGTCTATTATGGAATCTAGCACATTCTTAACTTATCTGAGTAAATAATTTCAGAGTAACAAGAACGTTCAAATATAACAATTTATTAGTCAGGTAAATGTGTATTATGCCAATTCATTCAGTCAATTCATAAACGATCAATACAAAACATCAAATTCTCAAAGATAATCCCAAGATCAGAAGATGCATACCTGACAAATTCTACATAGTGCAGAGTTTCTGAGAAACTAAGCACCATGGGCCACTCTGAATGCAGAGGCGCCCGACCAGCTGGAAAACTGTTACTTAAGTAGTCAAGACCAGGGAATAGGGGGGGTGTGTGTTGAATAATTAAAATAACGTTAAATAATGTTAAATAACATTCAGTGAGAGTTTCTGAACCCCCCAGTCACACCCTTAGCAGTGGTGCAAAAGATACCCGAAGCCATATATTTATTATTTGGTTATGGCCATTTCTGAATGAGGAAATGAGGGAATGAGACCATTGTACCAGTCGCACTGAGACATTTCAAATGATATCAAACATGATAGATAAAGTCACTTGTATTGATATAGAACAGTTCATACTTTGAGGTGACCATTTTGTGTGAGAAAAGGGTGCATAAAACAGAGGGGTTTTGGGATATACTTCAGATGTAAATGAAGGGAAGAGACGATTTGTCTGTGTTTTCAGCTCATGTCTTTGAATTGCCAAAGACATCAAGGGATTTTGAGAACTCAAAGTCTTACAACACCTACAGTCTGAGACATCTCACGCACTGGATAAAAAATAAACCATCCTACTTCCCCTTCCACCACTACAATGTCTATCCATCCATCTATCTATTCATTTTATTTTGTAAATGTGTTATTTTTGAGGCTGATCTGAAAAATATCATAATTTTTACTGACATAATTTTAGGTGCAGGCTAGGACTGTCTCTGCCATTTGCAGATAACGTTGTCCTTTTGGCTTCATAGGACATGGACCTTCAGCATGCAGTGGGACGGTTTGCGACATGGTAGGGAAACTTGACTAAAAAAAGGTGGCCATGTTCAGTTTGGAGGAGAGTCCTTACCCCAAATGGAGTTCAAGTATCTGCATTTTCTTTTTCATGAGGAATGGAATGTGAGATTAAAAGATAGATCAGTGCAGCAGCAGCAGTAATGCAGTTGATGTGATTGTCTGTTGTGGTGAAGGAGCTGAAAGGCAATGTTCCTAATTTACTGCTCAATCTAGGTTCCTACTCTCACCTATGGTCATGACTGAAAGGACAAGATCTCGGATACAACCGGACACATTTTACAAAGTGTTATGACCCGCATGTTTGAGTCGCAATATAAAAGAGAGATGAACCAATAAAATAGCCTGAATGCTAATTATTTATTATAAAATGTAACTCATAGAACAATCAATCAAACCAACTATTGGGAATAATAATGAAGATAAAGAACTTAGGATATAATCACAACAACACTTTAACTACATGATACAAGTAACGCAAAACAAAACCATAAGGTTGAAGAGTCAATGAGATGGCAGGTCTCGGCATGAGAACTCCTGAGTAGCCACAGCGTCCTGGAGTAGCTAGCACAACAACTTTTATATACCCATTGATGAGTAATGCAGGCTTCCAATCGGGATTTACCACATACTCCAATCTGGAGTCTTTGGATCATCACAGTGTATTAATAATGTAAAACTTAATACCTGTCACTCTGCCTAAATCCTAAAATATTCATCAAGTTTATATTCTACTCAAAAAAGTAAATGTAGTAAACTAGAAAGAATCTTTAACCTAAAAGTAAAGAAACTTTACTAATAAAAGCTGCAACACAGGACAATTGAATGGGCTTTCTAAACTTGAGGCCCTGGTATACTGCAAACTAACCTGCTGGAGCTCCACCTTCTTTGATGTGCGGTGTCTTCCCAGTGATTTGTTTCTCATTCAGGGAGTCAGACAGAGAACATCATCCAAAACAACACTAGCTACATGAATACACTGGAGAGTGGAGTACAGATGTATCCGCACCTGTACAATCACTTGCAAAGAGATTTTAAGCCACAGAGGTGCTGTTTTCCAGATGTTTATGAAACTGTTCTTCTATGAATGGTTTCTCTCCGGTGTGGCTTCTCAGGTGAAGATTAAGGTTTGATGATTGGCTAAAACTCTTCCCACACTGAGTACATGTGAATGGTTTCTCTCCGGTGTGGCTTCTCAGGTGTTGATTAAGGTGTGATGAATGGCTGAAACTCTTCCCACACTGAGTGCATGTGAATGGTTTCTCTCCGGTGTGGATCCTCAGGTGTTGATTAAGGGATGATGATCGGTTGAAACTCTTCCCACACTGAGTGCATGTGAATGGTTTCTCTCCAGTGTGGATCCTTATGTGTTGATTAAGGGATGATGATGCGCTGAAACTTTTCCCACACTGAGTGCATGTGAATGGTTTCTCTCTAGTGTGGATCCTCCTGTGTTGATTAAGGTGTGATGAGCAGTTAAAACTCTTCCCACACTGAGTGCATGTGAATGGTTTCTCTCCAGTGTGGATCCTCATGTGTTGATTAAGGGATGATGATTGGCTGAAACTCTTCCCACACTGAGTGCATGTGAATGGTTTCTCTCCAGTGTGGATCATCATGTGTCGTTTAAGAGATGATGATTGGTTGAAACTCTTTCCACACTGAGTGCAGGTGAAATGATTCTTGTCTCTTCTTTTCAAAATACCATCGGTCTGAAAATGAGTATTTTCCTCAATTTTGACATGATGTTCCTCCTCTTTCCTCCCCTCATTCTTTTCATTAAGGTCTGAAATAAATAAAACATTAGTTTTCACTAAGTCTTAAAAACTCATCAAAAGCTGAAAGGTGAAAAGACACTGGAGACATTGGCTACACACACTGTAATTTTGATGAAAATTAAATGTAAAATAAATCAGATCATATTTTGTTTGGTTCATTAACGTTTACACATTTAAGCAGATTCAATTTAATTCATCTTTATTTATCTAGTGCTTTTACAATGTAAATTGTGTCAAAGCCGCTTAACATAGAAGTTATAGTTAATTGAAGCTGTCAGTCCAGTTTTCAGAGTTTCTTACATGATTGATCATAAAAGTAATCTTGGTCATATTGATAAGACACAGATTCAAAAGTGTAGAAGTTCATCTATTAGCCCAATGACGAAACTAACAGCATGGTCGAAGGTTAAATGCATGTAAGCCTTTAGAGCTTCTGAAAAGAATTCTGTTATTTATTAGAATTTATTTAATATGTTTTTTTAGCTCCGAATTTAATCTGACTCCAATTTGAAGTGACCGTCAAATTTAGACTGTATTGCTGATTGTAAGAATGGATCACATTCATGACTTAATTTAGAGTTTTGATTTATATCTGATTTCTTACTCTTCAATTATACGTTCATTAGGGACCAAATACCGAGAGTTTTACACGGGTTAGCATGTCTTCTCAAGGACAATATGTCGACACTCTGAAGTTAGTCAGAGGGTGCAGGATTGACTAATATTCAAATAGACTGGTTGCAAACTGCTTACTCATCCTAAAAGAATAGTCAATTTAGCCAAGCCCATTTAACTTGCTAAAATCAGCGATTAGATGATTAAAGATCTCCATGCTGGCGTGCAAAAACAGCTCCGTACAGTCAAATGTGCCTTTAAAATCGAAAGTCTAACCATAAGGGTAGAGCAGACTCCACTTAATCTACTGGATAAAAAAAGATTTCAGGAGAATTTAGAATGAGTCAAAACTTAACATTTATTTGTCAGGTAAAATTGTATTATACCAATTATATAATAAAACAATCAGAAAGCCAATTCAGAGATGATACTGTAAAAATACAACATCCATTACTCAAAAATAAATCAAAGAGTTAGAGATGCATACCTGACCAGAGAAGTACATTGCAGAGATGCTGCAACAGGGTGTCTTGGCTACGAAAACCCAATGATATTGATTCACATTTCCCTTAAATACTCAACTCAGAACAAACAGCCATAAATTAAAGATAATAGAAGAGTCACCGAGAACCTTGCCTGGTGAATTTGAGAAGTTAACTATCTCTAAGGAGGGGGAGCATCTGGCAAAAATCTTATCAAAGCTAAAAAACAAATCAACATATACCAGTGTTTTTAATCAATTAATTATTTTAGTGTCCATTTCATTCAGCATTTTTAATATTGGGGGCATCCACGTTTTTTGACATACTTTAAACCAGGGTTTCTGCAGGTTTCACTACGTTAAATGTAAGACTTTAAGACATTTTTAAGACCATTATGAATGAAATTTTAGACTCAATGGGCTAAAGGCTAGGTAATTTTTCAAATGGCCCAGATGGAAATAATTTTTATTTGCCCTATCAAAAAATAAATAAATAAATAAAAATTATAATTTAATACATTTAATAATACAATAATACATAAATAACAAAAAAAGTACAATACTTTAGATATTTCTTAGCAAACGATTTTAAATATTGTGTAAAAACAAGCAAGCTTTACTTGTATCCACACACTTTTTCCAACATAAACTTTCTTTAAAAAAAAAAATTCACAAATGTTTTAAAAGTTTTAGAAACTATAATAAACTAAATCTATGCACAACAATCTGTCCAGGTCGATGTCCTCAGCAGTAAATACATGGAGCACGTTTAAACAAATGTTATTGTGAGGAAAATAATTAAACCATTATGATAAACAGAGTAAAAATTACCTTTTTGAAAAAAAAAACTTAATTTTATTGAGATGGATTGTTGGTGATTGTTTGGGTTTTGGCCAGATTGGGGAGCAAAACATGAACAAAGTAAAATTAAAACTTGTTAAAAAAAGATTTAAGACCTACAACACTTTCAGTAAATTTAAGACTTTTTAGGACCCCACGGAAACGGTTTAAACACAATAGCCTTGGTAATTACTTATTATAATAATGATGTAATTCTAACCCAGATACTATCTGTGAGAACTAGTAACAACTACTAGAAACAAGTTTAAACCCATGAAGAAGTTGATGAAAAAGGGAAATTTGATCAACGTGACGTATGCAAATGGAAAGTACTAAGCCAACACTATCACCATAATAGCAGATATCTTCTATGAGAATACTGTAGGTCAAATATCGTCATTTTAACCTTTATATAATTTATTGTTTTTAATCATTTTATATAGTTCCAGTGCTCAAGGATGTTTACAAACAGTAGGAGAACAAAAAAGCAATAACCTTAAGAATGATAAAAGACATGAGAACAAGTAATGAAAGAAACTCATTCCTGTCTTTCAATGAGTGCTGATGTGTGTTTAGGAGAACTAGGCAGCACACTCAGGGCTGCAGGATGGATTTAATTTAGTATTCTTATTATTAAAATATATCTGAATGAGGATCAAATGACTGAGTTGGTCTTTGAGAAGGAAAATTAACCTGTTTGTTCCTGCGGATCTTCATGTTTGACTCTGAATGTTTCTTCAATCTTCACCTCTTCACTCTCCTCTTTAATAAACGCCATCTTTATAACAGTGTGGAGATCAGTCGCTTCAGCAGGAGTTTTTCTCAGCGTTTGGACACTTTATCCTGTTTAAAATGAACAAAACAATAAAAATCTTCTGTTTAAAATAAATAAAACAAGGAACAGAAACAAAATAAATTCTATTCAACACAGGGACGTGCGGTCAGGGGAGGCAGCCTCACCTTTCATCATCTTCACCTGCCATCTTAATGATAAAATCGATATTTTGTCACTGATCTGCACTATAGATGCAATTTCTCTATGGTTCAACTGATTTCAATCATTTTTATAATCAAAATTGCTGTGTTTTGCATATTTCCTGTTCAATTAGAGTGTAGGAAGCGAGGTGCGGCAGCCCGACCTGGGCCTCATGTCACATTGCACAATCCCTTGCAAACTAGCTTGAGCCCGTCCCCTATGCTCACTGAGTGTCTGCTGCCAATGTAATGCTTTATTCAAATGTTTTTGTACATTCTAGACACTTTTATTATGTCCTCACTTATCATACAATATGTAATATATTCCATGTATGTCTATCAGTATGTCTATGTATGTCTATTTGGTGTTAAAATCTGACACAAAGCAGCACTGAAAAAACATGAGGTGAGGCAGACAGCAGCTCGCCACAATGAAGAGGGCGCTCCTGAGCTCACGTTTGGTCGCTCTTCTTCTATGCAGT
>CAIGQQ010008719.1:269-16258 GCA_903798035.1 Danio albolineatus
GAGAGAGAGAGAGAGAGAGAGAGAGAGAGAGAGAGAGAGAGAGAGAGAGAGAGAGAGAGAGAGAGAACGCGAATCCCTTTGAAAGTCTGGGGCTGGAGAATGGCGAAGGGGCAGAATGCTTCCCTTTCGAGACGGCAAATGTGATCCCATTATCATCACCGGCGGAGAACACTTCATCTGTGCCGTGAAAACCGGACAATCTTGTAAACAACAGAGGGACCGGAGCTAAAGGCAGGGAGAGGTGTCCTGTGCCCTCTCGTCTCGAAATGAACTGTCACTCGGGACTGCGATGGTTGGTAACTTTATGCGCTTTCTTTCAAGTGGGCTCAGCCCGGGACACGCACGAGAGCACGCGGCAATGTGACAAGCCCGTATCGGTGAGTCTCATGCGCACTTTCTGAAACTGCTTCGCGCGCACTTGCACGCACCTCAAGAGAATCTCAAAAATGACATGTCATCAAGATCTGTCGTACATTATAATATTAAATATCTGAAAATTATTCGCTGTTTGATCTACTCTGCTTGCGAATATGGGTTAGCTTATTTTTCAAGTGAGTCAATATTATATCGTAGGCTCATGTTTTTAAAGTTTTAATTCAACGATTGCCTTATTAAAACGAAATAGAAATACTTAAAAACAGACAGGCTACATTCACTTTATCTGTACGACATTTTTCTCAGCCTATCAACATTTATTTGAATTATAATTGTATCTGCGATGAATTTCGCAACTTTTTAAATAATGGAATCATTATTTTAAGATAAAACACTAGATACTTTAGCTAATGTTTACAGATATTTTATTGTTTCGACAATATAGATGCATACAATAGTAATAAATCTAAATAAATTGTAAAATATTTTAATATAGACTATCACATTATAAATTACAGTTGCTACTAGCCTATAACTTTAAACTATTTAATTAAGTGAAAATATATATACAGTTAATTGAAAATTTATTAGATTCACTGCATTTCAGTTAAAAATTGAGTTCGGAATAACTATTTTAAAACAATTATTAAAGTGGCCTCCAGCCAAGCGGTTGTCACTTCTTGTCATGCCCTCGTACAAATCTGGGACTGAAAAATGAATTTTTGTGCCAAATGAAATACTACTAAAACCCTTGCCAGGGCAATGCCAGTTTATGTGTCGAAGGGAAAAATGGGGAAACACACGGTTGAACACACTTCAAATGCATTTATATGGAAAAAAATCACTGACCCCCGTAAACTGATCAAATTTCAGTGAGACGAGAACTGTTAAAGTAGTTATCGAGCATATTTACTTCATTATGATTTGGCAAGTGCGCCAGGCTGTTTAACGCAATTAATGTCACGCTTTCATCTGAGCCATATAGAGTTCGTGAGGAAAAGCACTCATCATAGCTCGAGGAACAAATCGTAAGATACATTTCCCTTCAAATATATAATGTCCACTATCCCGCGTCTTAAAAGATTTTTTGTTTGTCTTTCCCTCATTCGGTAAACCTCATTCGGTTTGCGGCCGAAGTGCAGCTTTGCTAAAATAATGCATTATGCACGCAAGGGTTCTGCCAATTTACCCTTTTATATGTTTTGACAATTAATGCTTATCTTTTCCTGAAGATTAATATCATTATTCGTCCCATTGTACAGGACATGACCTGTGCATTCTTTATATAATTCATAATACGCGAGTTCTGCGAGGCCTGTTTTTGGTTAAGAAATTACTCCATAAAACAGAGCCGAGGGTCTGCGAACGTGACCTGATCATTCACATTATATTACTTTAGTTTACAAGCTTCTCTCCAATAAAGCTGGTCAGTTTTCCACAGGTGTCATGTGCCATTTCCATACTACAATTGATGCCTCAACACCTTAAAAAATATGAATAAATTATCGCTACTATTATTATATAAGCTAATGGCAGATAAATAAAACAGAAAAATAATTTAATGACGAATTAAACAGTTCTTGAAATACATTATCTGTTTCAGACATTTCTGAAACACATTTTTAGATCTATTTTATTATAAAAGATCTGTAATGAGTTTATCATTTCTAAAACTCTAAAATGTATGTAGACAAACCAATTCTTATTTTCAGGAACGTTACATGATTTAAGCATGGAGAGTTAATTAAATTGACATCACTTGTTGTAAAGAAACATGGATTTTCATGAATGTCAAAAAAGACAGCAGCCTTCTATTAATTATTCACCACCCAAAATACAAAATAAGTTTTGAATTAATAATAGAGTATCCAAGCTGTATCCAAGAAGTTTTTTTTATGAATCATATTTTGTTTTAACTCAATATATGTGTTTGCAAGTATAAAACATCTGGGATATCTATGGTATATATTGATATAAACAGTCATCATTGATATAAACATCAATTGCACCTCTTTCATTTACATCAGCTCTGACTAGTGGTTAATAAACTCTGAACAACTCTTTGCTGATACGAGGTGGTTGAACAATTCATTAAATTTAAAGGTTGAGTGTTTAGAAGTGAGTTGTTCATTGAAGGTTACATTTTACAAGGGCACAGCTATTGACAGCCTCAGCAACTAGTAAATGCTTGAGAGTTTCAGAGGGTGCAAAACACCAGAGGTTTGCAGCTCTGCGGAGTGTAAAGGCCCTTTTTACGAGGAGAGGCACACTGTAAACTAAGAACCCCAGTTAAACATTTCCACCACTGATTTAATACGCCAGCTCTATCAGTGGACTGGCATGAACCGACTCCTCTGTGATACAGCTACAGTACTTTATGCTGCTTTTATTTCCCATTGAACTGTGAACAAGGAAAAAGTCAATGCATAATAGAAAGTGGGATGCAGAATACAGTTTAAGATCAATGCAGTTTATCAGTGATTTTAAAGCAGTTTAAAAATTAATTTTCAAAACAAAATCAGAAAGAAATACAACTATTACATTAAAATATACTGTAGTAGTAAGAGGCATATAAGGGTTCCTTGTAAAAAAAAAAAAAGGAGTCTACTGAAGTTTTTTGTCCCCTTTTATATATAGCAATGTCTTTTCTTTTCATTTTGAGTAAGAAGGAATTAATTATTTCAGTGTATAGCCTAAAGTTTACTTTAGTTTTTACCCAATTGTCATGGTCTGCATATAGTGCGTGTAATATGAGTTGCATGATCAGAACAGCATGAGTGTACAGTACTATGCTTGTTCACACGTGCGTGCTTAATTTGTCTGCAAGGTGTCAACACTAAATCTGTTGTTTCACACTTGGAAAATAAACAGAGAGAGGACAACAACCACAGGTGACGCATTATAATATAGTATGTGAAAAACAGTACATGAGCCAAGTTCTGTCATATGTCCAAATTCATACTCAGATGACCTGCTACTTCCATGGAAATATAATGAAGTGTGCAATGATATACAAATTTGAGATGATAAGCAAATGACTGGTCAAATGCATGCGATGAAATACTGGTACAAGACATGCATGTGTAGCAAATTCATTTTAACTGCAGACAGTTGCAATAGTTCCTAGTTACTACCCAGTACAACCCACCCATTTGTGCTGGACTTGACCTGTCTCTGATGTAAGAGCTAATTTAATTCCAGCAAATTGTGTTCCTAGAACTAAAACCATTCCCTGTGGTGTACTATCCCCAATCATTCTAGAAGCTGCTAAAATGTTTCAAGTCCAAAATCCCTTATAGACAGTATGCAATTTTACATACACCACATACTGTAGTTGAGCGGGTTACAACATTTCTGCGACACTAAACTTGATTTGTATAGCACTTTTCATAATTGTTATTGTTCACAAAAGGTGCACATTATTGCATTACCATCAAAGTTAACTTTATTAGTTACCATAACTATATTAGTAACTAATAACTAGGCCCACACGGAATCTGCGCACGCAGATTTCCACATATTTTTAGCCCATCATTTATTCTGTTTATTTATTGGTGTAAAAGTGTGTAAATTTATATTTATTCAGATTTCAAATTAATTTCAGTAATAATATTGGCTAATATTAAAATATTCATATGATTTATTTACAATACAGTTTGTAAAGTAATATTTTCTGTTATTTAGTAGATATTTTATATGAGAGACGTGCTTTGTTTGCCCAATAAAGTGGAGCTTATTGGATTTGCATTGTAAACATTAAATAAAAGTTAAAAAGGTATTACTTTTTATTTCATATATTAAGGTTTTAGTTATGATACTCCCAAAATCCACAGATTTTTAACAAAATTCTTTGCAGAAATAGCAAAAAATGTCTGCAGATTCCATCTGGCCCTACTAATAACTTAAACTAATTACCTAGTAACTAATAGCTTTTAGTGTTACCAGCACTGTTTCAAACAAGAACAAATTTCTCGTTATCAATCACAACTATTGAAGAGAAAAAAAACCCAGAAACGGTATCTTTCTGCATGTGCATGTGTTGAGCTCCTGTATTCATACTTTGAAAGGCTGTGCATTCTTTAAAGCATACTTTGAGGTTAATGTTTTTCTCCTGTCCTTTTGACCCTAACATCTCTTCATCTTCCTTTTCTCCTTATCAAGGAGAAAGACATGAACTCCTTCCTGTGGACCGTGAAGCGGCCTCCTCCTTATGCACCATCCTATCTGTTTGGGACAATCCACGTCCCGTACACTCGAGTGTGGGACTATATCCCAGAGAGCTCAAAACGTGCCTTCCAGACCAGCACCAGTGTGTTCTTTGAACTGGATCTCACAGACCCTCTAACCATTTCCAAACTCACCAGCTGCCAGCTTCTGCCCAATGGAGAAAACCTCCAGACGCTACTGCCGCGGGACCTCTACCGCCGCCTCAAGCGCCACCTGGACTACGTCAAACACATGATGCCCTTCTGGATGACAGCAGACCAGCGCGGCCGAGGACTTTATGCCGACTACCTCTTCAATGCCATCGCGGGAAACTGGGAACGCAAGAGGCCTGTATGGGTGATGCTAATGGTGAACTCGCTGACGGAAGCAGACGTCCGGTCGCGGGGAACTCCAGTGCTTGACCTGTTCTTGGCACAGGAGGCTGAGCGTCTCGGGAAGCAGACAGGTGCTGTGGAGAGGGTGGAGGAACAGTGCCATCCCCTGAATGGACTGAACTTCTCACAGGTCAGTGAGCAGGCAACCAGACAGAGAGGCCTGTGTGTGTGTTTTTGGCAAGTGTGCATGGGAGATCCGGTGATTAAAAAGGTGTTGTGATGGATTAAGCGATTACGAATATCCACCGAAAAACCAGAGCAGGGAAGAAATGAGACGAAAGTCTGAAGCCACCAGAGTTAAATCAGAAGGGGAGGCAGAGCAGCTGTCAGATTGATAGATTGGTGTGGAAATCAATGCTGAATCAAATTTATGAGGTATAGAGGGAGGAAAGAGAATGACTGTCTGCCTGTGGGGTCGCGCTGTCATCTGACACGTCTTGATTATCCTATTGCCGGCTGTTGAATGTAACATTAGAGTGAAAGATGAACAAACTAACCTAATTGCTTGATGATATGCAGGTGGCGAGTATCCAGATTTTATTTCGCCACTGAAAAAGGAATGGGGCAGAGATATGTATAGACCAGAGGAGTTATATTTAACACAGGCGGGGAGAGTTTTTGTTTCTTAGGTGTCACACATACACTATACTCTGTTGTGTATACATGTATAGTGTCCTAAAACTACTGAACAACACTTATTCTTGTCCTTGGACAATTTTGAAAAACATTTTGATTCCCTTCAAATGTTGTTTACTGTATAAATCAGGGGTGCCCAAACATTTTAGTATAAAGGGCCAAAAAACAAATATCATCGAATGTCATGGGCTGAAGGTAAATATTCCATTCCATTAAAGTTGCCAAGGGTAATTTCCTAATTTATTTCATAATATTTCAAAGTAAACAATAAAACTACAACGTACTACAATAAAACAATCACATTTATAACACAGAGGAGTTGCTGAATCCACTGGTCAAGCAGAATCTGCCTTTGACTTGATTTTCTCAAAAAGGCTCTGGATTGTCAGGGGATAGTATTTACATTTAAAAAGAATCTGATTAATTTACAGCATTTAATTGAAACATTTAATTTCCGTTAGCTTTTAACTATACAATAAGCAAACAAACAAACAAAGAGTTACATTAAATTCCATCCCCATCATTCCCAAATCAAAGGTTACCATGGGCCAACTTTGGCTCGTGGGCGCTAGTTTGGGCATGTCTGCCAAAATATAAAGATAAAAAAAAGTTACAAGCATCAAAAAAATAAAACGAAGATAAAAACCTAAATCATAAGTCCAAGGCTTTCGAAAAGTAAACAAAAAAATTAAAAAGCCTTTATTAACATGGCTATTATTAGTGCTTTAAAAAATGACCTGTTAATAAAGGATTTTACATTATTTCCATTTAATTTTCGAGTGCCTTGGACTTATGGTTTTGTTGTTTATCTTTTTGAATCCCTTATCAAAAGAGCAGTGACACATTAATGAACCCTGAAGTAGTTTTTGTTTGGGTTTTAGATCAATAAAGTCATACAGTTGCGTAATACCAAGCCCTGCTTAATAACCTTGTTTCCAAGCAAAAGGAAATATATCACTACTATGCATTTTATCATTATTTACCAAAAATGTTAATCAGATTAATGATCACTTATGTTTACCAAAATATCTTGTCAGGTTTTTTTTAGAACAAGAATAGTTTCACTCGTTCCAAAGATAACTGTGCACATTGTCTATTCTTTTATACTGTATATTTTATTTATACAAGTATATGCATGTATATAAGTACATGCATGTTATAAGTGCACGGTATAATACTGTAACTATTATTTCAGTTTACATCAATAAATCTGTTACAGTGAATGATGGTAGAACATTATTCCACCCATATTATGACATTTTATTTTTACAAAGGTTATTTATAACATGCATTTACCATGTCTTTAAAATCCCTTTTGAAAATTGTATTTGATGTGGGCACAAAAATGTCATCCCCCCTGTGTAATTGTGAAATGTTATTGCACTATAAAATAACTGTTCAAAAGTAGCTATAATTTTTTTAATTTTCAGCTTCATTACTCCAGTCTTCAGAGGCACATGATCCTTCAGAAATCACTCTAATATTATTATTATTATTATTATTATTATTATTATTATTATTATTATTATTATTATTAATTATCAATGGTCATAGTAATAAAAGCAATAATGACTGGAGTAATAATTTTATTTGGAACTACATAAAATACCTATGCAGTTATTTATAATTTTAATAAATATTTAACAATTCAACTTTTTTTTTACATTTAATAAATGCTGCTTTAAAGAACAAAGTAATTTTCTTAAAAAAAAACAAAAAAAACACCCCAACCTTTTGACCGGTTGTGTATACCCAATTCCAAATCAAATAATTGTATATAATGCTAGCTTTAAAAGTCCTTAACACAGTGATGCTTGGCTAACAGTGTCTCTGCATGTCCCTAGACACACTGCTTACCACCACTAAACCTGCATCGCACAACACAGACATGAACGCTCACATTGCAACTAAATCTGTTAGTCGGGGCCCCCGTGTGACAGGCAACAGGGCTCCTGTGCTAATTTGAGAGGGTACAGGGGCAGCGAAGCCTCTCCACTTTCATCAGCACCTCCTAACTATGCTGTCAAAAAAGAACATGCCTTCAGGGCTCGCCAGCTAGTGAGGGAATCGTGGGAAATGTGGACCAGGCATCAGGGACAACTGTTTCGTCTTGAACCTGGGAGAGGTTAACACACCACTCTTATTCTCAACCTTTTAAAAAAACGAATGCAGCAGCAAAATAATGTATTCAGACAGAATTTTTAGGTACAGCTACAGCTTGGATAATTATTGTATGAGTCTATGTGTTGTATATTAACTCATGATGAGTTTATTTTTCACCGAATTGCAATACGCTAAATGTCACCAAAATGGGCAGAACAGATGGAGTTAGGCACTGCAATCTGAACTGTTACAAAGTGCTCTTAATGACTGCAGAAGTCTCTGCTTTAGATTCTGGCCGAGGCTCAGCCAGCGATCCATTTTAATCACAGAGCTAATCAGCAAGCGTTTGAACATCTGAATTTCCTACAGCTTTCCGCCCAAAAATAGTCCCAGAAGAAGAAAAGAGCATGAAATGAAAATGACAGGCAAATGATTATGCTGTATTAGAATCTGAGGGATAATTTGAGCGCTGTGCTGGACTGGAAGGCTTGAGCAGGAGTGAGGTCAGGCGGCAAGATCATGCGTGGAGGCAAGAAGGAAGGGTTTGGATGATGTGTAGGCTGTGGTGTCGCTGCGAGGCTTAATCTGAAACATGAGCTGCCGGATTGTGGGAGATCAGAGTTGGGAACGCTTCCAAAAGCCGCTAGCCGGAGTATTAATCGTTCCCAATAAAAGTAACTGCCTACGATATCCTAAAACTCGCCGTGCTCTTATTCTTGTGGCTTTGTGATGTGAGTCATCAGTCTCTATGCTGGTTTGTTATCAACCGCCTGGCCTTTAGCTTGGGTAAAGCAGTTAGCCTGACCTTTTTTTGCTTGGAATCATTGCCAAGAGCTCAGGAAGTGCTTTGAGATCAGAAGGTGCTACAGAAAAGCAGGTCCCATCTCAATGCTGATGTGGTTCCTTGGGGGATAATGGGGTGTGATGCCTGGAGGACAGAGCGGTTTGCCTGGCACACATCCATGTCTGGCTCTCGGATGGAGTGCAGAGGGAAGTCGAAGAGCACTGGGGAGGGTTTGGCTTTCTCCTTGAACCAGGAGTGGTGAGTTTTAAAGGCTGCACCGAGTGCATGGTTCATATCTATCTCTGCAAACGTGGATGAACATAGACAGCTGGGCATGACAAGAGGCAACAGACACTTGCTTAAGGCTTAAAGCATGCAGAATACACCAAGCGATGAAATAACTCTTAAAAAAAAATAGAGGTTGAAGGGTGGGGGATTGCAGTGATGCTGTGGAAGAGTTATTTTAAATTCCTCAAAGAATATAAGAATATTAAAGGTTCTTCAGGTAATTACTGATGTTAATTATTGTTACATTGGGCAGCACAGTGGCACTGTCACCTCACATCAAGAAGGTCACAGGTTGAAGCACCAGCAGTGTCAGTTGGCATTTCTGTGTGGAGTTTGCATGGTTGTCCCCTTGTTCATGTAGGTTTCCTCTGGGTTCTCTGGTTTCCCCCACAAGTCCAAAGACATGCGCTATCGGTGAACTGAGTAAGCAAAATTGTCCATAGTGTATGAGTGTATGTCCTGGTCCTACAGGTTGGGGGTTGAACGTTGAGCTAACAAACCACCTCATAAAAACCAACATGGTGCGGCTAAATATCAACTTCAATGTCAACGGCCCTGGAAGTTAGTTATTGTTTTTACATCGAAGGGTCCTGAGATTCCAGTTTCCAATTTGGTTTCTTAAAATGTATAATTAATAATGGTGCATTCAAACAAGAATAAGATTACAAATGAACTACTATAATTTACATAAACCTCTCTGCCTTGCACTTCCACCATGTTTTTATTTTTTTTAACCCTTTATGTCCATGTCTATAAAACTAATTCAATACACAATCAATGCACAACAATATTAGCCATTAGCCAAGAGGGTCGCTGGTTCGAGCCTCGGCTGGGTCAGTTGCCATTTCTGTGTGAAGTTTGTATGTTCTCCCCGTGTTCGCGTGGGTTTCCTCCGGGTGCTCCGGTTTCCCCCACAAGTCCAAAGACATGTGGTACAGGTGAATATGGTAGGCTAAATTGTCGATATTTTATGTGTGTGAATGACTGTGTTAAGTGTTTCCACTGTGTAAGGGCATCCACTGCGTAAAACATATGCTGGATAGGTTGGCGATTCATTCCGCTGTGGCATCTGCTGATTAAGTCTAAAAGAAAATGAACGAGGGGTGTCACGGTGGCGCAGTGAGTAGCACAATGGCCTCACAGCAATTTGAGTAGAATTGAGTAGAATTGAGTAGGCTAAATTGTCTGTAGTGTATGAGTGTGAAAGAGTGTGTATGAATGTTTCCCAGGGATGGGTTGCAGTTGGAAGGGCATCCGCTGCGTAAAACAAATGCTGGATAAATTGGCGGTTCATTCCGCTGTTCTACCCCAGATTAAGGGACTAAGCTGAAAAGAAAATGAATGAATGAATGAATGAATGAAAATGAATGAATAAGTACATGAATTGGGATAAAGCACTGATAAACAAAACCCAACAAAAACTTACGGAATCGAGTTGGTCTCTATACACACTGAAAATAGCTAAGTGTCTGAATATTGATATGCTACAAATAATTTATGTATCTTGATTGAGATGGAAAGCGAAGATGGAGAGGGAGAGAGGGGAGACGTGGTTGGCAAAGGTTTGCAAGCCAGAACTCCGAACACCCAAAGTGGTACAGTTGATGTCAGCACACTGCCCATGAGGTTATCAGTGCCAATAAAACAGTTTTATTTTTATTTGTTCTGTTTAATTAGATTACATCATGCAGGATGCTTTGCAGTATTGTATTTCTTTATAAAGCCACACACTGTTTTGTCCAGTTTTCACTTCTTTGCTTCTAATTCATATTATAGCTGTTTGGTTTGCTTTATGACCTCAAGTGAAAGGTGTGACAGGCACTAACAATGCAATCTACAGTATAGCACAAGCTGTTCTTCTCCTTGTGAGAAAAGCTCCCATAATGCATCAGTGAACTGAATGCCTCATGGCCATGCTAAGGCAATGTATGCATGTGTTTATTTATTCATCTTGAGGCTGCTTTGTAGCTAGCATTTGAAAATTAGAGGCGGTGGCAAAAATGCACAAGAAATATGCCATACTCCTCTGAACTGAGGTCAAAGGTCACAGCCTTGCTGACGGTGCAGATGACCTCACGGATACTAGAGTCTCAGTGTGAGACTGGCCAGCGAAGAAGGAAAGTCACAAAGCTATTTTAGGCTCAACATAAGGAGCAGAAACCCCACTGCAAACTTAGACTAACAGAATAAAGTTGTTGGATCTCACACTTTAGCAGAAGCCACATCTGTTTTCAGCTGTGAAGAAGTGCTGAAGTGTTGATGGACCTTGGAGGGATATAGTCTGCTAAAATGGGATTAACAGAAATATATAGGTCAAATACAGCAGAAATGTTTGTACACTCACTGTGAAGTTGTCATGAGTTTTCGCCATGTTATTATACAGCTCCAATTAGTTCCAGTCCACTAATTTGTTTGTATCGCTCAGCTTCCTTGTGTTTGCTACAGCCAATTCCAGTTGGATCAACGAATGTACTTTTGTTGGTCAAATTAAAAATAAGCAATAGAGTCAGGCGTATTGTCCACGAAACGTCAGTTAACTTTTACAGAACTAATTTGCTCAAAAACATCTTATTTAAACATGATAATCTGAACTGAAATGAGTTAAGCTTGAAAACGTCTTTGCATGGCACTTTGCACTTTATTAGCACCATTTCTTGGCCACTACAGAAGGGGAATAAATTGTAATTTTAAAGATCTCCTCTTGTCATGTGCGAACCTTTTTCAACTACTGTTTGATGATTTTAGTTAGATTTACACATCCATATATTTTGGATTGAACACACTTGGCATAAGTTACTGTAGTAAGACTAATGACTGCTGAAAATCTAGCTTTGCCACCACAAAAAAAAACATTCATTTTAAAATATATTGAAATAGAAAGCTGTTCCTTTTATTATAATAACATTTCACAATATCGTCCCCCCCAAGCATTTTCTAACACAAAAAATATGTGTGCAAACCAGCAACTCAAAAATGAAGATTTTTCAAGCTGTTGATTGCATGCTAATTGCTCATTGAGAAATGTTATTAGGAATGATAGCACAATGGAAAAAGTGTGGAAAATTTCCATCATACATTCGCAAATGTTTCGACTGGCTTGCGTTCAGAACAGTTCATCATCAGCATTCTGCTACAAATATTTACTCAACTCTCTGTGCAGTAACCATCTGATGGACCTCAGATAAATAATGCATATTTAAATGATAGAATTAAGCAGAATCTGACTTTTGCTGCATTTAAATATTTACATTCCAGGTCTCATGTGTCAGAACTGGGCGCTATGATCTACTGGCACGAGTAACAAGCGTGATGGAAAAAGCAGCCACCTCTCTGCTGCTGCTGCTGGATAACCTCCTCGCCCAAAACTATTCTCCTTACCTCTCTCTCTCTGCTTTTTCTCTTTTCGTGGAGGCTTTTTGCACGCCTCTCTGACACTACCTGCAGATTGGAATTTGAGCGTCAGCACTAATGGAATTAGAACGACTGGAGAATCAGACTGTCAGAATAATGGAATGAGAACACATGGTGGAAGCAAAGATGTTATCGTCAAATTCTTTCCTCATTGTTTCAAGATGGTATTGGAACTTTTTGAGTGGCTGACTGGATTAAGCGTGTCTTTAAATATTACCCAAGAATCTGGCCCTCTTCACATCATAAATGCTTTTGACCTTGGTTTGTAGATACACAACTTCATTTTCTCAATTACCCATCACACTGCAACAGAAATGCGATTTCCATTTGGAGGACGTCCACTAGGAGACTCGAGCTGTCAATGATATCATGAGCAAAATGTGTGTAAAAGTGGCACCGGAGCCAAATCGGGCCAAATCTGCTGGCCTGTGAGCGAACACGCGGCAGTCAAACCGCCGGCCTAATTACTTAATTGGCCTTTCTAATGACTAAATTGCCCCCTGCTGTCCAGAACCACTTAGACAATTATGTATTGGCCTGAAAAGAAGGCTTGCTCTGGAATTCACTGAAGTGGAAAAGCCAAGCCATGGATACAGTGAATGTTTACTTTCATCAAATGGGAGGCAGTTACCTACATCAAAGTGGCATCTTAGACTACAGCATAACACACACACAAACACACACACTGCTGTCTATGCTGAGGGTGCGGCTCTTCCTCGAAGAGCAAATTATCCATGAAGGACACAGAGATTTGTGCCCCACAAACATCCTGTTTTTTGACTGTTTAGTTTTCCATCTAGTTGAAAATAGAAGAGGATGAAATTAATATGCTGAAATTAATTTGGATTGAAATTTCTGTGAAAAAATAGAAATATTATAAAATATTTGTACTTTTAGATATATACTGTAATTCATTCATTCATTTTCTTTTCAGCTTAGTCCCTTTAATAATTTGGGGTCCTCACAGTGGAATGAACCGCCAACTTATCAAGCACGTTTTACACAGCAGATGCCTTTCCAGTCACAACCCATTACTGGGAAACATCCATACACACTCATACACTACAGACAATTTAGCTTACCCAATTCACCTATAGCACATGTCTTTGGACTTGTGGGGGTAACCAGAGCACCCAGAGGAAACCCACGCGAACACTGGGAGAACATGCAAACTCCACACAGAAATGCCAACTGACCCAGCCGAGGCTCAAAACAGAGACCTTCTTGCAGTGAGGTGATTGTGCTACTCACTGCGCCACCAAAGCACCCTGTACACTGTAATATACACTCAAATATATACTGAGTATATCTAGTTTTAAAGAAACTTTTGAACTTTTATTCATCAAGAATGTACAAAATTGGTCAAAATTGACTGTAAAGACATTCCAATAACGGCATCTGCTGAACTTAAGTTAAATTTTCTAATTCATTTAAATAAATAAATAAATAAAATAAAAATTAACCAATGCAGCATGATTGATAATAATAATAACAACAACAACAACAATAATAAAAATAATAATAGTAATAATAATAATAATAATATTAATAATAATAATAATAATAATAATAATATTTGACATGTTAGAATATATATTTGATCATTAGATGGTACAGTACATTGTAAAAATATCAAAATTAATATTATTATCATCACTGAAAATTGTTATTCTGCTTATTATTTTCACATGGTTTACTTGACATTTAACAATGTAAAAGTATTTACTGTCTTTTACTTCTTTCATAAATACTGTAAATACTTATGACCCCAAACTCATGAACATGGTCCATTCTAATGGTACATTACATTAGCATAAAAAATGGCAACAACTTGCTTAAAACTGATTGCTGAAGGTAATGAATTTAAAAAAAAAAGTTAGTATTTTAAAAGAAATTGAAGTTTAGACTTTTAGAAGGCTCATGTTTTCTAGAAACATCCTAATAATAGTGACTATTTAAGCAAAGAAAAAATGTCAACAGTGACACCTTAGTCTAACTAGACGCTCCCGCTATTAACTAGTCACTTAATATCTGCCTGTTATTAAGATACTGGCTGTTTATCAGTACTTAGAAAGTACATATTCTGCATGATCTTATTCTAGATCTCTAATCCTATCCAATACCCAAACCTAACTACTAATGACTACTAATTCCACTGACTACTAATTAACTACTAATTAGCAAATTAGGAGTTTATTGAGAAAAAAAAAAAACAGTTAATTGTTTGTTAATACCAATAAGTGTGACCAAGTCAGTTGATAATCAACAAGTTAATCCCCTGGACCCATCTGTAATTTCTACAAACACTATGCTGGACAGGATCAGATGAGCCATGCTCCTCTTGAATCCTTGTTTCAATTTGATTTTGAGCATACAGGTTGCTGTTAACAAGGACTGATCCCTGGTGCATCTTATTGTCAGTGATTCATGAAACATCTCATTGACTGAATGAATGGCCTGTCCTGCTAAGTCTGTTTTGCTGCACTCTTCGGCTCTAATGAATTCTGCACATTGGGGACATACTCTGAGCCTCCAGCAGCTGGGAATGCAGAAGACAGAGTGCTATTCCAATCCCAGAGCCAAAATCCACCTTTCTTTTCCTTTCTCTACATCTTCCTCACTGCATTCCTGCTGTAGAATGGAACAGTCATTTCATCTCTGCTTTAATGGCCTCACATCACGCAAGAAATGACCACTGGCTGTCTTGCCTATCAGAGAGAACAAGGTCTCTTCTACAAAACAACATGCTCTCAGACACACAGACAATGAATGGGTATAATCGAGTGGAATCTGATAACACACTACAAACACTCTTCAAACAGTCAACAGATAAAGAGGTTTAGAGAGAGTTGCCTTGTCATTGGAAAGATTCTGACCACAAACATGGCTCTCGTTCAGAAAAAAGAGGAAACTTTTCTGCAGTGCTTTTGTTAGCGAAACAAAAGACTGAGATTGATATGAGACTGAACGATTTTTGATGTGTATATTAAAAAAAATACTACTTGTGTAGTCAACTTCATCGACCTTTGGAAGTGCATTGCTTTTCTGTGAGAAACTGAATATTAAAGGCTCACTCTCATGTCATTTAAATCCCAGTAGACCTTTGTTCAACTTTGCAACACATATGAAGATCTTTTAGAGCAGTGGTTCTCAAACTGTGGTACGCGTACCACTAGTGGTACGTGGGCTTCCTTCCAGTGGTACGCGGAAGAATCGCTGAATAATAAAATAAAATGAACACACTTTTAACCCTTTGACGAGTATGGTAACACTGATGTGATCAGACAGCATTGGCTGTTCCCTGAACGACGAGCGTACGATTTCTAACCCTAACTGGTGTGCTTAGAATGTTTACTTTAGTGCATCGCGTCATCAGATAAAAAAAATCAATCTGCTTAGCGCAAAGCCAGAGGAAGAGGTGCGCGGAGCTTGCGGAGCAGATGCGTGTGGCGCTTGCGGAGCAGACACTTCTGCAGACCGGTGCTGTTGTGTTGCCATTTTAGATACTGCACTCAGGAATTTCCCCATGCTGCATCATTGGTAAAATAATTATTACAAATGTGTTAAATGTGTGCTCGTAGTTGTGTAAAATAATGCGTGTTTTTAATATATAAAGTTATTTGTTTGGTAAAGCAGCGTGGCTTTCGGTTTAGTTTGTTACCTCAGATTTAAGCTATTTAATTTGGATGTGATTCAAATGGCGCGAGACACAGAACATAGACTCAAGTAACTTTGCCATGCTTAAAGCTTAGAGAGAGAATATAATTAAGGTTAGTCTCCGTGTGCACAAA
>CAIGQQ010008739.1:208-10276 GCA_903798035.1 Danio albolineatus
TTATTATTATTATTATTATTATTATTATTATTATTATTATTATTATTATTATTATTATTATTCATTTATTCATTCATTCGGCTTAGTTCCTTTATTCGTCAGCGGAATGAACCGACAACTTATCCAGCATGTTTTACACAGCAGATGCTCTTCCAGCTGCAACCCATCTCTAGGAAACACACACACACACTAATTCACATACAAACACTATGGACAATTTAGCCTTCCCAATTCACCTATAGCGCATGTCTTTGGTCTTGTGGGGGAAAATCGGAGCTCCCGTAGGGAACCCATGCAACCACGCGGAGAACATGCAGACTCCACACAGAAATGCCAACTAACCCAGAGGCTCGAACTAGCGAACTTCTTGCTGTAAGGTGATCGTGCTACCCACTACGCGCCCCAATTGAGCAGTAAAACTTACAAAGCCTCATGTTAGGAAAATACGGGATTTGATCAAAATGTAGCAAATCAAATTTGTAGTAAAAAAATAAAACAGTAAGCTCAGCAGCCTCGGTCTAAAGTTCAAGAGAGTTTAAGAGGTTGTGTTTTTAATCTTTTTTTCCCCCTCCCCATAGCTCTGAGTTTCTGCCTAAGCACAAAACTCCCACCTGCCCGCTCTTTGTCTCACACCAATCTATTTCTGCTCAATCCAGACGGCTTGTCCATTCTGAAGAGGACTCAGAGGAGAAAGCTGGAACACAGTTATACTGCTGCAACAGCACTCTCTGGAACAAACCCCAAATCAAATCAAGAGTTCTGTAAAAACATATCTCAGAAAAAAAACAAAAAAAAACTGAAAACTGAAAACTCAACTCATAAATAACCTCTGCTCGACAATCAGCCTGAAAACCCATTTATAGCAGGCCAAGAAGTGCACTGCTGTTTGAAAAACAATCAAAATTAAACATAATTGTGGTCACGGTGTGGCAAATTAAAAGTTTGGAAGATTTACTTCAATAGCAACCAAAATATTTCATATTAATATCCAACTCTCACAAGCAATCAACCCTTAAATTTGCCATTCAAACATGCACTGTTAACAATTTCCTCTAGAATCTGCAGTAACTTGCAGACAGCAGTTCGCCAGTAACTAACTGTACATCAATTACAGCAAAATGCCGTACTTACATTTACAGCATTATTTATAAATTTGTATGTATACATTTACTATAAAATCATTTCACAATGCAACTTTAAAATACAGTAACATACTGCATAATTGTCCTACAGTAAATTCAGTTCATATTAGTTCAGTTCGTCAGTAACTTACTGTAAATCAATTACAGCATAAATACTGTATTTACATTTACAGCACCGTTTACTTTGCTGTGTATGTATTTACAGTATTGTATATCTTTACTGTATACTGTAATTTTCACAACACCACTTCAAAATACAGTAACATACTGCTTAAATGTCCTACAGTGAAATCCAGTTCATATTATTTCAATTCACCAGTAACTTACTGTAAATCAATTACAGGATAAACACTGTATTTACATTTACAGCACCATTTACCTTGCTGTGTGTATTTACAGTATTATATATTTTAAAAATATACAGTCATTTTCACAATGCAACTTAAAATACAGTAACATACTGTAAAACTATATACTGTACTTACATTTACTGCACCATTTACCTTGCTGTGTGTGTATTTACAGTATTCCATGTCTTTACTGTATACAGTAATTTTCACAACACAATTTTAAAGTACAGTAACATATTGTATAACTGTCCCTACATTATTGTGTATATTTACTGTATACGGTAATTTTCACAATGCAACTTAAAAATACAGTAACATACTGCATAACTGACCTACAGTAAAAGTCAGTTCATGGTAGTTCAGTTCACCAGTAACTTACTGTAAATCAATTACAGCAAAATACTATTTATGTTTACAGCACCATTTACCTTGCTCTGTATGCATTTGCATTATTGTATATGTTAAAAAAATACAATCATTTTCATAATGCGTCTTTAAAATACAGTAACATACTGTATAACTGTTCAACAGTAAAATTCAGTTCATATTAGTTTAGTTCGCCAGTAACTTACTGTAAATCAAGTACAGCAAATATTCTCGCACTTACATTTACTGCACCATTTACCTTGCTGTGTGTGTATTTACAGTATTCCATGTCTTTACTGTATACAGTAATTTTCACAACACAACTTTAAAATACAGTAACATACTGTATATCTGTCCCTACATTGTGTATCTTTACTGTATACAGTAATTTTCACAACACAACTTTAAAATACAGTAACATACTGTATAACTGTCCTACAGTAAAATTCAGTTCATATTGGTTCAGTTTGCCAGTAATTTACTGTAAATCAATTACAGATAAAATACTGTATTTATGTTTAAAGCACCATTTAAATTGCTCTATATTTACATTATTGCATATCTTAAAAATATACAGTAATTTCCAAAATGTAACTTTAAAATACAGTAATATTCTGCATAACTGTCCTACAGTACAATTCAGTTCATATTAGTTCAGTTTGCCAGTAACTTACTGTAAATCAATTACAGCAAATATACTGTGCTTACATTTACAACACAATTTACCTTGCTGTGTATGTATTTACAGTATTGTATGTCTTTACTGTATACAGTAATTTTCACAACACAACTTCGAAATACAGTAACATACAACTGCCCTACAATAAAATTAAATTAATATTAGTTCAGTTCGCCAGTAACTTACTGTGTATGTATTTACAGTATTGTATATCCTAAAAATATGCAGTGATTTTTACAATGCAACTTTAAAATACAGTAACATACTGCATAACTGTCCTACAGTAAAAAGCAGTTTTTACTGTTAAATACTGTGTGATTGACAAAAATCGTTAACAGTGTGGTTTTTGAATTGAACCACTTTTGAATTGACAGTATGGGTAATTTTGTTCTTATGCTTCATGCAGTCACCCATGCACAGACATGCTATTCAAAAGACTCCAGGTTACTTATTTTTTACTGGCTAAGTTTAATAGACTGGAGCTCATTTCTGGCATGTAGCAGCAGTTGAAGCATCGACCTCTCAGATAACAGCCGATGGGCAGCACAGACAGCAGATGTGGATGAGTTATAGCAATGCGTTCACTCAGAGAGCTTGACTTAAAGCTGCTGCTGGCGTGAGGAAGAGGTTATTATAAAAACAGATAGAGAATGGACATGACCTCAATATTGTTTTAGCATTGTCGACTGTCAACAATGTCCATAGAATCATTTCCAATGAAATGTATTCATAATTGTAAAAGGGCGCTTAAACCTGCCAGTGCTCTGTCCTATTTGTCGCTTTCTTGAAATATGGGCCATTAGAAATGTTTACTAAAATAGCATCAATACCAGGAGAGTAACATAATGGATTTAGCCCTTTCAAACAAACAAACAAACAAACACACACACACATACATACATACATACATACATACATACATACATACATACATACATACATACATACATACATACATACATAAATAAACAAATAAACAAATAAATAAATAAATAAATAAATAATAAAATAAACTCTGGGACTCTGGTAGCTGGATTAGTAGAGAATTGTGTCATAATAGAGAAACTACCATTGATTTTCAATCATATTGCATTATAATAAGCCTGTATATTGATTGTTAATGCTGGTCTTGCATAATCTTACAGCCCAGGCGCATTGGGAACATATGTCTTAGCCTATATTTTTGCGCATCTAAAATACATTGCTCTGGTAATGTTTTATTGCACGTTTCAGATGACAAATACACTAGAGTGCGCTGTTTGCTGTTACTCGGCTACTGCGGATACATCAATATAGCATAATTTTTGTAACACTACAACAATAATTAATAATTTTACTGTGAGAGTTAGGTTTAGGGTTTGTGTTAGGCTAGGTGATAATAAAATACAATTTAATGGATAATTTAATAAATAATATGAATAAGACTCTGCATAATTTCTGTTTTCACATTATTGTGAGGATTTGGTTTGGGGTTGGAATAGGGGTAGAAGTGACAAACTACAATTAACGGGTAAATGAATAAATAATATAAATCATTCTTGTTAACTTCAGGCCGAAGCTGTATCCAACATAGGCTCATTCTAAAAATGTAGCCCTATATACATTTCTGAAGATTGCGAATTATGCAGCCAGAAGTATGTACGGCTGCATTTTGGGGCAGTATAATGATTTACAGCAGTGGTTCTCAACCGGTGGGACACTCTCGCAGGGGGGCGCTAGTGGGCAACAGGATGGGAGGAAAAAAAAACTGAAAAAAAAAAGCTAATTTGTGATCTTTGTTCGGATAGATCAGATAAATTTTTGCTGCTAAAATAGACTAAAACAGTCCCTATTTCATCAAAAATATAACATATATTTAAAGAAAAATATATAATATAAAATATACCAGGATTCCGAAGTGGTGATTTGACTGACATGAAAAGTGACCAATCCCAGTCGACCTTGTCTAGTTTTGCGTGAAACGTAAGGGCGGGACAAAGGTCTTTCTATAACAAATAACAACTTAAAAACAAATGTTTTATTGGAATAATGCTTTTCGGATGTTTTCACTATAGAGATGTCCGTTTTCGCTCTCTTCTCTCGGATGGCGAGCTTCTGACCTGTCACTTTTCTGAAGCCTAGTTGAATGTCGGCGCGGGAATGCAGGTATTGCCCAATTATTCATTTCTGCAAATGTCGCGAGTGCTTTATTTGAGAGTGCAGTCATGTACGTCAGCCGCAAAAACTGGATGTGCGAGCTCTTAAAAAGGCTTTTTCAAATGAGCTGCAAGTCCTCTCTTCATGGTGTGTGTGTGCTCAGACTGTGTACAATCACGATCTCTTCGCTATTAAAGTAGACATTATTTATCTTTGCTCCTTGACTAAATTTTGTCAAAAACTATCAAGTATTCAGAATTAGATCGATGCGTGACCGATGATAATGCTAACAGACTTCTTATTTGGCTGTATCATGAAGTAAAACAGCCTACCAGAGCTTTTAGCAAAGGTGGAACTTTTTTTTTTCTTTACGACAAAAGAATTATGCTGGAAATGTTTTGGAATGAGGTATTTGTGTAATTTATACATAATAGCTGTATCCTGATCTGTCTTCGAGCATCACTAAATTGTGCGGGCATTACAGGTCAAACAATCTGTTGTTACATTTATCAAAATAAACAATAAGGGTCTTAAAACACTGCTTTGAGAAATATATTGTTGTCATATTTCAAATACCTCAAGTGAAACGAAGTCATTTGTTTTATTATTTTATAACTGACAGTGTATTTGTCTTTTTTGTAAAATTATTTCAGTTTAACATCAAGCGTAAAATAAAATATTGTATAGACAACAATGAGCAAATAAGAAAAGTAGTGTAAAATATGTAAATAAAAGGCTAAATTTAAATCGTTTCATCATATACTTTAATTAAATCTTTCAAACCTTGAAAATATTGTTTAAAAATGGACAAAAAGTGTCTCTATGGCCGTAAAAGCACGTGGTAGTTTTGTCAGTGCTATTAAAAAGACTAATTGTCATGAAAGGAAAAATCGACCATACTCTGTTAGTGCAAATTCCTATATGTATCCTTGTGATTTAAGCAATTAAACTATTTAAATAATTTTACACTTAAAAAGGGCCATAATGAAAATCTGATAGATTTTTTTTTTTTAAAGTAACTAACTTGTACAGAGAGTAGTTTTTAAAAGAGTACAAATATTCTGTTCTCTTTTCATCTCTGAGAGAACATCAAAAAATAAAATAAAAATAAAAAAATCACAAGAACATTTAGTGCAGGTTTATTTTATTATTAATATATGAATAATTAATTATTATAATATTAATATTATTATTATTTTTAATAATGGTTTTTATTTGTATAAATGGGTAGATAATTCCTATGCAGTATTTTTTATAAATTGCTGAGAAGGTATTTTAGGTGATCAACACATTGCATGTCAGTGTTGGTTTATTATATTATTAAAGTATTATTAAATAATTGCTATATTTTATTAATGTTTTTTTTTCTTTTATAATTCAGTAGATAGTTACTATGCAATGTTTTTTTGGGTTGCTGAGAATACATTTCAGGTGTTCAATATGTTGTGTGTCAGTCTTGAAAATAAAAACAGGTGCTGGAAAAAGTGCTCAAAAGTCCTTGATTTTCATTAGACTGTGTTTGTATGAACCCTGTATGAAATTAGTGTCACATTTTCAATTGTGAGGTGATGGTCAATTAAGTGATGGTCAGTTGTCAGCTCTCTTGGTCGTCAGGTCGTGTGATGTATGTTGCTAAACTGTATTCAAATGTTATTAATATTAAAACACCACATTATGAAATGTAACTGCAGTATATTAGTTTAGTTTATTTGTGTGTGCTGTGCTCATAGACGTAAGAAAATAGCACTTATTTGTTTGATTTCTCTTCCAGAAGCTGCGCAAGCCTCAAAAGTTTAAGGTCCCTGACTGAGTCTGAAACTGTCGTATTCATTTTTTTCATATTCGTCATTTGGTGGCTCTCAAAAATTGAATCATCCAAATACATTTTTATGACGGACGGAAGTTGCAGAGGCTGCAAACGTATAAAACGCGAGGTCGTATTTCCGATGTTACCAGTGTCAGGGATCTGTCACTCCAGTCTTGTAAATTTTTGTTGTGGTGGCAGAGTCCAGAAACTAGTTCTGTCTCGTCCTGTATGTTGTGCTCAGTATCGGCCCTTGTATTCGTGTTTGTTTTTGTTCTGTCAGCATTCTCGGCGTCTCAGTCAAGTTGGTTTTGGATGACGCCGAGATGAAACATGAGCGTTGCATGTGTGAGCACACAGTAAGGTGTTTTAATTTATCGTGTGATCGTGTCTTGCGTCTGTTTATGTTTGTGTTGTCTAAGCACGTTGCTCTGTGTTTACATTGTGGCCGCGTACTTCTGTATTGTGCATTAGTTGAGTGGTTTGTGAACAGGCGGTTAATGAGTTCTCTTAATGGCTGCGTGTTCTTGTCCTGTTTTACGTGAGCACTTGTGGTGTTTTCTTGTGTTATGTGCTCTACCGTCTATTGTCTAGTCCCACCCTCCATGTTAACCCATTAATAGTTTATCCTGTTCACCTGTTTTTTTTTTTTTTGTTAATTATTTCTGCTTATATTCTCCTCATGTCTGCTGCCCTGTGCCAGTTTGTCGTCTATATGTCCCTGTTTCAGTCCAGTCTTGCCAGCCCAGCCATGATGGCTTACCCATTTGTGGGTTGTTTACCCACCCTCAGGGTGGTTTTTGTTGCCTTTTTGTTTAGTTTTTATTAATTAAAGCCATCTTATGTTGCATTTGAGTGCTCACTGCCTCATCCTTTCTGAACTGTGACAACCAGTTTGTCCAGTGAGCTTGCCATGTGTGCTGGTGGACTTGAGGCACAGAGAGGAGATGCTTTTGAATATCCTATTGGTCACACTTTATTTTGATGGTCAGTTTGTTGAATTTAAGTTACATTGCAATTAATTCTCATTAGATTATAAGTAGACTGTTAGGTTGGGATTAGGGTTGGGGTTAGGGGTAGAGTTAGTGTAAGTTGACATATACTTGCAAAATGTCTTATAGTCAGTTAAATGTCTGTTGAATGTCAGTACCAACAGATATTAAGTTGACAGTCTACTAATACTCAAATGGACCATCGAAATAAAGTGTTACCAGGCTATTGGTTGGGTTTAGGGAAGAAAGAGGGTTGGTCAGTTGATCAGTCAGTCAAACAGTCAGTCGACAGCGGCCTCAAGTGGATTTACGTGAGAAGAGCAAGTGGAAATGGCACTCGCGAGATAAATTTGAGATCTCAAAAAGCATACACAGTGGCCTCTGGTGGGTTCACAAAAACAAAAACTGCAAAAAAAATCTAGCTCCTGGGACATACTTGGCACTCTCCAGAAATGTATATAGGGGTACGTTTTCAGAATGAGCCTGGGTTGGCTGTATCCCTTCTAGCAACAACCATTACTTAGAAGAATAAGCTGCATTTAGATGGAACATTTACTTCAAGTTTGAGAGAGAGAGAGGGGGGGGGGGTAGTTTGGTGGTTTGTCCTTCACAGATGGAACAGACGGGTGTATAAGGTCATCACATGCACTCATTGCCCTGTTGTGTTGTTTCAGGTGATGTGAATGTGAAGGTCAGTGAACAGTCGGGTCAAGATGCAGCTGTTATTGCAGAATGTTTCCTTCTCTTCTTGTCAGTTGCAAATTATAAATACTCCCTTTTGGTGTCCTAATAAATTGATCAAAGACATTATGAAATTCCACATATATACTTCAAATCCAGCTGAAGGGAATCAGAAAGACACTCTCAGGTTCAACTAACTGAATCTAAATTTAAAAGGGCTGTATGTATAATTGCTTTGAACCCTTGCTGTGAAATGCAGCCAGCAACTTATTACTCATGCTCACACTTGTGCACATGTAACGCACAAGAGACTGGATGTAATTCGGTGCCATAATATTCTAACTTCAAAGTTGTTGTTTTTCTTTGATTATGTACTGGAAAAATATTCTGATATTCTGTTCAGAGAAACTGTTCATGCTGTTCACATCACTGATTTTGGTTATCGCAATGATGTACATGATAATAATTTTGCCATATGGAAGCAAAAATGTTCGCAGCATCATTGATTGATTTGCCTTTACATTTGAAGTGTTCACCTGTTGTGGGGAGGGGGCCACCACAGGAACTGCTTCACATTTCACATGACTGTGTGTCATGGCGGGGGACTAAACCCTTTAGAAATGTTCAAATATCCAGCATTTTGAGTCTAGGGACAATAGAGGCGAGTGTCTAGTTTATTTACAACTTAGCCAGACAGGCAATGGTCAAAACAGGAGCAAACAGTAACATTAGGTAATCCAAAAGTATAGCTGTGGTCACAGACAAAGAGGTTGGTGCAGGCGGCAAACAGCATAAACAATAAACAAGGCAAAGATTAAAAGGCATGTGAAGGCTAGACAGGAATAACGCTTGGTAATGTTACGAGTGAACCAGACTCAGCAATTTGTGTGAGAATGCGAGGTGTATATATAGTCTAAACCAGTGGTTCTCAACCGGTGGGGCGCGGGAAAAAAAACTTTTAAAAAATATATATTTTTAAAATGTGTGATCTTTGTTCGGATAGATAAGATCAATTTTTGCTGCTAAAATAGACTAAAACAGTCCCTATTTCATCAAAAATATATCATATATTAAAAAAATATATATAATATCAAATAATCCAGGATTCCGAAGGTGATTTGACTGACATGAAAAGTGACCAATCCCAGTCGGCCTTGTCTAGTTTTGCGTGTAACGTAAGGGCGGGACAAAAGGGCTTTCTGTGTTACAGTAGCAGAAAATAACAACCTAAAAACAAATGTGTTATTGGAATAATGCTTTTCGGATGTTTTCACTATAGATATGTCTTTTTTTAACAAGAGTAATCTGCACACACGTTTTCGCTCTCTTCTCTCGGACGGCGAGCTTCTGACCTGTCACTCTTCTGAAGCCTGGTTGAATGTCGGCGCGGGAATGCAAGTATTGCCCAATCATTAATTTCTGCAAATGTCACGAGTGCTTTATTTAAGAGTGCAGTCATGTACGTCAGCCGCAAAAACGGGATAGGCTTTTTCAAATGAGCGGCAAGTCCTCACTTCATGGTGTGTGTGTGCTCAGACTGTGTACAATCACGATCTCTTCGCATCTCATTCGCATTATTTATCTTTGCTCCTTGACTAAATTTTTTTCAAAAACTATCAAGTATTCAGAATTTGATCGATGCGTGACCGATGACAATGCTAACAGACTTCTTATTTGGCTGTATCATGAAGAGCTTTTAGCAAAGGTGGAACTTTTTTATTTCTTTACGACAAAAGAATTATGCTGGAAATGTTTTGGAATGAGGTATTTGTGTGATTTATACATAATAGCTGTATCCTGATCTATCTTCGAGCATCACTGAATTGTGCGGGCATTACAGGTCAAACAATCTGTTGTTACATTTATCAAAATAAACAATAAGGGTCTTAAAACACTGCTTTGAGAAATATATTGTTGT
>CAIGQQ010008747.1:686-13882 GCA_903798035.1 Danio albolineatus
TGTGTATATATATATATATATATATATATATATATATATATATATATATATATATATATATATGCCACACATTGGAATTCATTTTGTAGGATGAACATTGTAATTGCTCACAAACGTGCAACTTCTGGAGTACATGATACTGATGATTATGTCGTTTCAGAATGGTCAAGCATGCAGTGCTAACCCCATGTTACAGCACTCCCCAGTCCCCCATACCTGACAAATATTTTCTCTCTTACAGAAATGCTACAGGTTAAATAACGATTTTCTGATGCTTCTGCTATTTGCACATGTAGAAGTTACTGCTGAAAAGGTATGGTAGGCCTACATAGCTAATGTATGCTTTAATAAGTCAAAGACAGGTATCTGTTCTAATCAAATTCAAAAGCATTGGGTCAATTTTCTGCCATGCCACTTTTTTGTAGGAAAGAAGTACTGTTTCACTATACTTAATACTCAGCTAAACCTGAGCTGGATATATGTTGATGTCATCTAACTTAAACAAATATCCTTAGTATAAATAAGGTACATTTAATATACTTGTGCATCTCTTTTTTTTCTCTCATCTAGATTTATTTGTTTCTTGAAATAGAAAATCAAAATTTTCCTGACGCATGAAATACGGGAAGAAAATATTTAACACTGAATTGGGGTTAAAGGTTTTAATAATTTAAGGAGAACCAACTGTCTTCAGAAATGTTTACATAAGGGCTGGAAAGGCAATTTTCATGTGCATTTTCTCAGTAAAGGCAGTTCTAGTAATTATCTAGCACATGCTTTCAGATAGAAAAGCATGTATTGCACAAAGTTGTAGTACACTGGAAAACTAAGTATTGGAATGGTCTATTTAATTGAATGATAATAAATCAAGATAATCATTCTGCAGAAATGACAGCCAATTTCATACCTGATCAACATGGTTTCCATCGCCAGTGGGCCAGCGGTGTTTGTTGGCAGTGCAGCCTCCCATTTGCTCTCCAGGCTGCCTTTGAAAGAAATAGCCCACAGTGGCATCATCTTGTGAACGACCACTCAGCACAGGCTGGGTGCAGGAGTTGGGATTGGCCACCCTGTCCATTCCTTGCAGAAGGTGAACTCCCCCAGGTCCCAGTCTGGCACCTCCGACTGTGACTAGAGGACACCCTGCATGGACTCTGACCCCACCAGTTTCTGGTGCACCATTGGTGTGCAGCGTTCCACATTGTGTCTCCTGCCAGGGTACGTCATTCATTCCTAGGATGCTGCATGGAATGCTCATTCCACGGGAAAAAAACCTAGAGAAAAAAAAAATGCAATGGACTTGTGAAGCAGAAAGCACGCGAATCGTTTCGGTAACCTTCCAAATCCTTCCGAAAGCATTGGCTGTAAGTTTATTTGAATGTTTAATTAATATTTTATGTTTAATTATTTATATTGTAGTAGAATATGTTCAATTTAAATATCTGATAGAAGATGATTGTTAGTGCTGATCTGCACTAATGCATAATACACTTCAAATCTGTCAGAGAATCTGCATACATTTTGTACCTTAAACTAATAATAATACTTGTTGTAACATTTATAATTAATAGCCTATATTTCTTTCATTTCATTTATAGTTTTACTCGGTTCAATGGCTACTGAGTTTGATTGTGTGAATACAGTACACAATTAAAGGAGCAAAACGCTCATATCCTGGCTCTTGAACAGAGTTTGGTTGGCTGTTTATTTATATTTCACGCAAAGAAAGCAAACATATAAAGAGAACAGTACAGTATAAAGCCATGGATCAGCAGATGCAAGAGGAACGCACCAAAACCAACATGAAGCTGCTGGTTTATTATAGCCCATCACGTCCTCTACGCTGAATTAATTCTTGACAATTGATTATTTCCAGAATATCAAAATCAACTGTAGGTGGTAGATCTTTCTCTTATCTGGCACCTAAACTCTGGAATAGCCTTCCTAGCACAGTTCGGGAAGCAGACACACTCTGTCAGTTTAAAACTAGATTAAAGACACATCTCTTTGCATTAGCATACACATAAAACAAAAATGCTTTGTAATCCAAATCCTCTAAAGGATTGTTAGTTCGGGAAGATTCCCTAAAAGACATTATAATTTGAACGGCATCTGCGCTTATGTTAGTCTGTTTTCTATTATTCCCGAGGTTTCCATAATCCTGGACCAGGCCGTATCCTGAGCAGCTGCTGTGGTGGTCATGGAGGAGTGGAGAGCATGAGACCAATCCCTTTAAGACGATCCCTGTGACAGACGAGTCCTCGCATTGTTCCCGAATGGCCAGCCTGTTCACCAGCAGGTGACCCACCTGTGGTCTCTCCGTGATGGATGTCCAGCGTTCTCCAGCCCCGGTGCCTAGACTGCAGCTCTGCACAATTTGTCTGGCCATAGGAGAAATGGTCGTGCCCAACTGAGCCTGGTTTCTCGAGGTTTTTTAGTTCTTCACTTTCGCCAATTGGTGAAGTTTTTTCCTCGCCGCTGTCGCCACTGGCTTGCATGGTTCGGGACTTGTAGGGCTGCGCATCGATGGATTACTCTTCAGTGTTTGGACTCTCAGCAGTGATTATAAACCACGTTGAAATGAACTAAACTGAACTTCAACACTGAAAACTGGACTGACACTGTTTAAATTTTTTTATAATGCAAGTGAAGCTGCTTTGACACAATCTACATTGTAAAAGCGCTATACAAATAAAGATGAATTGAATTGAATGAAACCTGAAGAGAGGAAACATGAAGATAAGTCATCTTCAGAAGTTGGATCTAGATGCTCATGTACTTCCTCCAAGTCTTCAGTTGCTAGTGCTGCTGCTAAAGCAAGAGCCTTCGCAGAAGCTACACAGGCCAAGATGGCATTCACCAAAAGACAGCTTGAAATGAAAAAGGAGATGGCAAGGCTGGATCTGGAAAGAGCGACAATAGAGGCAAATTTAGAACCATTAGATTTAGAAAAGGAAGCTGCAGCTGCTGTGGCAGAAGCAGAAGTGTTAGAGAATGCAGCAGCCGCAATAGAATGCAATGACAATCGCAGTGAAATAAGTGCACTGTCATCACATGTGGTTTCTATGAGAACAAAGGAATATGTGAAACAACAGGCTCAGGTGACCTCTGATTTTTCCACGCTACAACTGGATGCCACCTCTTCAGCATGTCCACAGGAATCGACTCCTCGTTTGATCGATAAGCCACAGAGCAGGACTACTGTGTATGATGGTGTCACAGATACAAATCAGGAGCAGAGCAAATTAGGTGATATAAATCTACCGAATACAAGAGTTCCTAATGATCTACCTCATTCCATCCCAAGTGCTACATTCAAACCATCTCCAGTTCAAGATCTAGGGGCTAAAAGATACACTGACCATACAGATACCCAACAGCATGCTCGAAGTGAGACCACACATATGTTAGACTTTGCTAAATTCCTAGCACAGAGAGTTAGTGACCTCAGGTCTTATCAACTTTGATGATAATCCAGAAAACTTTAAAGCCTGTGAGTCTTCGTTTGTTAACGCCACACAAGGCTTGCAGCTATCAGCTATTGAAGAGCTGGATTTGTTAGTTAAGTGGCTAGGAAAAGAATCATCAGATCAGATAATGAGGAGGATACGAGCAGTGTATGTTATTAACCCACATGCTGCTCTCCATTTGTCATGGATAAGACTTCAGGAATGTTATGCCATCTCAGAAGTGATTGAAAGTGCCCTGTTCAAACACCTGGACAACTTTCCACATCTATCTCTGAAGGACCATTTTAAAATCAGGGAGCTTGCAGACCTGCAAATGGAAATATTGACAGCAAAAAATTATGCCTATTTACCTGGATTATCATACCTTGATACTCCTCGTGGTATTAACCCTATAGTGGAGAAGCTACCAGCAAGTTTGCAGGAGAAATGGATGTTTGCTGGCTCACGTTACAAGGAAGAAAACAAGGTCAGTTTCCCTCCATTCTCATTCTTCACTCATTTTGTTTGTAGTGAGGCTAAAGCAAGGAATGATCCTAGTTTCAAGCTTTCGAACAATGTCCACACAGTCCTCAGAAACGACAAACTCCTCTACAAACATGGTACAAGCAAATTTCCTGTGTTGGTGCACAAAACAGATGTTTCTAAAAGTGGGGAGTTTAATTCATTGAACGTAAAGGAGCCTGTTAAGCGAGAATTGATAAGGCACTGCCCTATTCACAACAAATAACATCCCCTGAACAAATGTAGAGCCTTCAAAAAAATATTGTTAATAGAACGCAAAGACCTCTTGAAAGAACATCGGAGGTGTTTTAGGTGTTGTTCACCAAATCATGTAGCCAGAGAATGTTTTGCAATTCTCAAATGTACTGATTGCAACTCTGAAAGACATTGCACAGTTATGCATCCAGACACAGTTCTGCCTCTCCTCACACCTTTGACGTAAGAACCAAACCTAGAACAACAGGATGTTATTTCCCCTGAGGTAACTTCAAAGTGTACTGAAGTTTGTGGAGATGCTACAATGCTATCTTGTGCAAAAATGTGTTTGGTGCAGGTATTTCATAGAGAGCAGCGAGAACAAGCTATCAAGATGTATGCCATACTCGACGATCAGAGCAACCGCTCGCTGGTCAAAGAAGAATTCAGAATCCAAAGGCTGTTCAGAATCCAAAGTAACCCATCACTGTATTTGTTGAAATCATGTGCTGGTTCCATGGAAATGTCTCGAAGAAAAGCAATTGGTTTCCAAATAGAGACTCTGGATGGTAAGACATGTCTTGATCTCCCACCACTGATTGAGTGTAATGAGATAATGAGTACCAGATCTGAAATACCTACTCCAGAAGTTGCTCTTGCTTATCCACATTTAACACCCGTGGCGCAGTTCATTCCAGAGTTAGATCCTGATGCTCAGATCTTAATGTTGCTGGGAAGACACATAATTCGGGTACACAAAGTGAGACAACAAATCAATGGGCAACACAATGCACCTTTTGCACAAAGGTTAGATTTGGGCTGGGTGATTGTAGGTGATGTCTGCATTGACAGCCCATAAGCTGATGGTGAGTGTGTTTAAAACTAACATACTGGACAATGGGTGACCATCATTTCTCACTCCATGTCAGAACCACATCAAAGTGAAAGAAAAACTGTGCCATGGTGGGGAGCGTAAATCTGTCATTTTCCCCAATGTTGAATCATTGTACTCATGATGTGCAAACAAAAGATTCCAACAAACAAGAGTTCCACCAAGACAAAGAAAAAAACTGGGTTGCTCCTTTGCCATTCAGGTCACCAAGATCCCTGCTCCTTAATAATCGGGAACAATCCTTGTCTTGCCTCAATTCTTTACGACGCACATGAAGTAGAAACCCTGAAATGAAGCAACAATTTTCTGCCTTCATGAAGAAACTTTTCCAGAATGGCCATGCAGAAAGAGCACCACCTATTCAGGAGGATGAAGAATGTTGGTACTTACCTATTTTCGGAGTGTTTCATCCACAAAAACCTGGGTAAATACTGATGGTGTTTGATTCCAGTGTGCATTTCTCTGAACAATGTGCTCCTCTCAGGCCCTGACTTGAATAATTCGCTGTTAAGTGTGTTGCTAAGGTTTAGGAAAGACAGCATTGTGATAATGGCAGACATCCAACAGATGTTCTATGGTTTCCTGGTGAAAAAAAGAACACAGAAACTATCTGAGATTCCTCTGGTACAGCAATAGTGACTTGAACAAAGAAGTGATAGACTGTCGAAAGAGAGTACATGTCTTCAGAAACAGCCCTTCTCCATCAGTAGCTATATACGGTCTCTGATTGGCTGCTCAGAAAGGTGAACCAGAGTGTGGACATGACACTTCACACTTCATTAGCAGGCACTTCTATGTGGACGACGGCCTCATGTCCTTTCCCACAGAAGCCAAAGCTATTGAACTGCTAAAGCCCACTCCAGAATCACTTTCCAAGTCGAATATAAAACTCCACAAGATAGCCTCAAACAGTGTCAAAGTCATGCAAGCTTTCCCATTGGAAGATCTTGCATCTGGCCTACAAGACTTAAACTTTGGAAATGAAACTTGGCCTACACAAAGAAGCCAGGGTTTGTGCTGGGACATAAAAACAGACACCTTCTCCTTCAAGGTTGCAGCAAACGACTAGCCCTACACACATCGTAGAGTCCTTTTCGTTGTAAATAGCCTCTTCGACCCTTTGGGTTTTGTGGCACCAGTAACTATCTGGGGCAGAGCATTAGTACGCGAGTTGACCAAAGATGTACAAGACTGGGACACTGTCCTTTCTGAAGAGAAGAAAAACATGTGGGAAGAATGGAAATCTTTACTTCAAAAGCTAAGTAAACTCTGCATCTCATACCTGCAACATTCACTTTCTAACACTAAGTGCACCGAGTTGTGTGTCTTTTCAGATGCCTCCAGCTGGGCTATAGGGGCAGTAGCTTACCTCAGAGCTATGACTGATGAAGATGAGGTCAAAGTGAGATTTGTGCTTGGCAAAGCAAAGCTAGCACCTCGTCCTGAGCCTTCAATCCCTCGCCTGGAGCTGTGTGGTGCAGTGCTTGCTGTAGAGATGGCTGAACATATTCTTGATGAGCTAGACTACAAGCCCAATGCAGTGAAATTCTATTGTGATAGCAAAGTGGTCCTGGGCTATAATTATAATCAGTCCAGGCGCTTCTTTGTTTATGTGCACAACCGTGTTCAGCGGATTTGTCAATAGACTTCTCCAGACCAGTGGAGTTATGTGCCTACAGATCAAAACCCAGCTGACCTGGCCACAAGATCTGTATCTGCATCACAATTGGACAACACTACATGGTTCACAGGACCTAGCTTCCTTTACCAACTGACCCAAGAGCAACTGTGTGAGTCCTTTGAACTGGTTAATCCCGAGACAGATGCAGAAGTCAGACCATGTGTAACTAGCTTTGCTACTCAGGTCAAAGGAAACATCCTTTCGGAAAGGTTTTAACACTTGTCAACCTGGAAATATTTGCTAGGAGCCGTTTCTTTTTTAATTCATCAAGCACGGTCTCACACTTCAAGTTCCATCAACACATCCCGTACATGTAAAGGATGGCATCATTGTAGCGAAATACGTACACCTGAAGAAGAGACAGCAGCAAAGAGACTGATACTCCTGCATGCCCAGAAAGAACTATATCCAGAGGAGTACGCATCTCTGCAAAGAAATTAACAAGTTTCACATTCAAGTCCACTGTGGAGTCTCGACCCTTACATCTATGACAGTCTTTTGAGAGTAAGAGGATGTTTGAGACATGCTTCAGTCGAGTCAGAGGTAAAAAACCCAGTCATCCTCCCAAAATAAAGTCATGTCACTAAACTTTTGGTGAGTCATTATCACTCCAAAGTGCATCATCAAGGGAGACAGATCACAGAAGGAGCAATCCGACTAGCTGGCTTATGGATTGTAGGAGGGAAAAAAGTGATAAGCTCTATTCTTTATCATTGTGTGACATGCCACAAACTCAGAGGAAAGCTAGAAGTTCAGAAAATGGCAGATCTTCCTCCTGAGCGCCTCAGTACATCTCCTCCTTTTATGCATGTAGGGTTAGATGTTTTTGGTCCATGGACAGTGGTCACTCGACATACCAGAGGTGGTGCAGCAGAAAACAAAAGGTGGGCTATACTCTTTACATGTATGAGTACACGAGCAGTACACATAGAGGTCATAGAGTCTATGAACACTGCCAGTTGCATCAATGCTCCGAGAAGGTTTTTTGCTTTGAGGGGACCAGCAAAACAGCTTAGATCTGACAGGGGAACTAACTTCATCGGAGCAAGTCAGGAACTGGGAATGCAACAAGCCAAAGAAAATCAGAATTGTCTTTTAAAATACCTCCATGAGAATGGTTGTACATGGGAATTCAATCCACCACATGCATCCCACATGGGTGGAGCATGGGAACGAATGATTGGTGTGGCCCGCAGGATTCTAGATGGTTTGCTGCAGAAGAAATATGCTCATTTGACTCATGAGGTACTTTGCACTTTGATGGCAGAGGTGTCAGCAATCATAAACGCCAGACCTTTGGTTTCTGTCTCAGCAGATTTTATTCATAGAAATGCAAATTAATTTCTAACTTTTTTTAAAACGAATTTTTCTGGATTTTTTTGTTATTGTTGTGTCTCTCACTGTTCAAATAAACCTACCATTGATGTATATATATATATATATATATATATATATATATATATACAGCCTAGTGAAATATTTTGTTTGTATTCACAGCATGTTCGTTAACTGTATGATCAAAAATAAAAGAGTAACCTATAATAAACTGTTTTCACCGGTCAGTTTTATTTTAATTAGTTTAATCAAGTTGTTTGACCAGGACAAGCTTTACAAAGTATTCTCAGCACTGAATGTGTCCCCAGATTAACTTGAAAAGAACAAACCCGGTCAGAAGCATTTGAGAGCATCAATATGGAGATGGTTACCGCCTGTGAGGCCGCTACTCATTATTTTTTAAATTAAGAGTCTGCATATTTGTTCCAGTCTGTCAGATAAAATTACGTAAAACATTTTAATATTTTTAAGAAAAGTAGATAAAAGTTTACATAACCAATGATTGATCATATCCACCTGCAACCCACCCATAATTAAACATCATGTCCTACTTTTTGATTACCTGACCCAGGAATTAATGAAAGCACTCCAAGATCCAATATAACCAAGATTCGCGCATAACTGTACAGTAGGTACTACTTTAATATGGACATTACCGCCGAGGCAAGTACCGCCGCTGCGGGAGAATATATTTTAAGGCATGTGCGACTTTGCCGCCAGGGGGCACAAGGGGACGGGATGCGAACGGGCAGAAATATACAGTGGCTGTAAATACTCCGCTACTTCTGAAGATGAAATAATAGGACAAAACATTATAATTGCTTCATTAATCATTATAAACTTCTTAACAGCTTTATCATTATTGTAAATGTGTTAAATGAAATGAAGATTCATTTTGGAAAAGATAAAATTAAAGAAATAAAAGACCACTAAACTAAACGCCAACTAAAATGAAAGTAGATACAAACACATATACAAATAGGCCTAAATAAATATATATATATAAAGCAGTGTTTTAGCCTAAAAATAGAGAGATTAAATAAATATTAATTGAATAATTAAATAGGCCTAAATGTTTATTTACTTAAAGACATTACCAGTGATGTAATGTGGCATAACAGCATAAAAAAAGGAAAAAGGCAGTCAAAAGTTAAAGCTAATTCATCGAAATTATATTAAAATACATTTGAGGTATAAAAAAATAAAACAGCTCATTAAAACGGCTCATCTGTCTGCTATTTTATAGGCCTGTATATTTAAAAAGAAAGCTGCAAAGAGGGCTATATTATTTTAATTCATTTTTGTTTCTGTCACTGGCAGTTCAATGCGCGTGCCTGAGTAGTTCATATTAATTAATATATTATTAACCGCGTAAAAAAAGAAAAGGTTGTCAAAAGTTAGAGCTTATTCATCCAGAAAAAATACCTATATTAAAATACAGCATGTATGTATATACAGACAGAGTGTGAACTTAGGGTAAAGCTTAAAGTAAAGCTAAGATATGCGCTTGGTTTTTAATGCATTTAAAAAGATTTGCGGTGAACCAAGATGTTTTAACAACCGCCTATTAACAAATATTATCATTATTGTAAATGTGTTAAATGAAATGAAGATTCATTTACGTTTTCAATTACATTTTCGTTGTATTTTACTATCTATGTTTATTTACTTAAAGACATTACCAGTGAAACATGGAGAAACAGCTGGCGCATGGTCTAAAGAGCTTTTAAGTTGAATGCTACTTTATCAAAAGCATAAAAATAAACGGACCTTTACTGTACCTCAAGCAGATCACTAAAATTAAAATAAAAGGAATTTTGCGGCAGGACATAAATTAGCCTAAGTCCCGCAAGTTTCAGTTCAGTTTTCAAAACGGCACTCCTTATATCCAAATATAATTGTTTTTTTACTTCTTAAACTGTTAATTTCAATTTCAGTTCGCTTGCATATGTGTGTGAAATAATGTGGCATAACCGCATAAAAAGGAAAAGGCAGTCAAATATTATAGCTCATCAAAATTATATTAAAATGCATCTGAGGTATAAAAAATAAAACAGCTCATCAAAACATATGTCTGCTATTTTTTATATAGTCCTGCTATATTAAAAAAAAGCTGCAAAGAGGGTTATATTATTTTAATTTATTTCTGTTTCTGTCACACGTGGTTTAATGCGCGCGCCTGAGTCGTTTATATTAATTAATATATTATTTACTTTTTCTCTCGGTATCGCGGCTGTGCGCTGCTGTCAGCTAAATACAGGCCTAAATTACATCTAAAAGGCAACTACTGAGCGGTGATATGTGTTGTTCTTTTTAAAATAACCACCTTCAACCATGCTGAGATTTTGACAGCTTGATATGCAATTCTAAAATGTTATTTATCTCGGAATAAAAACAATTCACTAAAATCTTAAAATAAAAGATTGGATTGGATTAGACTATTTCACAGTGTGTAGGCTAAACACTAAAAATAATAATCAGACTGAGATAGATTCCCCCTATATTCGGAAATAAAAAATGAAAGCCTTATTTTTGACCATGAAACAGAGTTTTGAAAAATGCTGAAAAGGACGATTTCATTCAGACTTCGTAATAGAGAGACTTGGCTGTCACATACAGCCTATATAAACGGAGTCTAATAATTAACATAACTGCCTTTTTAATTTTCATAAAATATAAAAAATTCTGTGTGGGTTTTGACAATATGTGTTTAATGGGGCTATAAAGATTAGCCTATCCGATGAAATGCATGGTGAAATACGAAATACAAATATCTCTTTTGCTGAATATTTATTTTAATAATCTATACCTTTAATATTTTAATAATTAATAGCCATTATAAAAAAAAGTATGCTACAATCTACAACAGCTTAAAGGAACTAAACTAAAACTTGTCCGTGTAAATGGGACCTAAATAGGCTACAGTTTAAAGCGAAGTTTTCTGAAAGGATGTCGGGAACGGCATGTTTGTTTGGTTTGCGTTGTGCATATTTGAAAATAACTGTCGGATGAAAGCTTTAGGACCCCGCAGAATTCTCTGCTGTTGTAGCTCGGATCAGCAAGCAGCACTTCAGTTATGTTTTGTGTTTTTGACGTAAAAAAATGATAATTCTGACGAGTGCAAACCATATTTCATGACACCAACATCAATTTGCAAAGAAAATGTGGCATTGAATGGGTAGGTTGATAAAATGATAGATTTTCAATAATCAATGTAGTCTTTCACTATAATTTTCTTAGAAAAGCTTTTTTCAAGCTTTTTTTCTAATAGGCCTATAGCCTAATATAGATATTTGAATTAACATAGTTAATTCCAGAAGTTGCAGTGCATAGAAACATAAGCAGGTAAATGTAGGTAAAAGATTTGTAGCCTAACCGAGATTTTGTCTCTCCAGGTTTGTGAATAATACTGGAGACATCCCCCTTCCCCCATCTCAAACCAAATGTTTGGCCATTGTTGTGTTAATGTGGATTGAGCTTTAACCGAACAAAACAACAACCCGAAAAACACGGAATTGGTCACAGGGACTGGTAGCCTACAGAAAATAGCCTGAGAATAATAATAATAATAATAATAATAATAATAATAATAATAATAATAATTGCTAGATAAGAAGGCATCGTTTCTGGTTTCACTCACCCATAAAATGCTCTGTTTGCATGATTTGATTTATATAATCGTATCCAAATGCTTTATAAATAATATTTCTAAACTCCTCCATTGTTTATTGTTTTTAGAAAATATCTCAGATCTTTTTTTCAGACAGGCTTTTGTAAAATGGAAGTTTAAAATGAATTGAAACGGTTTAATTCATTTGTATAGTATATACCAACATTGTTTTAGCTTTGGTTTGTTTTTTGTTTGTTTTATTGATTTATTTAGTGTGATTTTATATCCGATATTTATAATTCTTTAAAAGATTTCAAATGATCATTTAATGATTTTCATAGGCTGTATAGGCTATGACACTATTGTGTTGAGCCTAAAAAAGTGGACACGTAATTAGTAAAGATTTATGTCTTTCTGTTTTATTCATATTTTGTGTTATCTCCAAAATAAATAAATAAAAGTAAAAAGACATGTGGTATAGGTGAATTGGGTAGGCTAAATTGTCCATAGTGTATGAGTGTGTATGGATGTTTCCCAGATATGGGAAACTAGTCGGCACGCCATCTTTATACCAGACTCGGGTCAGACAGTCATCGAGTGTATTTTATAACATCGTTTTGATAGACGCCTTTACACATTCAGCCCAAATGCCCCGGAGAGACCTAAAACATTAATATTTCCATATAGGCCATATGGCACTTAATAGGTAATGCCCCTTTTTTAAGAGAATAATTTAAGGATGTTGCATATTATGCGGTTATCTTGAGTAAAGGAAACGTGTTTTAGGACATAAATATAGGCTATGGTATACAGAGTCGGGGACGTGCTCTTGGGTGGGAGGGGAGAACAGTAAATCGGGGTTTATTTTGGCTTTAGTCTACCCGCACCAAGCGGGCCTCGAACCGGCGATTTGGAAAGAAAAACCACATGGTAGGCGAACCCTCTAAGATGGCGCTATTTATATTGTTACTACGCCTTCACATGTAAGGTGTCAAGAGTGGCTATCACTGTGTCCTACGAACAAAAATAATATATTAAAGAGGGATAATTCACCCAAAAACGAACATTTAATCACCCTCAAATGGCTCCAGATCTTTGTTTCTTTGTTTTGTAGAACACTGAAGAATTAAAGATGAAAGAAAATATAAGGAAGAAAGCTGTAAACCTGAAATTATTTTTTTCCAGAGAAGGAAAAACAAATACCATCAAAGTCAATGGTTACAGGTTTCCTGCTTTCTTCAAAATATTATTTTGTGTGTTCAACAAAAGAATAAAGTCAAATAGGTTTGGAACAAGTACAAGGTGAGTAAATGATGACAGAAGGTTCAGTTTTGAATGAACTGTCCTTTTAAGGGTGAGTATATGGTGAATTTAGGGTGAAATATCATTTAATACATTTTATTTATTAAAGTCCAATTATTATTATTTAATAAAAAGTGCCCTTTTTTCCACTTGAGCCCCTGCCCCTTAAAGGGCCACGAAACCCCCCAGTCTCAGCGTGGTGTTTTCACA
>CAIGQQ010008751.1:0-10970 GCA_903798035.1 Danio albolineatus
CATTAATTGTAATAATTAATATCAATAATATTAAGACATTGAATTTGGAAAAAAATAGTTTTTAAAAACTATTTTCCCGGAGGAAACCCACGCAACCACGGAGAGAACATGCAAACTCCACACAGAAATGCCAACTGACCCAGCCGAGGCTCGAACCAGCGACCTTCTTGCTCTAGGGCGAATGTACTACCCACTACGCCACTCTGGCGCCCCAGTTTATAAAAATTATTACATTTAATTATAGTATTAAATATTTGCAGTTCATTTGCATTTATTTTTTCCCCAGTATGTACTATATACACAATTTTACATTTCAAAACTCTTTGCAAAACACAGTACCATAATCATAATTCAGTGACCTTCTAGCATCCACTATTATAGAAGAAGCTGTAAATATGCTCCAGATTTTATGTCTGTTGTCAAAAGTCTGAAGTACGGAGCAGAAATCAAACTCTTAATGTTTTATATTAGCAACAAAAACTACCAAGCATGAAAACTTTGTATTAAAAAGACACTCGTTCAATAAACTAATGAATGAACACAACCTGTGGTCCAACATCCAGACTCAGCCTCCCAGAAATCAATCGCACAATCAAAACTATTAATGATCACCCGAAAATGGCAACAGATCACAGAACCGAAACCACTTTTATTTATTCATGTGTCCCTCTTGTCTTGATGAAATGAAGCAGATGGGTTTTTTTAGCCTCCATTGTGAACCATGACAGTTCTGAATGAAGGGAATAATCAGTGAGAAGATTGTTTGAGAAACTCAATCATGCCTGATGACAAATTGCAGGTAGCAAAAAAAGCTTCTGGTTAGCGAGGTAATGAAACTTCACAAATTTAAGAGGGTTTTATAGCTCAAGAGCCAAATCTGTGTGTCCAAAACACTGCATATCACGTTCATGCTCTTCCCGATCCTGTTAAACGGGCATTTCTGTCTGAAAATAATCACCTGTTAATCCACATTTGAGCTGTTGGACTGCAGGACAGGGTTACGAGGAACTTAAAGAGCCCGTAAAACAGTTTGATGAATGCTGTTTTCTTCCCTGTGCAATCAAATCCCTGATTGCTGCCTTTTATTGCTACCACTAATGTTTAATTTATATTTTAATCTGCTTTTGTCAACTTTTAGCAGTGCAATAGCACTGATATTAGCCTGAGATGATTTGTTTGGTAGTGTTGTGAGGATTGATAAACAGTAAAGTGATTTAACTAGAAGCATACTATTTTTTATGCACAAAAAGAGCTTTTAAAACTACACTAATACTGTGGCCGTTGTTTGTTTATGGTCTTGTGTTTGTAAGTCACTCACTAGCTCCGCCTGGTCCATGACATCATGCATTTCATTGATGACTATAAGTTAATGTGTAGTTTGAAATGTATATAGTGAGTCAAACATACCTAAATCTGACAAAAAAACTGTTGTGGTGTTTCATTCCCAGCGTCCATCTCATTAGCTGCATGTTCTAGTCATGTTTAAGTGAGCACATGGCTTTTGTTGTTTGAGTGTGATGTGCTCCTGCGTCTATTGTCTAGTCCCACCCTCCTTGTTAACCCATTATTAGTTTATTATGTTCACCTGTCTGTTTGTTCATTATTTCGGCTTATATTCTCGTCATGTCTGCTGTCTTGTGCCGGTTCTTCGTCGTTTGTCGTTCTATAGTCCTGTTTGTCCAGCCCTGCTCCCTGCCAGCCTGCTCAGTGATGGTTGTTTGTGTGTTTTGTTAATGTTTTTTTTTCCTTCGGGGTAGTTTGTTTTGCCTTTTATTTTATACATTCATTCATTTTCTTTTCACTCCACAAAACCTGACATGCATAGGAAGGGCGACGATTGACGCGCAGCTTCAGAGTGAAAGAAAGTGAATGCAGACATTTTTATACTCATTTTAACATGCTTTCAAGATGAAGAAATATGAAAGAAATATGGGAAAATACTTAATCATAGGTCCTGGTTTCCCCCACAGTCCAAAGACATGCGGTACAGGTGAATTGGGTAAGCTAAATTGTCCATAGTTTATGTGTGTGAATGAGAATGTATGGATGTGTTTCCCAGAGATGGGTTGTGGCTGGAAGGGCATCCGCTGCGTAAAACAAATGCTGGATAAGTTGGCGGTTCGTTCTGCTGTGGCGACCCCTGATTAATAAAGGGACTAAGCTGAAAAGAAAATGAATGAATGAATGACTTAATCATAGGATGATTCAATTCAATTCACCTTTATTTCTATAGCACTTTTACAATGTAGATTGTGTCAAAGCAGCTTCACATAGAATGTTATAGTAAATTGAAAGTGTCAGTCCAGTTATTAGTGTTGGAGTTCAGTTCAGTGTTGTTTAATATTCACTACTTAGAGTTCAAACACAGAAGAGTAATCCATCGGTGCGAAGCTCTAGCTGCAGTCTAGGCGCCGGAGGTTGGAGAACTCGAGGCTTGTCTGTCCTTGGAGGGTCACAGGTCACAGGAATCAGTCTCATGCTTGCTACTCCACCAAGCACCAAGCAGCTGCTCAGGATACAGTGTAGTCCAGGATTATGGAACCTTGTAATCGTCTTATAGCGGGTCTTGGATCGCATCCGTGGCGCTGCATAGTCTCTGGGGGCCTCAGGATGAGTATCCCCAAGTGGAAATAGAGAATAAAGAGAATAATTAGCATAGCTACTGTTCATAGTGTATATAAACGAGATGCGTGGAGCACATTCATGCATCATACCGCTATGAGATGTATTGAGTGTATGCTTAACTAAAAAGATAGGTCTTTAATCTAGTTTTAAACTGCGAGAGTGTGTCTGAGCCTCGGACATTATCAGGAAGGCTATTCCAGAGTTTAGGAGCCATAAATGAGAAGGTTCGACCCCCTTTACTTAACTTTGCTATTCTGGGTACTACCAGAAGCCCTGAGGTTTAAAAGAGCGGGTTGGATTGTAGCGAGACAGAAGGTTGGTTAGATAAACAGGAGCTAAATTAATTAATGCTTTATATGTAAGAAGTAATATTTTAAACTCAATACGAAACTTAACAGGCAGCCAGTGTAAAGAGGATAAAATTGGGGTGATATGATCATATTTTCTAGACCTGGTAAGAACTCTGGCAGCTGCATTTTGTACTAGCTAAAGTTTGTTAATAGAGGAGGCTGGGCAACCAGCGAGCAGAGCATTACAGTAATCCAACCTAGAAGTCATAAAAGCATGAACTAGCCTTTCTGATTCTGAGATGGAAAGCATACTTCGTAGCTTAGCAATATTTCTCAGATGAAAGAATGCAGTTAGGATGATAGCAGGATAGAATGGTAAAACACAGGAGAATCCCGGCAAAATCTGGGGGCTTGACATGCATGAAGTGAACGGGAAGGGTTTGTGGAACAAGAGTTTTTTCTTCCACCCATTTTTTCCCCCCACCATCACATCCCTTCCGGGTCTCCATACAAAATCATGATTGAAATGTTTGCAGAAAAAGTTCCTATAGAGTTATTAGTCTAGATTATCTCTGTAGGTGCAGTGCATATAGTCTGATATAAAAAAATAAAATAAAAGTTCTTGGGGTCTAAACTTTAAAATAACACCATTCGCCGTTGAATAATTGACGAGCACTCAACGGATGCCCAACAATGGTAAAGTCAGGCAGTCCGAGGGCTCTTTCATTGGCTCCCCCTCTGCACAGGTGCCCAGATAAATGGACAGTCATTTACCAGAACGTGATTGCCTTCATAAAAGCTGGGCAGGGAGCAAAAAAAGACTTCTAATTGAGAGACATCCATCACTTTCGCAACACATTTGCATGGGCCGAGAGCTGAAGAATGAAGTCGCAAAGAAGTTCACTTCATTCCAGGGTCAAGAAACGGAGCGACCGCTGGCCACCGGCCCTGATTTTACAACGCCAGCGTCTCGACCGACCTCTAAACCCGGATTAATTCACGCTAGCCGCCAGCTTTCCATGCATTTCTATCTCTGGTTCTCCCTCTCACGCCGCTGCCATTTTTCGCTCGCCGTCTCGCCATATTTCATGATTGATTATTGTCCCGGCGCTCATCTCTCAGTGTGTCGCGCTCCCTCCCTTCCTGTTTAACTTTCTCTCTCGGTGACTCAGGACTGGCAATCCAATTTATATTGTTATGTACGTGCGGCGTGTTGGCAAATTGAATTGAATCTGGGACCTTGTTTTAATATTGCATGTACGCGTGGCCTAAAAATAACCTGGAAGACAGATTGCTTCAGATGTGTTAACGCAGTCTACTCCAAGAAGCCGTATGCCGTCTGAGAAATAAATGAAAAGGTTTATGACTCCTTTACCTGGTCTTTTTAAGTTAAATTGGCAAAACTGCATCGAGCTAATGTTGCCGCTGCAGGGGAAGGTAGACGTTGCAGTTATTTCAGAGCCTCCAGGAAAGATGACTCCCTAATGAGATCTCTTTAGTATCAGTTTTGTGCTGAAGTCTCCAGCTTCTCAGATTTTTCTCCGGAGAGATCAGGCCCGGTAAACACACGTTTCCTATAGAGCAGAGGTAGTCGACACTGATATTGTACGCGCAGTAGGAGAGCGTTCCAAGAAATTGATTTTTTCCTGAAAGTAAATCCGGGTTTATGCTCTACGCAGCTGCACGGGTGCAAGGATGCGTGATGGGAAAGCCGTCTGATCTCGGCTCGCTAAGAGTTACAAAATGATTTCATGTTTGTACTGATGATTATCTCTGGCAAAAAGCTATAGAAGTTTGCTGTTGGAGTTTGACATTTTTAATATTGTAATTTGAATATTTCTTTATTCTTTATACAAAGCTGTATTTTCTGCATTATTAGTAGTCTGTTGTGTCCTATAGAAATCATGCTATTAAAAGAGTGTATACACTCACTGGTCAGTTAGTTACACCTTACTTGTAACACCATTTTTGCCTTTAGAACTGACTTAATCCTTCATGGCATAGATTCAACAAGATACTGGAAATATTCCTCAGAGATATTCCTGCAGATTTGTCGGCTGCACCTCCATGATGTGAATCTCCCGTTCCACCACATCCCAAAGGTGCTCTATTGGATTGAGGTCAGGTGACTGTGGAGGCCATTTGAGTACAGTGAACTCATTGTCATGATCAAGAAATCAGTCTGAGATGAATCACGTTTAATCCTGCTGGAAGTAGCCATCAGTAGATGGGTACACTGTGGTCATAAAGGGATGGACATGGTCAGCAACAATACTCTCTTAACAATACTCATAGTTAGTCTATGATGTTGACATGATGCTTAATTGGTACTAATGTGCCCAAAGTGTGCCAAGAAAATATCCCCCACACCATTACACCACCAGCAGCAGCCTGAACTATTGATACAAGGCAGGATGGATCCATGATTTTATGCTGTTGATGCCAAATTCCGACCCGACCATCCCAATGCCGCAGCAGAAATGGAGACTCATCAGACCAGGCAATGTTTTCCAATCGTCTATTGTCCAATTTTGGTGAGCCTGTGTGAATTGTTGCCTCAGTTTCCTGTTTTTAGCTGACAGGAGTGGCACTTGGTGTGGTCTTCTGTTGCTGTAGCCCATCTGCCTCAAGGTTGGACATGTTGTGCATTCAGAGATGCTCTTCTGCTGACCTCGGTTGTAATGAGTGGTTATTTGAGTTACTGTTGCCTTTTTATCAGCTGGAACCAGTCTGGCCATTCTCCTCTGACCTCTGGCATCAACAAGGCATTTGAACCCACAGAACTGCCGCTCACTGGATACTTTCTCTTTTTCTGACCATTCTCTGTAAACCCTAGAGATGGTTGTTATGTATATATATAAATTAGGGCGCCACGGTGGCCTAGTGGTTAGCACGTTCGCCTCACAGCAAGAAGGTCGCTGGTTCGAGCCCCGGCTGGGTCAGTTGGCATTTCTGTGTGGAGTTTGCATGTTCTCCCCGTGGTTGCGTGGGTTTCCTCCGGGTGCTCCGGTTTCCCCCACAAGTCCAAAGACATGTGGCATAGGTGAATTGGGTAGGCTGAATTGTCCGTATAGTGTATGAGTGTGTGTGGATGTTTCCCAGGGATGGGTTGCGGCTGGAAGGGCATCCGCTGCGTAAAAATATGCTGGATAAGTTGGCAGTTGATTCCGCTGTGGCGACCCCGGATTAATATAGGGACTGAGCCGAAAAGAAAATGAATGAATGTATATAAATTATTATTAAATTATATAATTTTATTATTAATTTTATTTAAAGACCACCTGTGTGATACTAAACTAAGCTTACTGTATATTATATTATTTTATCATTTGATAAATATATGTTATTAAAAACTCATACAGTATATTTTTACATCAATATTTAAAATTTTTGGTGTGATAACTGTTCTACAGCCTTCATTAAACAACAGTGAGGTTTCTCTACATCATGTTTGCTACCAATCAACTATATGAAATTTATTATACTGTAGGTCTTTGGCCCAATCCCAATTCTATTTTTGTACCCCTTACTTTTCCCCTTGGCCCTTGAAACAGAGTGTGAAGGGGAAGGGCTTAAAAATTTACCTCTAAGAAATGAAACACTACTACAACACCTGCGCACGTCATCATATGATATCGCGATCTCTTGTTATCATATGAGATCGATGATAACAACTATTGCAGTTATTCCAGTTGTGTTATTTTTTGTTATTTATGTTCAGGAAATCACATATATCATGTTATCATAATGATCTAATGTGGAAATAAGATCGTAACTGTACTGTGCATTTACACCGTGGCCATATTCATCTGTGTAAACACACGAAAACAACATTAACATTATAGACACTGTAAAAAGCTCACTCCCAGCCACTAGACTTTTCTGACAGGGTATTCGAGTATCATCGGGTGTCAGAATGTTGTGGATTGTACATTGTTGTGGATGTTGTGTGCTATACTGGAGTTATTGTTATGGATTATAGATAGCGAAATTTAGCGGTTTTTATTTTAGCATTTTTTTAAAGCATGATGGTAAAACATGAATGCGGTTATGAATGTGTTAAACATGTGCTTGTTTGTTGTAAAAATTCAGAACAATGACAAACAATATTAATGTGTGCATCTCCTGACTTCTGTGTGCAGGCATGCTGCGGTTGTAGCTGATGTATTGTGGGAAATTTTCTTACCTCTTGGTTTCGAGTGTGGTCCTGGAAAATCTCAGTTTGAAGGGGTATCTTGCCCTTCCCCTTAGTTCTACGCCTTCAAGCTAAAGAGAATTGGGACACCCCTACCCCTTCACGTGAATGTGCAAAACAAGGGGTAAGGGGATGGCTAAGGGGTAGAATTGGGATTGGGCCTAAGTGTGGTGTAACGGGTGGTGACAATGACAACAGTGTTGAGGATCCAAGTGCAGATTTAATATAAAAGTAGTACAGCGGTGGTCATCAGGGGCAAACAGATATAAACAGGCAATCAGAATCGTGGTCATAAAACAGGCAGAGGGTCAAAAGGCTGGCGGCAGGCAAGGATAAACAAATAGCAAGGCTAGGGTCGAAAAAACGGAAAAACAGGAACAACGGAAATGCGTTGTATGTCACTTACAGGTAAACAATACTCAGCAATGACTGAGCATGTATGTGCTGCTTATGTAGTGTGTGTAATCAGTCTCAGACAGTCCTCCGGGGGTGTGTGTGCGCAATCAGTCGTGATATGGAACAGGAGTGTGTGTGTGTGTGCTGCATGACTGGAAATGTAGTCCTTAAACATGGCTGATTTGTAGTTCAGGTGAATGTGTGTGTGTGAACCAGCGATCTCTGGCTGTAGAGATCGCTGGTGATCGTGACATGTGGTTACGTTAAAGAAATACTTCATGCGTTGCGTTTTTCATAAATAATTAAATAGACAAGTTAATCTGACTGGCCTAATTTAGAGCACTTTAATTATTGATTGTTATCAGCACATGAAGAGACTTTCACAAAGTATAACACAAAGGATTGTGAAAGAAATGGCCTACTTCTTTTCTTTGTGAAGTCTGTAAGCAACACTGGTTGTCTGAGCCATATGAGAATGAATGAATGCATTAATAAAGCACTTACTGTATAACAGTGTGTAGCTTTCTGTGGTGGAAAGAGTACTGAAAACTCATACTCAAGTAAAAGTACCATTACTTGCCCAAAAATGTAGTGCAAGTAGAGTAAAAGTACCTGTAGTAAATATTACTCAAAGTATGAGTAAAAAGTAGACCTTTTAGAAGTACTCAAGAGTAAAGAGTAGTGAGTATTACACTGTAGAAAAGCTGATGCGTTTACAGAATGTTACATTCACACATCCCTGCACAAACAACATGTAGTGTATTTAGGGATCTTCCTATTTTCGTTCGTTCCTTCCAACCTTCAATTATTTGTTCTCTCCTTCATTCATTTGTTTGTTCCTTCCTTCCTTCGTTCGCTCGTTCGTTCGTTCATATTTTTGTTTATTCCTACATTAGGTCCTTTTGTTCATTCATTAGTTTGTTCGTTCCTTCATTCCTTAGTTTGTTCAGTCCTTCCTTGAATTCCTCCTTCATTCACTTGGTATTTCCTTCTTTCCTCCCTTCATTTGTTCGCTCATTCTTTCTTCCACATTTTTGTTCCTTCCATTAGGTCCTTTGTTCATTCGTGTGTTCGTTCGTTCCTTACTTCTTTCCTTCCTTAGTTTGTTCAGTCTTTCCTTGAATCCTTCCTTCGTTTATTTGGTTCTTCGATTCTTCCTTCCAGTCCTTGTTTGGTCCTTCCTTTTATTTGGCCTTTCCTTCCATTCTTCATTTAGTCCATTTAGTGATTGTTTAAGGCTGTTTGGTGATTTCAGTCATCATACAGTCGACATCCATCATTTTCAGTGCCATGCAGTCTATAAACAGTCTCTGGATCATTGCGTGTACAGATTTTGAACATCTTCTTGGACATTTTTAATGTTTTCCAAAGGTTTGCTGCGTTTATAAAGCGCCCATGTCTTGAGGTCGTTCAGTATGATGTGATTTACTTTCTATGTGTGATTTAATTGGACAGGAATCACAGGACTGATCTTTCTACTTTAGACAATGACCATCGACAAGAAAGAAATAAAGTAGTGACTGCTGGTTAAGGGAAAGTAGTGGAGTAAAAGTACCGATACTGCAATAAAAATGTACTCGAGGGAAAGTAAAAGCACACATTTATAAAACTACTCCGTAAATTACAATTCCTGAGAAAAACTACTCAATTACAGTAGTGCAGAGTATTTGTAATTAGTTACTTTACACCACTGATAGCTTTACATCCCAACGCTCTTTACAATCATCAGAAACAAACAGCTACTAAGACTGGAGAATCAGAAAGCCTGCGAAATGAAAAGATCTGAAGCAGGAAGTGAGGAGGAAGAAGGAAGAAACTCTATCGTCTGGCATAATAAGCATATCAAAAGCCGTGTTTGCACAATACACATCAGAGAAGGATAAACACAAAGACAATGACTATCAGTCTAAAGCCAAAATTGCAGGCTGTCTGTTTCTCATTGTGCACGAACATGCCGAGGGTCTCGAGTAGCGACGGTTCAATAATATGGATGACAATACATGCGACGAGAGCTTGAGAGTCTCTGCCAAAACCCTTGATTGTTGGCGCTTCATTCTGCTCATCGTGGAAACGTCCAGCTTTGAGCCAGAAAACAAACATCGGGACATGGTTTATGTATGAGATCTCGAAGCAAGTGACACGGAGGACGGTGATGTTCTGAGGGAAAACGCGTGGCCCTTTTCTTGACGCTTTGCAGGACAATTAGGAGATAGGCAGGCGGCCAATGGCTTTCACAGAAAGCTCTATATTTCAGGCCACAGAATTGCTTGCAGGTAAACAAAAAGGGCACCGGAAGAGCATGGAAAATAATAACTTTCGGGTTACTGCTGGTGTGCCGACCTTTAAATCAGAAGTGAAATTCGAGGAGGATGTCATACTGCGGCAAATCTCAGCATAATCGAAATCAAATGCAAATCGGGGCCAGTATCAAAGGGTTGACAGGCTTACAATATCATTTGTTTTTCGTGAGGAGGAAGAGTGAGTTTTGAAAGCCCTGTATTATGTTTAGACACATGCTGAAAGTTTTATTTTTTAACATCTGTCAGGCATTCTGTGAATCAGTGTTTGCAAAGTAAATGCAATAAGCCATTTAAAGAGCCCCTATTATGCATTAAAGGTCATATTTTGGTTTTGTCGAGTCCGATATGCGTGCAGGGTCAAAAAACACTTTCATTGTCTAGTAATTTGCATTTATTTTTAGCTAATCATCCAAGCAACTCCTATATAACTTCTGCAATTCATTTGTCCCCAAACCCCTCCTTAGCACAACACTAATCTGTGCTGATTGGTCAAATGACCCAGTCTATTGTGATTGGTCGACTGTGTTCAGCGTGAGATAGAGAGAAACGCCCACCACAACTTATCAACATTGTTAAAGTAGTCCGAGTGCAGAGTGTATGTGTGAGCCCAATGCAGGAGTGCATTAAAGCAATGCAGTTTAACACCAGCATATGCTCTATTCTTAACCACGACACACATTCAGTATCAATCTACACTGTAGCAAACGCTGAACTATTTTGAAACTCGACTGCTGCATGTGCGTAGGAACAATAGAAAATAACAATAACACCTTAGAGCACAGCGTCTTCACGACATGATTCATCTGGGATCTGGGGGGGAAAGCCCTGCCCATTAGTTCTCACCTTCATTAGCATAAACAGCCCTGAGTGAGAAGCAGCCGGCCACCATTAGAGTTTTCACCTGCTGAAGATAATGTCAGCAAATAAGAGGATTATACACATTTTCAGTTTTTCAAACATTAGTTCAGCATTAGTTCTGTTTGGAATCTGCTGCTATGCTGATACACACGGCCTATGATTGACTGATGGAAGGAAGGATGGATGGAGTCAGATGGATAGATTTCCAACAATCTAAATTACTAGATAGATGGATGGATGGATGGATGGATGGGTGGATGATAGATAGATAGATAGATAGATAGATAGATAGATAGATAGATAGAT
>CAIGQQ010008775.1:1194-20971 GCA_903798035.1 Danio albolineatus
AGAATAGAATAGAATAGAATAGAATAGAATAGAATAGAATAGAATAGCCATGTATAACAAAATACAGTTGAATATAATAGAATGAGATTAGAACAAAATGGAATTGAATGGAACCAAAAGGAGTAGAATAGAATAGAATAGAATAGAATAGATTCATGAATAGTGATAAAGAACAAAATGCAGTAGAATATAATAGAATGAGAATGAGATTAAAACAGAATAGAATAACCAAAAGTACCATATGGGATGAAATATGGTTGACTAGAATAGAACAGAATAGAATAGAATAGAATAGAATAGAATAGAATCATAAACAGTGATATAGAACAAAACACAGTAGTATGTAATAGAATAAGAATGAGATTAGAACAGAATAGAATCAAAATGAACCAAATAGAACAGAATATACAAAAACAAAAGATGTCTAACATGTCAGCTATTGAGAAGCTTTATTAATGTCGAGTTTAGGATGCTTCTTCTGAGCCTCTTTTTCTGATATTTTCAGTTTTTCACAGAAATAACTTTAGTCCAGTTCTTAATCTACCCCCATGCTGACTCACAGGCGTTTGTAACTCCACCCCTTTTTTCAAAAGAGGGCTGGGAGCACAATCTCATTTGAATTTAAAGCGACAGCCACCAAAACGGCACATTTTGGATCAAAGCCTAAATGGGGCAGATTCAAATAGTAAAAAAAAATATCCCTGTGGTATTTTGAGCTGAAACTTCACACACAAACACACAAGGACATCAGAGACCTATTTTAAATCTTGTAAAAAGAGGCATAGTAGGTCCCCTTTAAAAACCTGGAACACAAGACACAAGTAAAAGTCATTTAACAAACACAAACCTCAGTCACTTCTGCTGCGTCACTCTTCAATCCACAGGCTTCCACTAGTGCTAGTGCTGTGGATGTGCTGTTTTCTGAGGGTCTGTCAGTGGGTGTGTGTTGCTGCTGGTTCTGTTGGTGGTTTGCAGCGCCTCCTGGTGGATGACAGCATCACTGCACACTGAAAAAGCAAGCAGTTCAGATGATATTACGGACCCTTTTCACATTTCCGGGTTTCTCAGTAGTGGAAGCTGGTAAACATTAGAGCACAGTAAATGGGAGAGTATAACATCCTGTTTGCTGATATATGTATATATTGTTGTCCAACTAGGCATGGGATGATAACCGTTTTCAAGGTGTACCGCGGTTTTAAAACCATCAAAATTTTCTGCTATACCGTTCCAAATGTATGTGTAACTTTTTGGGGAGTTTTTTAGGACAACAGTATCTCCAGCAAAAATCATATCCCAAGATCCCGTTTTAAATTGTAAATAAATCTGTGTTTTGGAAACTAATGGAGACAGCAGAGGTCAATGATTCATTCATATTATTTAGCCTGACATGTTTACTGCTCCAAATTATTTAAAATGTTTCTCAAAATAAAATATATTGTGTCCAAAGGTGAAAAAAGGTTTAATTAGTGGTCACAATAATGTGAAACCGTGATATTTTTATCCAAGAATATCATACCGGCAGAATCTTATACCGGCCCATGCCTAGTCCCAACACAAAATCGATTAAGTTAACTTATAAATTGAAGTAGATTGAACATAAAATAATTAAGATTTAATTAATTTATAACTTAATAAATTCTACATTCTAAAAACATATAAATACAATATATGTTATTCAAAATTATATTATATTTTCTCATAATGAATTGAAAATTGTCCAAATAAATTGTACTGTTTTACTAAATAATTGTAAAATGTTTCTATGTAAATGTACTTTTAAAATTGCATTGCAAAATGTTTATTTAATCAGTTTAAATAAAAAATATGGAAAAATCCAATTTTCTGTAATAATTATATAAAAAATCAAAATCTATAAAACAATTAGTCATTAAATATTGTCTAAAAATGATATAAATATTATAATTATAATATATATTAACTATAATATATTTTAACATGATAAAATATATTTTAATGTCCAAATGAAACTTACTGTTTTTGTAATTATAAAAAGTTTTTATCAATTTAAATGAAAAATAGTAAGATCAAATATGTGGTATGTCGAAATGTCTGCTTTATAAATAAATTAATTATATATTATATAAATTATAAATTAAATATAATTATAAATTATTTATATATTCATTCATTTTCTTTTCGGCTTAGTCCCTTTATTAATCTGGGGTTGCCACAGCGGAATGAACCACCAACTTATCCAGCATTTGTTTTTACGCAGCGGATGCCCTTCCAGCCGCAACCCATCCCTGGGAAGCATCCATACATTCTCATTCACACATACACTACGGACAATTTAGCTTAACCAATTCACCTGCACCACATATCTTTGGACTGTGGGGGAAACCGGAGCACCCGGAGGAAACCCACGCCAACACGGGGAGAACATGCAAACTACACATAGAAATGCCAACTGACCCAGCCGAGGCTTGAACCAGCAACCTTCTTGCTGTGAGGTGACAGCACTACATACTGGGCCACCATGTCGCCATATATTTATTTATTTATTTATATATATTTTTAAAATTTATTTATTCATTCATTCATTCATTCATTCTTTTTATTTATTTGTTTATTTGTTTATTTTTTTATTCATTTATTCATTCATTCATTTTATTTTATTTTTTATTTATTTATTTATTTTTATTTATTTATTCATTTATTCATTCATTCATTTTATTTATTTTTTTATTTTTTGTTGGACTTCTCATTTCTCCATTAATAAAACACTCCTGCATTTCCCTCACTGACACGCAAAAACACACACATGCCATCCTCTGTTTCTGCATGTCAGACTTTCAGCTTCAGTACTGCAGTAATTCAGCCATGATGGAGAGATGATTGCCTTCAGTACCTGGAGAATTCAGCATGCATTAACATTCAGTACAATCACACAGTCAAGTGCATGCATTCATCACTGCTGTAAATGAATTGATCATGCTGATGTTCTTCTTCATTTGCCATGTGAGTTGGTTTACATTTCATTCAAACTCAGCTAAAGTACAACAGTTCACAGTAATGCAATTTAGTTCGAATTCAGAAAAATGTCTTCAAATATTCATTCATTTTCTTTTCGGCTTAGTCCTTTATTAATCTGGGGTCACCACAGCGGAATGAACCGCCAACTTATGTAGCATGTTTTACGCAGCGGATGCCCTTCCAGCCGGGTGCCACGGTGGCCTAGTGGGTAGCACGTTCGCCTCACAGCAAGAAGGTCACTGGTTCGATCCCCGGCTCGGTCAGTTGGCATTTCTGTGTGGAGTTTGCATGTTCTCCCTGTGGTTGCGTGGGTTTCCTCCGGGTGCTCCGGTTTCCCCCACAAGTCCAAAGACATGTGGTATAGGTGAATTGGGTAAGCTAAATTGTCCGTAGTGTATGTGTGTGAATGAGAATGTATGAATGTGTTTCCCAGAGATGAGTTGCGGCTGGAAGGGCATCCGCTGCGTAAAAAAAATGCTGGATAAGTTGGCGGATCATTCCGCTGTGGCGACCCCGGATTAATAAAGGGACTAAGCCGAAAAGAAAATGAATGAATGAATGAATGCCCTTCCAGCCGCAACCCATCTCTGGGAAGCATCCATACACACTCATTCACACACATACACTACAACTGTTTTTCATATATTGTTCTGTTTATTATTTCGTATATTTGTGTTTTACACTATCTGTTTATGCATATGTACATTGTCATAACATTTCTGGCTATGATTAATGGAAGTTTGTATTTACAGTACAGTAATAGGCACTCAAGGATTATTTTTTATGTTTACTAGTGTTTGAGATGTATGAGGTTTGTGGTGTTGATAAAGCTTCTCGTTTTCTGGTATCACAGATAAGCAAAGTGTCGTCATTAGGAACGTGTTAATGGATTATGCAGTAGATCAGTGTGGTTTATATTGATCAATGTATAGATTTCACACTCCGGCCGTGTCAAGACGTGTGGAGTTACAGACGCACTCTGGAAAGCTCATTTGTATCAGTTCCACAAAGACGCACACGCTTATCTGAATGCTTAAATAACTAATAACACTCATTAGAAAATATTAAGAAGATAAATTATAAAATATGTATGCATTAATATTATAATTATTCATTCATTTATTAATTTTCCTTCAGCTTAGCCCCTTAATCATAAAAGGTCACCAAAGTGGAATGAACCGTCAACTTATCCAGCATATGTTTTACACAGTGGATGCCCTTCCAGCTGCAACCCAGTATTGGGAAACACACTCTCACATGCACACACATACACTACGGCCAGTTTAGTTAATCCAATTCCCCTATAGTGCATGTGTTTGGACTGTGGAGGAAGCTCACATCAACACGGGGAGCAAATATGCTATTTATTTGAACACAGATGTAACATCTCAGACAGGGTCATGCTGCAAAATTAGTGTGGAAGTGTGGAAGAATACTATGTTTTCTTCACATGGTACTATCACGTTTTTTGTAAGGAATGTTTTTAATATAATCAGATGCATTTACATGTTTGATTTTGGCAGCTTGCGTGCCAAAATCACAAAAGAAGATACTCTGAATAATGTTGGTAAAAAGCAGCATTTTTCAGCAATTTTGTCTTATGTGTTTAACCGAAACTTAAACAGGTTAAGGTTAGGGTTATGGGTAGTCCAAACAATGACAAAGATTTAATTTTTGAGTGAACTGTCCCTTTAAATTGAAATTTTATAGTTATAACTTAACCTTTTGATCTTAAAAAATTTAAGACGAAACTCAGCTCTCAACTGCAAACAGAGCCATTCATGAGTTTCTTTCTTCAGTTGAACACAAAAGAAGATATTCTGAAGAATGTTGGTAAAAAGCAGCATTTTTCAGCAATTTCGTCTTATGTGTTTAACTGAAGCTTGAACAGGTTACGATTAGGGTTATGGTTAGGCCAAACAATGACAAAGGTTTCCTTTTTGAGTTAACTCGTTTATTCATTTTCTTTTCAGCTTAGTCCCTTTATTAATCCGGGGTCGCCACAGCGGAATGAACCGCCAACTTATCCAGCATTTGTTTTACGCAGCGGATGCCCTTCCAGCTGCAACCCATCTCTATGAAACATCCATATACACTCATTCGCACTCACACACTATGGACAATTTAGCCTACCCAATTCACCTATACCACGTCTTTGGACTTGTTGGGGAAACCGGAGCTTTTTGAGTGAACTGTCCCTTTAAATTGAAATTTTATAGTTATAATTTAACCTTTTGAAAAAATGTAAGACGAAACTCAGCTCTTAACTGCAAACAGCCATTCATTAGCAATAAACAAATGTCTTTGTTAAATGGATTATTCAACCAAAAAAGACAAGTTTGTCATCATTTACTCACACTCAAGCTGTTGAAAACTTTTGAGTTTCTTTATTCTGTTGAACACAAAAGAAGATACTCTGAAGTATGTTGGTAAAAAGCAGCATTTTTCAGCAATTTTGTCCTATGTGTTTAAGCGAACCTTAAGCAGGTTAAGGTTAGGGTTAGGGTTAGTCCAAACAATGACAAACATTTCATTTTTGAGTGAACTGTCAGTTTAAATAGAAATTTTATAGCTATGATTTAACCTTTTAATCATTTAAAAAAATTAAAGATGAAATTCAGCTCTCAACTGCAAACAAAGCCATTAATTAGCAATAAACACAAATGTCTTTGTTAAATGAAAAATTCAACCAAAAAAGACAAGTTTCTCACCATTTACTCACACTCAAGCCGTTGTTAACTTTTGAGTTTCTTTTTTCTGTTGAACACAAACAAAGATATTCTGAAGAATGTTGGTAAAAAGCAGCATTTTTTCAGCAATTTCGTCTTATGTGTTTAAGCGAAACTTAAGCGGGTTAAAATTAGGGTTATTGTTAGTCCAAACAATGACAAAGATTTCATTTTTAAGTGAACTGTCCCTTTGAATTGAAATTTTATAGTTATAATTTTACCTTTTAATCTTGAAACAATTAAAGATGAAACCCAGCTCTCAACTGCAAACAAAGACATTTAAACACAAATATCTTTGTTAAATGTATTTTTCAACCTAAAAAAGACGAATTTACTCAAATTCACCATTTACTCACACTTAAGCAGTTGTAAACTTTTGAGTTTTTTTTCTGTTGAACACAAAAGAAGATATTCTGAAGAATGTTGGTAAAAAGCAGCATTTTTCAGCAATTTTGTCAGATGTGTTTAAGCGAAACTTAAGGAGGTTAAGGTTAGGGCTAGGGTCAGTGTGCAAATGACAGAAATTTCGTTTTTGATTGAACTGTACCTTTAAATGATGTGTGCCACAGTTATTGGCTCCATATTTTGCATTGTCCACAGGTTGCATAAGCTAGTGCATTAAATTAGTCTAAATGTATCCATGTTTGTTTTTAAATGAACTAAAATCAATTTTCATTTACTAAATTAATGGTTTAGTTAGTTTTTATTTTGTGAAAACTAAAATTTATATTTTGATATGTTTAATTTTGGTTTTACTTTTAGGAATTGTAGAATTTACCAAGTAAACAAAACTTCGACCAATGCAAATATAATGTAAAATAAAATGTAACGTTTGCACAGTTTACAAAATAATCTTATTTCATAGCAAAGACAAGATTTTGCTGACGTATTTGCTTGTTTTAAAGAAAAACTCACTTCATTTTGACTCATTATTTCTGAAAACAAGACAATATGTTTTGCTTGTCTAGAAAATGCATCTTGATTTAAGAATTTGTAGATATTTGGACAAGAAATAAGTCAAAAACTCTAAGCATTTACTCTTACTCTAAAGCTTTTTTGCAGTGAAAATCAGGGGAATCGTTACGAGAGTTAGTATTATATGTTGTGAATCAGTCTAAATGAAGATGTGCGTTTGTCTGTTAAGATGATCTTTCAAGCGGCCAAATGATCTCACAGCTGGAGAACTGCAGAAGTTAGTTTAGTCTTGGGGTCAGGGTCTCCAAAACTTCAAGCTGACAACATCAACATCAACACAAACTGTCTGAGCGGGTTTAAGAAAAAGCTTCTGCTCACATCCAAATACAAACTCAAGCATCTTCAGTTTTTGTGTTATTATTTTGAAATAAAGATCAGAAGGTTACAATTTTTACAATATCGCTGGAGGGCACTGTATACTAACCTGTTTTCTAACCTGATCTCTGTCTCTTTCTCTTTGTTTCTGTTGTTTTCAGCTGATGCAGCAGCAGGCGGCGATCATGGCCGCTTCTCATGGTGGTTATTTAGCACCCAGTGTTGCATTTCCAGCCGCACAGATCCACCAGGTGGGGGCGCTGAACATGAATGGCCTGCCGCCCACCCCGATGACCCCTGTTTCAGGTCAGTGTGATGGACAAGCTTAAAGTGCCCCTGTTATTGCTTTCAGATATCAGCTATATTAGTTATTAGTTTATATGTGGTTAGAAGTGCTGAGGAAACACAGATATGGTAAAGGGCGTTTGGTTTCATCAGAGCCGAGTAGATCCCCCTGACTAATTATAGAGCAGCAGGGCCACCTGACCAATCAGAGCAGAGTAGAGCCACCTGACCAATGAGAGAAGAGCAGTGCCACCTCACCAATCAGAGCAGAGTAGAACCACTTGACCAATGAGAGAAGAGCAGGGCCACCTGACCATTCAGAGAGGAGCAGGGCCAATTGACCAATCAGAAAGGAGCAGGGCCCCCTGACCAATCAGGGGAGAGTAGAGCCACCTGACCAGTCATAGAGGAACAGGGCCACCTGACCTATCAGAGAGGAGTAGAGCCACCTTACCAATCATAGAGGGGCAAGACCACCTGACCAGTCAGAGCAGATTAGGGCCATCTGACCATACAGAGAGGAGCAGGGCCACATGACCAATCAGAGTAAAGCCACCTGTCTAATCAGACCAGAGTAGAGTCGCCTGGCCAATCATAGAGAAGCAGGGCCACCTGACCAATCAGATCAGAGTAGAGCAGAGTAGAGGAGCAGACTAGAGGCACCTGATCAATCAGAGAAACAGGGTCACCTGACCAATTATACAGAAGCAGAACCACCTGACCAATCAGAGAGGAACAGGGTCACCTGACCAATTACAGAGAAGCAGAACCACCTGACCAATCAGAGCAGAGTAAAGCCACTAGATCAATCATAGAGGAGCAGAGTAGAGTCATCTGAGAAGCAGGGCCGCCTAATCAATCAGAGAACAGCAGAGTCGTTGGACCAGTGTAAGGCCAACTGACCAGTCAAAGCAGATGAGAACCACCTGCCCAGTCAGAGAGGAGCAGGACTGCCTGACCAATCAGAACAGAGTATGTTCTTGCAAGGAAAGGTGGGTTTTAGAGAAAACACTTGAACCAACTGTTTCAGAAACTATGAGAAAGAGCACTGAGTGTTCAATGCTATATAAACTGCTATATCGCTGCTGCTGCAACATCAGAACCTGTAGTACAGGTTTACCACATTTATTGTTACACTCTTAAAAATAATAAGAATAACTAAGTTTTGCCATTCCTGAATGTAATCAGTCTATTTGGTGAATATGGTGATACATTTGTTTTGTTTTTGATCAGCTTTTCCATTTCAAAAAAGGTTTCTTGAAGGTGCTGTATGTACATTTTGACTCTTCTAAAGCATGAAAATACCATAATATGTTTGCAGATATTTCAGAAACATGCTCAGCCAACACACTTGTTTATCTGAAAAACAATGCCGAACTCAGATGTTTTGCTTTGAAAATGTGTTTTCTGTGCTGGAATGCTGTCTTTGTTTTGGTCTATTTAACTTGCTCAATGCCAGTTTAGCTAACTATATTTCAGCACCCCAGGTTGCCTTGCTGGAAAACAGCATATTTAATTAATTAATTAATTCATTCATTCATTTTAAAGCATGTGTCTGTGACTGCAATGCGACCTCCGGTAGAAAGTAGCAGACTCGGAAATGAGACAGATTCAGTTCCCCATAAGGTTATTAATTAGCAAATGATATAAATATTACGAACGTAAACATTAGGTGAGCAGGTCACATTGTAACCGCGTGTCCTAAAAACACGCTCTGTGATGAGATTAAGTTTATAATCAATTTAACATAGATTAACCCTATTTAACATTATTTCAAGAGTTCACGCTTAGCTGATGATTGGTAATAAAGCTTGTTTGGCATGCTGTCCGGGGAAAGAGCCCTGAGATTATGAGATTCTCGAGCCCTGGGCTCCCTCCTATTTGCAGGGCGAGAAAGGGAGTTTCAGCTCAGGTAGATCTACCCCGACTTATTTCTTATTTCTTACATTCATGTAGGATGCCAAAAGAGAGATGTTCACTTGCTAAGGGCTTAGCTATGGTATCAATTTGGTATATTCAATTTACTTAGGTTAAGTGTTTTTGGACTGTGGGAGGAAACCGGAGAACATGGGAAAAACCCACACGAGCACGGGGAGAACAAGCAAACTCCGCACAGAAATGTCAACTGGTTTAGTTGGGACTTTAACCAGAGATATTCTTCCTGTGCTAATCACTAGGCCACTGTGTTGCCCATCTGGAAAGGAGGGGGAGCAGGGGTGGTAGGGAGGTTATTCTTCAAGACAAAGATACTGAGATAAGAAAACTCTGGTTATTTATAGTGAGTTAGGAGTCATCTGATTGGTGAATCAATCATGAGCTGATGCGGGACCAGCTGTGACCAATCATAAGCACGTGCTCCTCTTGAAATTAGTTTATAAATAAACTTCACTAAATGTACATGTTCCAACGGTTTATTTTATTTTCAGGATCTGAGGTGAACTATCTGCTGCTGCTTTCGGTACTGTCTCGGTTGCGTAGCCGTGCGCTCTTTCTGTGCTGTTTGTTGTGATCACGTGGTGATTACGTATGCCGATCAGCTGTTCTAATCTGCATCCAGCTGGTCCTTATTCTGTTGCACCTATATCTGAGCGCCAGCGCTTTACTCGGTTGTCTGTAAGTTCTGTTACGATGTATAAAGAAAAAGAAACAACAAAGTGAATCTAAATGCAAGTGTTTAAAGAGCCCATATTATGGATTTTGAAAATGACCTTCCATGCAGTGTGTAACACAGCTCTAAGTAAAGTGAAATGTCCAGCTAAGGCTTAAATCTGAAAGTGCGCAGTGTTTAAAACTATTGATTCATCTATAAAAGAGTCGACTCGTTGTTTAAATGAATCGTTATTAGAACGAGTCTTTAGCCGTTTCGGCTTGACGTCAACGCGAAACATAAGCCCCACCCACTAGTTGCACGCGCAGACCCCGGGAAAATTGAACTCCCCGGCCCCGCCCACAGACAGGAAGAAAAAGTGGAAGACAACAAGCACTCTAACACATTCCGGTTAAATCATGTCCCGTAGACGCTGTGCTCTGAAGTGCGAGGGAAAAGCTGTGTTATTTTCCCTACCTGGAAACCTCTTTTCTCTACCTGGAGTGGTTGAGGTTTATTTTTGGTGAAATACCTGAGAATTATAGCCCCAACATGGTGCTGTGTTCGCGTCATTTCTCTGAAGAGAGCTACACTAATCTACCAGCTTACAACGCGGGATTTGTTGCACGGTTGTTGTTAAAGGATGGATCAATACCCAGTTTATTTGGACCAGCGTGTTCTTCCAGTCTTGTCCACTGCAACAAGGTAAATATGGATGTAGTTGTCTGTATTGTGTTTGCTCCGTGCAGCATGTAGCGGTTGCCATTTAGCTTACTGACGAATGTTACTATTTGTTGGCTTACAATAGTCCATGAAGTGTTAATTATTACTGAATGTTTGCTGTTATGATGAAGAATATAGCAATACGCTGTTGTACAACTGCAGTGATTTGTTTTCAATATGTTCTGGCATTGGGCTGCTGACACGGACGTGACGTGGTGACGTGACGTGGTAGCATCACGTAAAGGAGGTTATTGGGGAAAAAGACTCGCTCAGACGATTCATATGGGAGTCGGTGGGAAAATGAGATAAAAATAAATAGATATTATAAGACATTGAAAGTGTTTTTTAACCTTGCATACATATCATCCTGTTGTTTGGGACTTCAAAAAGTGAAATTTAACCGTTCTCAACCCAACATATGGGCTCTTTAATGGCCATAAATCAAAAGGGTGCAAGAGTTCAAACAAAATATCAATGATAAGTGTAATAGCAGGGTGTAAATAATGTTCCAGAAGTACATCAGAAAAGCGTCCACGAGAGTCCTGACAAAACACAGACAGACCATGAACAAACAATAACGTACTGACAACCGAGTAAAGCACTGGCGCTCAGATATAGGCGCAACAGAATAAGGACCAGCTGGATGCTGATTAGAACAGCTGATCGGCATACGTAATCACCACGTGATCACAACAAACAGCACAGAACGAGCACACGGCTCCGCAACCGTGACAAATATATGGCAATAAATTAAGCATTTAACACTGAATAAAGCGCATGAGGTGTACCTGAGGTGATCATTGTCAATTTTCTGTTGCTCAGCTGTGAGAAGCCATTTCTATTATATCAATTTGAGTTGTTGGTTAGGACAAAAACTCCTTTTAATATTGAGAATATTCCTTCTATCAGGTGCCGCTGCTTTTATTTAGAGCACGGTTTAAATCACTCGCTCCTGTCCTCAATCTGGCAACCTGCGCTTGTGTTTGTTTTGATCCAACAGTGCAATACCTATTTCAACCACTGGGTGTCAAACTTACACACTGCACCTTTATTCTAAGTACCAAAGCGTTGCCTTGGTGATTATTTCAAATAAAATACTTTATTAATTTGCGTTTCTTTGTAACTTTTTTATAAATTATAAGTTTAAGTTTTAGTTAACGATAACCCTGGAAGGAGCTATTTATAAGGTCAACCACTGTCATGGTAAATACAGCATACAAAATAATATACAAATTATATCGGGTGCTGCTGCTTTTACTTAGAGCACGGTTTCAAACACTCGCTCCTGTCCTCAATCTGGCAACCTGCGCTAGCATTTGTTTTGATCAAGGAATGCAATACCTAGTTCAACCACTGGGCGTCAAACTTACACACTGCACCTTTAAAATAGAATCATTCTTTCGATCATTAAGGCACTTTTGTAGATAATTAATTAATTTATCAGTGTGAAAACCCTCTTCGGGAATCTTTATTTTTAGCAACATATAGTATGTATGTAACTGTAGGTCAGGTTTCTGGCAGTGAGTTTCCCTTGTGTTTGTGGATCTCTTGCTTGAAGATCAGTTTTCTCTCTCAGTTCTCCTGATCAGTGTCGCTGCAGATTCATATTGATCACCTGGAATCGATGCGCTGGACGTGGAGCTCATCTCAGAGATGTGTTTCAGATGCTCAGACGCTTAATAATGCTGATACAGGATAGTCCGCCGGGTCTGACATCAACACAAGCGCTTGAATTTGAGAAGAGCTTTAAAATTCCATCCTCTGCTCATGTTTTACGCTGAAGACATGACGCTGAAATGTTCAAAGCACGCGGTAGAGTTTCTGAAGGCATGAAGAAGTCTGTGTCTCATGTTATGGAGGTTTATGATGTTTAACTTTGTTTAATCACACTAAAAGGGTTTATAAAGCACATTGAACCAAGGTATAACTGCTGTCTGCATCCAGTCTGAAGTAATGATAATGTCAGCAAATATGCAAAATAATCAAAAGGAAGGACAAGATTACTTTCCTTGCCTCGTTGGCAGATTGTTTTGCCTGTTTTTAGAAAAAAACTCACTTAATTTTGACATTCATTCATTCATTTTCTTTTCGGCTTAGTCCCTTTATTAATCCGGGGTCGCCACAGCGGAATGAACCGCCAACTTATCCAGCATTTGTTTTACGCAGCGGATGCCCTTCCAGCCACAACCCATCTCTGGGAAACACATCCATACATTCTCATTCACACTCATACACTACGGACAATTTAGCTTACCCAATTTACCTGTACCGCATGTCTTTGGACTGTGGGGGAAACCGGAGCACCCGGATGAAACCCACGCAACCACGGGGAGAACATGCAAACTCCACACAGAAATGCCAACTGGCCCAGCCGGGGATCGAACCAGCGACCTTCTTGCTGTGAGGCGAACGTGCTAACCACTCGGCCACCGTGGCGCCCTTAATTTTGACATATTATTTCTTAAAATAAGACAATATGTTTGTGTGTCTAGAAAATGCTTCTTGTGCTCTAATAAAACATTCATACTATATGTTTCTGCCTATTATTTTACAATTAAAAATAAGTTGTATGTGAAAAGACTAAAATAGTTGTTAGAAACGTGTGGTGATTAGACTGCTTCTCCCCAAACAAGGAGCAGGAGAAAATTACAAGACATAGTCTCAGAAAAATAATTCCAGAAATTTCATTTTGCATAATATTCGCATCAAATTCAAAACTTATGCTCAGGAGATGTGTGGCTTTGACCTATTACTTTTCTGTGTTGCTTCAGGACTAATTTCATACATTTGTTTATGAAATGTTAAATGTTTAGTGCAGTGCATTTTTTGTACATTTACTTAAGCATCGATTAACTTTTTTTAATTTTGAGCATTATAAACTCTAGATGATGGATAATAAAGCCCAGAGTGTCTTCTTTCCAAAGATACATGAACTGTGAATGTAGACCAAATCATTCAGCATCTGTTAATGTTTTAGTTTGGGATGGTCAGTTTTTGAAAAGTGCCTCTGACGGTGAGGGAAAGGAGGACACTGATATAGTCTCGGAAAACATTTTACAGAAATCTCATTTTGCATGATATTTTAATCAAATTTGAAATATAAACTCATGAAACACTTGGCTTTCATGTCATATTTTTTCTAGGACATTACATTAATGTTTTCCTGTGTTTGTATATGAAAAAAACAAATATTGAACACAATACAGTTTTTTTCCTCATGATTTCATAATGTATAACTTTTTATATTTTTGAGCATGACATTTCCCCTATTAGCACAGTAAAGCCCAAAGTGTCTTCTTTCCAATGATACCTAGTTTGTGTTAGTAGCTTAGTGGAGACAGGAACTGTTACTATTAAAAGTTAGGTAGGTGTAAATCCCCAAAAGTGAGTGCTGGCTAACAGGTTAAGAAATTTTCAATATTTGGACTAAAATTAATCAATAATATCAGAATTACATGATATTGCAATAGTTTACTATGTTCATTCATTCATTCATTTTCTTTTCGGCTTAGTCCCTTTATTAATCCGGGGTCGCCACAGCGGAATGAACCGCCAACTTATCCAGCATTTGTTTTACGCAGCGGATGCCCTTCCAGCCGCAACCCATCTCTGGGAAACACATCCATACATTCTCATTCACACACATACACTACGGACAATTTAGCTTACCCAATTCACCTGTACCGCATGTCTTTGGACTGTGGGGGAAACCGGAGCACCCGGAGGAAACCCACGCAACCACGGGGAGAACATGCAAACTCCACACAGAAATGCCAACTGGCCCAGCCGGGGATCGAACCAGCGACCTTCTTGCTGTGAGGCGAACGTGCTAACCACTCGGCCACCGTGGCGCCCAGTTTACTATGTATATATGATTATATTTGTATCTGTTTGGTAGATTGTTTTGCTTGTTTAAAAAAAAGGGGATATTATTTCTTAAAATAGGACGATATGTGTTTACGTGTCTAGAAAAGGCTACTTGATTTAAGAATTTTTAGATATTTGGACTAGAAACAAGACAAAAAATCTATGATTTTTGCAGTGTAGTGTTATCATCACATGATTTGGTTGTGATATTCATAATATGTTTAAGTAAAAAATATATTAAGTCATAATATTTAAGTCACATTTTAATACATTTGTCAATAATCTCATATTTGTATAATAAAATTGTACAATTTAATTATTATTCATTCATTCATTTATTTTCTTTTTCGCTTAGTCCCTTTATTAATCAGGGGTCTCCACAGCGGAATGAACCGCCAACTTATCCAGCATGTGTTTTACGCAGTGGATAACCTTCCAGCTGCAACCCATCACTGGGAAACATCCATACCCTCATTCACACATACACAGGGTCAATTTAGCCTACCCAATTCCCCTATAGAGCATGTCTTTGGACTTGTTGGGGAAACCGGAGCACCCGGAGTAAACCCACGCCAACACAGGGAGAACATGCAAACTCTGCACAGAAATGCCAACTGACCCAGCCGAGACTCGAACCAGCGACCTTCTTGCTGTGAGGCGATTGTGCTGCCCACTGCATCACCATGAGGCCCCAATTTATTTATTATATCACTTTTAAAACTATGTAATATACCAGTTTAATTTATAGTAATACTTAAAAAATATAATATTAATTATTATTATTTATAATATTAATCAACATAATATGTATAATGGGCGGTTCATTCCGCTGTGGCGACCCCAGATTAATGAAGGAACTAAGCTGAAAAGAAAATGAATGCATGAATGCATATGTATAATTTTCATTTTTATATGTATACATGAATGTTTTAAAAATATTTATATTAATATCAGATTTATATAATATTACAAAAGTTTCATATGTAGATTTTAAATGATAATAATCATAAGCAACACTAAAGTAATTTGAATACGCAAAATATTAACCAAAGATAACACAAGTAAACACATCGTTACATTTTGAAATCAGGGTTTTTATTATTAAGGGAAAGCAAAATCTGAAACTACGTCACCCTGTGTGAAAAAGTGTTTGCCCCCCAATTAAAACACAACTCTTTTATCACACCTGAATTCAATTTCCATAGCCAAGAAACTACTTAAATAGAACATGCCTGACATAGTGAAGTAGACCAAAAGATCCTCAAAAACTAGATATCATGCCGAGATCCAAAGAAATTTAAAAACAAATGAGAAGTAAAATAATTGAGATCTACAAGCCTGAAATAGGGGCGCCACGGTGGCGTAGTGAGTAGCACGTTTGCCTCACAGCACTGGTCGCTGGTTCAAGCCCCGGCTGAGTCAGTTGGCATTTCTGTGTGGAGTTTGCATGTTCTCCCCGTGGTTGCGTGGGTTTCCTCCGGGTGCTCTGGTTTCCCCCACAGTCCATAGACATGCGCTATAGGTGAACTGAAAAAACTAAATGTTCTGTAGTGTATGAATGTGTGTGAATGAAACTGTATGGGTGTTTCCCAGTACTGGGTTGCAGCTGGAAGGGCATCCGCTGGATGAAACATATGCTGGAATAGTTTGCGGTTCATTCTTCTGTGGTGACCCCTGAAAGAGACTAAGCCAATGGAAAATGAATAAATGAATGAACAGCAAAGCATGTTGACCTTTTCTAGCACATCCAATAAACTAAATATGGCTTATCACTGACTTCTAAACCAGCACACACAATTCAGCTTTGATTTCAGTGTCTTTAATTATGTATACACGAATCCCCCAAAATACCCATGGATTTTAGGGGGCCGCTTTATGATTGGTTTGTTTGAGTGTGCTGTAATTGCACAGCGTCTGAAACGCCAGGCCTTTGACTGACAAGCGTAATCCTGTGGCTCTGGAGCCATCAGTGCCCACAGAACAGACGCTTTCATCTGCAGACCGTGACCTTTACTCCAGCAGCTGTTCTGGGCTCAGAGTTTGCCTTTCATTTCCTGATGAAACTAATGATGCGAGCAGCAGGAAGCTGATCTGAGACCAGTGCGCTCTGATGTCTTATGTAGATGAGCTCAGGGTCACTTCCCGTCTGACAGACTCAGCCACTGATCACATTAAACACTGCATTTGCTTCCTATTGCGTTGATTATTAAAACATTGCTTCTTTATATGCATTATAACAAAATTGCTTTATAATTTACAGTATTACTGGCAGTTTTGATTTGACTTGTATTTCATTGCAGACAATACAACAAAGGTTATTTTACGTGTTACTCATGATTTTTGTTGTTTTGTTTAGTTTTTTTACCCAAATTAAACACATAGTCCAATGTTGGTTCTTGCAACACATTTCAAAATTCAAGAGTTCACACTTAGCTGATGATTGATTATAAAGCGTATTTGGCATGCTGTCCCTGGAGAGAGCCCTGAGCTCAGAATATCCTTGAGCCCGGGGCTCCCTCCCGTTTGAAGGGCGAGAGGAGAGTTTGAGCTCAGGTAAGTCTCGAGAACTCGTGAACGTGCTGAGATATATCTTAACTAGAGTTGCTTTAAGATGCTATTTAAAAGTAGTCAATTTACTTATGTAGTATGTTTTTTGGACGGTGGGAGGAAACCGGAGGACCCGGGAAAAACCCACGCGAACACGGGGAGAACATGCAAACTCCACACAGAAACACCGACTGGAAGAGGCCGAACCAGCTGTGTTCTTGCTGTGAGGCAACAGTGCTAACCACTGGGCCGCCGTGCCGCCCTATAGGAGAAGGGGAGGAGTTGGGGTGGAAGGGGGGATTCTTCAAGACGAAGATGACCGCTACTGGACCCCACTCAAAAGACATCGTATCAATGCCTCTTTTAGTCCTCTCTGTGATAAATGTCCTGACCAGGAACTTGGATCTTTTTTTCATATGATTTCGGAATGTTTCGAAAAATACAGAAGTTTTGGAAGGAGGTCTGTGTTATCTTATCTAAAATTTATTGAAATTTTTTGAAAGTTTCAATTGATATTGTTCATTATATTGTTTTTTCAGACTGTATGTTTTCCTAACAGTTAAAAAAAAAAAAAAAAAAAAAAGACGAAGATGACCGGAGTTGACAGCTCTGGTAATTTATAGTGTTTTGGGATTCGTCTGATTGGTGCAATATGCAGAGCTGATGTGGTACCAGCTGTGTTCAATCATAAGCACGTGATTCTCTCGAAATTAGTTTATAAATAAACCCCACAAAGTTGTAACACTAAAGCATTTACCACTTTGTAGTGTTGCCATTCCCTTTCACAACACTTAAAATACATTTAGGGACTGAAGACACGTCACTTTCAGGTTTAATTTTGTTGCATTCTTCCTTCAGACAAGTTTTAAGGTGGGCAACAGTACAAGGTCATCTTTGTCACATTTTACACTTAAAAATGCGCCACACTTTCTTTATTGGAGAAGGGTCGGGACTGCAGGCAGGCCAGTCAAGTACCTTTATCATCTTCCTCCGCAGCCAGGACTTATAAAATCATTTCTAAAGCATTGGGAACCACACTGACTGCCATTATCTACAAATGACAAAGTAGGGGACCAGTGGACAACCTTCCCATGAGTGGCTGGACGATCTGCAGCAACAATATACAGTTTGTTGCTGGCTTTGGCCTTTCTGGCTTTTAAAGAGCCCCTATTATACATTAAAAAGGGTCATGTTTTGGTTTTGGGGGTCTCCAACAGCAGGCTAATATGCATGCATGGTCAAAAAAAACACTTTCATTGTCTTATAATATGCATTTATTTTTACCTCATTATCCCAGCGACTCCTATATGAATTGTTCAGCGATTCATTTGTTCCAAAACCCCTCCTTAGCTTGTCGCTAATCTGCACTGATTGGACCGATGACCCAGTCTGTTCGACATCATTCAGCGCGAGAAAATGCCCACCACGGCTTATCAATATTGAAGTGTGTGCGTGAGCATATCTGCCAACACTCATTTTTATCGAGAGTCGCCTGTATTTCAGACACCTCACCCCCGAAACTAACCCCTGATCTCCCAGCATATTACTCTATTCTTAACCTGAAGTAAAAACAGCGACACACATGCAGTATTAATGCACACAGCGGCAAAAGCTGAACCATTATGAAACAGGACCGCCGCACGTGTGTAGGAGAGCTGATGTAGCCATAGCAGCGACAAACAGCAGTGAAACGTAATCTCACAAACGCATTTTAATCCGTAAACAAAGCGGCACGCGGCACGTTTACAACGTGCTTTTAGACGCGATATGAGAATACAAGTTAACCAGATACACTACAAGTGGTTACAAGTTACAAAACACAATTAAAATGCATCATTTACAAGCTAGAGAAAACAATGAGGCAACCATTTTAATCACACTTACTCACACTTGTTGGATAGCAGGCCAGATTCACCGTCAGGCCACCGGTAAATGTCCCGGAGCTCCCTATGGCTAGTCCGCCCCTGCATACATCAATAGTCTTTTCTGATGCTTCCTTTAACAAACGGTCGACGAATCCTCCGTTGTAAGCGTGTAGATTTCAGAAGCACTCCTCAGAGGGAACACAGCACAAGGCTGGGCTATAATGCTGAGGCATTTCTGCAGAAATAAACCTCAACCACTGACTCTTCACAGTCTCATCTCTGGTTCATCTGCACACTTCCAATATCCAGCTGAGCACAGGTGCTCTTCTCTGTGTTGCCAGATTGTTGCCTGACTGATTCCAGTCCAAACCCTATCCAAAAGGTTTTTACCTGCACAATCAAATTCAAAACCACCCAATCTGGCAACCCTTTGCTTGCTCCTGTTGTTTTTGGGCGGTGTTTCGAATCTCCCGGGGCTGCGCTCGCACAAATGGGCGGGGCTTATGTTTAGTGTTCACGTCATGCCGAAACGGCTAAAGACTGGTAAGCACGGCGATTCGTTTGAGGAAGTCGACTCTTTTGTATATGAATCAATAGTTTTAAACTCTGTGCACTTTAAGATTTCACCCTTAGCTGGACATTTCACTTCACTTAGAGCTGTTACACACACGCAAGCTCATTTTCCAAAACCCATAATAGGGGCTCTTTAATACGTCAGTTAACAATTGCAATTGTGCTGTAGTTTCACCATGAGACCTCACATCCACAAAAGAGAGGGTGTGTTCTTTTACATTCTGTCTTTGACCTTGTTGACCATGTCAGTTACTGAAGAAACGCACACAAACACACACACACACACACACGTTTATATACACAACGACAGCGTCCAC
>CAIGQQ010008780.1:375-11384 GCA_903798035.1 Danio albolineatus
ATCTATCTATCTATCTATCTATCTATCTATCTATCTATCTATCTATCATATAAAGTTCAGCAAAAGCTTCATCCATCCATTATCCATCTTGATAGATAGATAGATAGATAGATAGATACATTACACTGATGTTGTGTTGTTTATGGATCTATAGGGAGTGTGGAATTTTCATTCTCCGTCCCCCATCCCCCCTTTTCAACATTTTAACCAATGAACACATCAGTCTATTTATAGAAAATAAGACAGAAACTGAATTAGTTTGGGGAGCACTAGAATTACACGACGATACTGAGGCATGGCAGCATCTGCACACGCAAAACAGACAGCAATATGACATAAAAAGCAACAGAAAAGTCTCTGGAAGATAATCCAAATAAATCTGTACAATTTCTGCCATTTAGCAGTCAATCACACGCTTGCTGGTCTCAGCAGTTTGGATGTTTAGGATGCTCACAGTTGCTTACAGTTTGTGAATGTCTCCACTTCTTCATTATTACCTTTGAAAAGCCTAGTTGTAATCCTGCACGACATGATTGGTGATAAGAGACAACCAAACACTTGCTGGCGATTCACTTGGAGCTGCACTTATGCACTTACTGCCAGAGCAGAATCAGGGAGAAAAACATTTAAGAGATTAAAAAGGTGAAGTGGGGTTGGCAGAGATTATGTAAAAGATGTAGACACGTTCTCATTCAGTACAACTAAAATATATATTTTTTCCTTTTTTTTGTTTTTTTTTTAAAAAAGGTTTCATTTGTTTAACACCGTGAAATATTGTGAAACAGTATTTGAGTTTAAAATAATTACATTTGTAATATTAATTAGATTCAAATACTTTATTTTGTTGTTGCACTATTGGCTTTGGTACTGACTAATTTAATCATACCTGTCAACATTGGGATGTGAAAATAAGGGATCATCCCCCCAACCACATTCCCCCAACCCCCCCCCCCCCCCCCCCACCAAAAAAAAAAAAAAAAAAACAACAACATATAAATAAACCCACTTAATAAATGTGTCCTTTTAGAGCCGTTTCAAAGTAAATAAACAGTTAAACAGTCAGTAATAATTTTTTAGATTATTATTTAAAAAAAAATTTAATAGTATACGTTAGCAAACAGTTTAGCTTATTAAAATTACCTGTTATAAAGAAATAGGATCAAGTTATCAAATTTTATTCATCTTTTCCTCACTGTATAACTTACACATTATGAATAAAGAGCAGTGAATGAATCTCATTTATTTAGATTTTTTGTTTGATTACATTAAATAACAGAGGTGTCACTGTTATAAATAAAAGAAGTTTACATATATAGTTATAATGAAAGCATTCCATTGCTTTCCTAAAGTTTTATGCTCATTTAAGAAAAAAATATTTGTGTTTGAAAAAAACCTCATCAAGATCGACATCTTTAGATGTTATTATTATTAATTATGTCTATATATCTGTTCAAACACAAACACAAAACCCAGTATCCACTTTCACTACGCCTCTAATCGAGTGTACAGAATCCCTTTGGGAAACAGCGTCTGTTTATCACTACGGACGCGTCAGCTGAAAGTCACGCACCGCTTTATGACTGTTTTGAGGATTGCACAGGAGGAGCGACGGCACCTGCAATGAAAAGGAAAGAGAATCCCGCCGTTTTTATGTTTATTTCAGAGTGTTTCACGTCTAAATAAACCGAAAGCACAGAGATTCCAATAGATTTAAGAGCAAGGGCGGCCCCTGGTGGTTCGGCGGTATGGGTTGCGTATAGGGAGGATCGGCTCTTAAATGTTTATTGACACCCGTCGGAGAACGGGTGAAAATACGGGAGAAATACGGGAAAATACATTTCCGGGATGATAGCGGGATAGAACTGTAAAATACGGGAGAATCCCGGGAAAAACGGGAGGGTTGACAGGTATGAATTTAATGTATATTTACAAATATCGTATTGTATAGCATCCTATAGAGAAGTTTTATTTAAAAGTGAGATCGGCAAGGGAGTCATCTCGGCAAGCAAATCATCTCAATTATTGGTGAATCAATTTTACACTTAAAAAAGTTGTGAAATTACTGAAAAATACTTCAAGATTTAAGTAAACATTACAAAAATTAAGTAGATTAAAATAATTAAAGTAAAAGCATACATAAAATTGAATAGGTATTTACATTATATAGTTCATTCATTTATTCATTTTCTTGTCGGCTTAGTCCCTTTATTAATCCGGGGTGGCCACAGCGGAATCAACCGCCAACTTATCCAGCATATTTTTTATGCAGCGGATGCCCTTCCAGCCGCAACCCATCTCTGGGAAACATCCCTACACACACATTCACACTCATACACTACGGACAATTTAGCCTACCCAATCCACCTGTACCACATGTCTTTGGACTTGTGGGGGAAACCGGAGCACCCGGAGGAAATCCACACAACCACGGGGAGAACATGCAAACTCCACACAGAAATGCCTACTGACCCAGCCGGGGCTCGAACCAGCGACCTTCTTGCTGTGAGGCGAACGTGCTACTCACTACGCCACCGTGGCGCCCATTATATAGTTATATTAGTTAATTATATATTTTGTAACATTTACTTAATTCTTAAAGTAGAATTAAAAACTTTATTCATTTATGCAGGACACTGTATATAATTTTAAAAAAGGTGATTTGCTATGCAAGAAACATTACTATAATAATTAAAAATTTATTGTAATTACTATTTTTTGTAGAATATACGTTGGATAAATATGCAACGCTATCTCATGGCAATTCGTAACTTTTGATTAATGGCTAATTCATATTAATTCGTACGATTTAATTCGTACAATTTAGTACCATTCGCTCATCACCCAATGACGGTTGAGTTTAGGGGTGGGGTTGGGTGCCACACCTCCTTTTTAAAATCGTACATTTTCATACGACTGAACTCGTACGAATTTGTATGAATTAGCCACTAAACTGGCAAAATGTAAAATGCTTATGTTTTCTCGTGAGATCAGGCTAAAATATGACATTTAAAGGGGACCTATTACTTTGAATCTGCTACTATGCTGACACACAGGCATTTGCAGCTCCGCCCTCTTTAGAAAAAAATCACAATGTCGTTTGAATTTAAAGCGACAGTCACCAGAACAGCACAATTTGGTCAAAGCTTAAAAGGTGCAGTTTATAAGCAACATAGGCTCATTCTGAAAACGTAGCCCTATGTACATTACTGAGATTGTGAATTAAGTAGCCAGAAATACGCATGGCTGCATTTCGGGTTTAAAAAAAAAAAGCTACAGGGTGGTATGATTCAGTTTCCAGCTGACCACTTACCTCCGTATAGACAGCTTTCCTGCTGTTACCAGTTTGTCCTGTTAGCTCGCCATGTGTGTCAGCGGACTTCACACGCAGAGAGGAGTAAACCACGACGACAGGGTTTGAATCTGGTAAAAAATGGTTCCAGAAAGCTGGTAAGACAAAAACAGAAGCAAGTAAATAACAGGGTAAAAATGTGGTAAAATCTGAAAACGTGGTAAAATCAGGAGAGGGCTTTTCTTTTTCTGCATTGCTTTTTAAAACTGTCAGTCGGGTTTAGGGAAGTGGGTGGGGGAGTCAATCGGTGCTTTTGAAAATACTACTGGTTGGGTTTAGGGAAGGAAAAGGGTGGGTCAGTTGATCGGTCAGTCTGTCGACAGTGGCCTTGAGTGGATTTATTTGAGAACAACAGGGGCGAATGGCACTCGCAAGAACAATCTGAGATGTGATAAAGCATACACAGCAGCCTCTGATGGATTCGCAAAAACATAAACTGCAAAAAAAAAAAACGTAGCTCCTCGGATGTATTTGCTGCTCTCCAGAAATGTATATAGTATTACATTTTAAAACTGAGCCTGGGTTGTTTATAAGAGTTATAAAACATTTGTGTGGCATTTTAAGCTGAAACTTCACATACACACTCCAGGGACATCAGCGGCTTATTTTACATCTTGCTAAAAGTGGATAATAGGTCCACTTTAAAATAAGAAAATTAATTCAAAAATTGGCTGTTACCAATGTCTTTTGATCAGTTTCTTCTCGTTGAATCAAGATTATTATTTCCTTTAAAAAAAATTGTTGAACTTACGAAGAGTATTTAGCTTTACTGAACGCAATTCGCAGTTGGACATTTTCTAAATTAAAATGACATTAGATAAATTGAGACCAGAAAAAAAAAACATCTTCATGCAAATAATGACCAGATGCAGTAATTCCAACATTAGCCCAAAACACTGCTGTACAACCAGATTTCTCCTAATCCAGCTAAGTGACAGTGATGATTGCCACAAAACATGATCTGATGCAACAGATTGGCTCATGTCCAGTAAGAGAGCTCAAAAAAAGCAGCTTCACCCTAGAATCAGATAGTCAATGCCATCTGCAAAAAATTTACCCACATATGCAGAAGACTGTCCGTCTGATGTAAGAGATAATATAGTTTTAGTCAATGTGGAGTTCTGAACACATAAAGAATGCGCTTGATCCTCTCCAAAGGCCAGATTAAGCTGTGCCATGTCTGCCATACTGCTGTCTTGTGGTCTGTGATGAGCATGATGTCACCAACATTAAAGCACGCCCTGCTGCATTAGTGACCATCTCAATTCTCACACTCAGCAAAGCTAAGACACGCACAGCCAAAGTCATCTCCAGTTCACTCATGCATGCACGGTGCACACTCTTAAAAACAAAGCTCCCAAAAAAGCTTCTATAGCCTGACGCTTTTTAGAAAATCACCCGGTGTTTCAAAGAGCCCAGGATGACCTATATTATTACTGTTTAAGGAAATAAAATGTTCTGATCACACTTAGCAATATATGTAGTTGACAAATAGGCAGTAAATATGCCTTTTTTTTGTCGTTTTGCCACCTGTCCTCATAGATTTGCTCATTTTAAGTGGAGAGTTCGAAGACGTGTACTTTGAATGAAAAAGAACAGTATGTTTACTGCAAATTTTAGATAGTAGATTGAACTACCTTAGCATTAAAATTAACACTCCCTCAGAGTTTATATAAGAACCACTATAAAAGTGTTAAAATAACACTTTTGAAAGAGTTAACATTAATTTTACATGTGCACATCACAGGCTTCAGTCACATGATTTTGAATGACGTCCTTTAACTAATTTAATTTCTTTTTAGCATTAGCATTAAGTATCACAACAGAGGACATGGCTTTATGTGACAAAATGTATGAAGTTTCTATGTTTATTAGAATATTATATATGGATGAAAAAAATTGCATTTACTAAGTGAAGTTCATTTATAAACTAATTTCGAGAGGATCACGTGCTTATGATTGCTTGGGGCTGGACCCACATTATCCAATCTACGATGCACCAATCAGGTGATTCCTGAAGCTACTATAAATTCTCTAGGTTCCATTTCACAGCCATCTTCATTTTGAAGAATCCCCCCCTCCACGCCTACTCCTCCTCCTTTTCTAGATGGGTGGCACGGTGGCCCAGTGCTTAGCACTGTTGCCTCACAGCAAGAACGTCTCTGGTTCTAGTCCTTACCAAGCCAGCTGACGTTTCTGGGTGTAGTTTGCATTTTCTTCCCGTGCTCACATGGGTTTCCACCGGGTCCCTCGGTTTCCTCCCACTGCAACTTAAGTTAACTGACTAATCCAAAACAACACCATAGACGTGTTCTTAGCAAGCAGTTATCTCTTTAAAAGAGCAATCACTCTCTGCTCTTTAGCCACTATGACAGGGGAGTTCTCGAGATCTACCTGAGCTCAAACTCCCCTCTCACCGTACAACGGGAGGGAGCCCTGGGCTTGAGGATCTTATGAGCTCAGGGCACTCTCCTGGGACAGCATGCCAAACAAGCTTTAAAATCAATCATCAGCTAAGTGAAAATAGCTACTTGTAAAGTAGGCCTGAAGTATTTAATGCTTTTTATTAATGTAGATTTGTTTTTAATTTATAAGAGCTGTCATTTATTGAACTATGCTTGTGACAGTCATATCATTGAGACTTGGCTCAAAAATTTCACAACCCAGCAACAAATAAGAGGTAAATGGAATATAAAGTAATGTTTAGCAGTGCCTCATACCAAGAGGCAATGGTTCAGGCTTTGGCTGGGTCAGTTGGCATTTCTGTGTGAAGTTCGCATGTTCTCCCTGTGTTCGCGTGTGTATGGATGTTTCCCAGTGATGGGTTGCAGAAGGGCATCCGCTGCATAAAACATATGTTAGATAATCTGTGGCGAACCCAGATTAATAAAGGGACTAAGCCAAAAAGAAAATGAATGAATGAATGATCAATCTCATGTCAACAATTCATACATGTTCAGACCACTAGAAAAGTCTCTGTTTCTCTGGATTTATTATAGGAATGAGTTTGACTAATATGCTAAAATTTTGTTCTATTCTATAAAGGTCTGAAAAAATTTCATACAAATTTCTTAACACTTGTTTTTTATTTCAGAAAACGACTTTTTATTTTTCAATTCTCGTGGTCAAAAGCCAGGGTTACTCTATCCAATAATGATTTCACTTCTGAAGTTAAAATGTTGGTAAATGAATACATGTCTGAAAACATTAGGCCTGGGAGTTGATCCAAAACAAAAATCAATTTTTTGATTTGGAGGCGTCAATAAGTGGAATCGACTCTTCTTTTCAGTTTCAATGAACTAATTAATAATTTGACTCTCTCTTGCTACAGATCAGAGGTCAATTGCTTGATCAGATCCATTTCCACTAACAGATTCAGATGGTTTGTTCAATGAATGGACTCAGGTAACCATATCCCCTGGACCCTGGTTCACTTACCATTCCATCATTTCTAACAGCTGGTTATAGTATATCATGCTGAAATATCCAAATAATAGGCTATGGAAACGTGTATTGCTGATTATTACCGTTCATTTCTGTTCATTTCAGTTAATGGTGTTTAAGATTTTGGCTTTTTCTGTAATATATAATTTCTGTAATATAATGCACACTTATTTACATATGCTTTGTTGTACATACATGTTGAAACTGAATTGTCCACAACAGAATATTTTAAGCTCCACTCTTAACACATAAAAAGATGCATAACATTTTATCTCATTTTCGTTTTAAATGTAATTCTATTTGATTTTTCCTTTGAATAGTGCTGAAATCCTGACATTGTTATAAGAAAACATTCATGCACATCGGATTTAGAGTAATAATGCATTTTGCCATTTCTATTTGGCAGTTGTGCACATGCATTTTATACTCAATATGTTAGAGCAGCGTGTATGCAATAAAGGTTATGTGCTTGAATGAGCTTATTTACTATTGGTGTGGTTTAAGTATAAAATATTTTAAAAAGAATCACAACAACAGTTAGGAAATGATTCTCAGAATCGAGTCCTGAACTGGTAATCGAAATTGATTCCAAATATTTGGGAACTGAACAGCCATAGAAAACATTGCACTTTCATGTTCTTTTAAAAAATTCTCGTCTTCGCCAATAACTTGGTGGTGAAGTGCGCCGACATATAGCACCATGGTGCTCACGGGGACCCGAGTTTGATTGCAGACTTGAGGTCCTATGCTGATCCTTCCCCTCTCTCTGCTCTCAATGCTTCCCATGTCTGTCGTATTGTCCTACCGCTATACTATCACAATGAAAAGGTGAAAAACCTCTAAAAATAATTGTTAAAAAAAAAATCTCTTAAATTTCAACATTTTTATTTTAAATTTGGAAGTCGACTCATCTGTAGTTAATAGAGTAAAACTAAAGCTTACATTTTACTCAAAATCACAGCTAAAATAATCCAGAGAAAGTGAGAATCTGAAATGGTCTCTTAATTTTTTCCTCATATAGCTGTATAAAAATGGTTCTTGCAAAAAAAAAAAAAAAGGTTGATCTCAGTTTGGACGTTTAACAAATTACTCTGCCTAGTTCACCCATAAATGTTAATTCTGTCATGATTTTCTTTACATTTACATTCATTCCTTTAGGCAATTTTACCTAAAACGATTTACAAATGAGAATAATATAAGCACTTTAAATCATGAGAGGAACAACAATATGCAGTGACAAGTCTCAGTTAGATTAGCATTTTGCACTTGTGACACCTCAAAAGGTGATTAAAAACAAATGAAATGCATATGAATCAAGCGATTTAGTCTCCTGAAGAGATATGACTGCTTTATGAGATGGGCTAATTAATTTAAGCTTCAGTTTACAGACAAAAATTGATCAGCCAACAATGCTTACAGCATGCAAATTTGATCACAGAAGCTGGACACGCAGGAACCAATGGTTTGGTATTGTGCATCAATGCATTAAGCAGATGTTTTCTGATGAATGCCTGAATATGAATAAAATCCTAAATTAAATATTTTCTTCATATCAAGCATTTGCGAAAACGCTTCTTCTATGGCAACACTGCAACAAAAAAATCGTTTAAAGCCTTCATTTCAGAGTGCAGTGCAGCAGGCAATGCACAGCTAATTAAGACGGAGACGGAAAAGAGAGATAACTTGAATTGTGAGAGATTTAAGACTGAGTTTTTAATTAATTCCTCTGAGTTTAAACAACAAAGCTTAAAAAGGTTCAATCTAGTCATTCTTTTGAAAGGATGTGTGCTGACTAAACAAAACCTCAGTGTATGTGCCATTCAGAGTGCTCAGGCTCAAGTCCTAATTGTAATGGATGCGTCCTCACACACACACATAAAAGCAATGTAACTTTCCAAATTACAGTTGGCCAGTTTTTCTCAGGAACACACACTTTTAGTGACAGTGATATAGAGGATGCATATACTTATACTGTCTGCAAAATGCGTGTGAAAAGAGAACATTCTGGCCAGATGAACATGACTTACTTGGATCTTACCTTCTGACTAACGCAGCTCTGCATACATGACCAACATCTGATAAGAAAGAGGGGGAAAAAGTTGAAGGGTTGCATGAATTATTGAAACACTTTACAAAATAAAACACTTAGTTTAATGAATCAATGCCTTGGCATACATCCTAGCTAACTCAGTGCTGAGACCATAGAGTTATGGAGGTTTACCCTGGCAGATCTCAGATCGGTTTAAAGCTGGACTCATAATGCATTTCATTCCTCTAGATTAAAAAAAAGAGAGTGACATTAGAAAGAGGCTTTAAGAGCGGTGGATTAAATACTGCATGTGTGGCATATGTCAAGATTTCAGCGAGAGATATTATTGTGAATAATCTCATATGCTGGACAGCTTTTAGTGACATAATATATTTTTTGCGTGCACAAAAAAAGTGTGTCACTTTACTATTACGGAATTCTTTTAGGAAAATGTGTGTTCATAGAAGAAAATAAAGCTGATAGTTGCTAATAGACATGCTGTAATGAGGCTGAGGGAGGAACATTATGGAAATCCCACTCCAGCTGTGAATCTGTCCATAGTCCTGACAGTTTAGAAACCACTAAAGGCCCGCGTGGCAGGTGGCCGCTTCACTTCTGCATATTATGCTAAACTTATTCTAGTGTGTGTGATTGTATTCATAGCTCTTGTTACATCAAATTCGACATCCTATATATGTTAATAACTGCGCTCAGAGGTTTAACAGCAGTCATGTACCATTATATTGATGAATTCTGGGTATTTTTACAGCCAAAACCATCCATCAGTTGAAACATGATTATTATTTTAACATTAGTCTTTCTTAAATGCTAACACACAATTCATGAGACAAATATTTTCTTACAATTACAATGACAGAATCTCAAACTGTCATATCAGAATATGTTTGTCTTTTCCTTTGTAATCATGAATAATATTGCCAAGAAACACTATTAAAAATCAAAACATTGAGAAATGGATTCTTTTGAAAAAGTGAAATACTATCAAATAAAAGAGAGATTTTGGAAAAAGTCCACTACAGTACCTTGAAGTGATCGTAAATAAAAAGGCATTAGAGAAGCTCAAATACCAAAGAACTGAGTGTGAGGACACAAATCAAACTGTCAATTACTATGCAGTAAAATATAATACTCTATAAATTAATAAATGTAGCATTCTCTGCACTTTCAGCCAAATGTCATCCCACTGTACAGTAGCAGTTTCTGACTTTATGCCTTTACTAAGCACTCCTCTAGTGTGTAGTCTTCTTGTGTAATGCAACTGTGTAGCATAAAAAACCCTGTAAATCTTTCTTTACATTTCTTGTTCTCTAGTACATTTTCCAATGTACATAAACCTCTGTGATCCTATTTAAATTTTCTTGAAATGATTGTACTGTATTGTGTTTTGTGAATGAGAACATCTTAACCCTGAGCAAAATGCAAGCTTTTTTTAGTAGACTTGCGGGAAAACAAAAATGTGAGCTAATGATAACGTGTGAGTAAGCAGGTCGAGGGTTTCTCAGGGGAATTTGTATTTTGAGAATGAAAGGAACGGTTTGTGAAATTGGGCCAAAACTAAATAAAGTATTGTGTTAGGAGTAAAATAAAATAAAAATAATAAAAAATATTTTTTTTTTAATAAAAATGAAATAAAATAAAAATAGAATATAAATGAAACAGAATATAAATGAAATAAAAATTAAATAAAAATAGAATAGAAATGACATAAAATAGAAAGACTAGCAATGAAAGGAAATAGAATAAAAATTGAAATGAAATAGAATAGAAAAGAAATAGAAATTAACATGAAATAGAAATTAAATTGACAGAAACAAATTAAATTGAAATTGGAATAAAAATAGTAATCATTCATTTTCTTGTCGGCTTAGTCCCTTTATTAATCCGGGGTCACCACAGCGGAATCAACCGCCAACTTATCCAGCATATTTTTACACAGCGGATGCCCTTCCAGCCGCAACCCATCCCTGGGAAACATCCACACACACACATTCACACTCATACATTATACGGACAATTTAGCCTACCCAATTCACCTATGCCACATGTCTTTGGCCTTGTGGGGGAAACCGGAGCCACAAAACCATGGGGAGAACATGCAAACTCCACACAGAAATGCCAACTGTCAATGATCTATTGGAATGCATTACTGTGGAAATATATATGGAA
>CAIGQQ010008800.1:279-11140 GCA_903798035.1 Danio albolineatus
ATTATTATTATTATTATTATTATTATTATTATTATTATTATTATTATGCAGCTGTAATGAGCGGCTCCAATCCGTCATCAGAATCCATGAGGTTAGCTGGACTCTGAAGCTTTGATTCTCTGACTGACAGACGGACGTAGCCTGTGACTGACAGCTCGCCTACAGTATAAACAATTAAACGGTAAACGTGTTTAGTTAGCCTAGTGAATCCTCTTTTTAAAACATATGTTTTTTTTTGTTTTAATATTATCGTTAAATCAATGAGCAAACTCGGAGCACTTCGCCGGCGGTGACTCTCCTCCAGGGGATGCTGAGCTCGCGCATATACTGTTCTGTAATAGTATATGCTATATAATGTTTTTCCGCACTTTGTAAAGAAACTGGTCTGGTGGATATCGTGTTTTGTGAAAAAATACATTGTGTAGTCGCCTAAATGTTCATTCTTAAATTGTGTTTATGGCAGCAGCTCACACATAGATAAGAACATCTGAACAGTGATTTCAATCATAAAATCCAAATGTCAAAAAATGGCGTTTATCACGTTTTACAATCAAACTCTTCATTCGTTGAATAAGAGCTACATGCCTAAAGCAGTCGCTCAATGTCATCAGCTCATTTTGGTGGAAGTGGCTCATGTCTACTGATGATTGTAATATGTAAAGTGTTTGTTTGGGTCATCTCTTAAACATGGCTGTGTGTGTGCGTGTGTGTGACGCTCTGAAAAGAGCACGACTGCAGTCTAAATGTGTTTGAGCACATAAAGAGCTCAGTGTCACATACTTCAGCTGCTGGCCGTGAGCTTGTGCCTTCAGAAATACAGTACAGCGGCGTAAACATCACGCTAAATATAAACCCGCGGCGTTCTGTGTCGCTTCCAGAGAAACGGAGGCCGGTTGTGAAAATGCCTTCAGATTGTGGGTCTGAAAATATCTGTGTTTGTTTCAGTGTGATTGGCCATGACGATTGGAGCAGGACCAGAACCGGACGTCCAGAAGACACACACCAACCTGCCAAAGACTGAACACACACCGGACACACACAATAAGGTGAGATTCCCACATATATGTGATTGATTACCTCACATATTCCTCATACATGCGTCACATTCAGTCAGTGATCTAAAGTCTGCATGAACTGGAAGTGGCGAAGACTTTTATTTTATTATTATAATGAAGTATTTACAACAGAAACTGAATATTGAGTAGGAGGCGTGGCTTTTTTGTGGGCTCCGCCTTTCTTTTTTGACCACATAAATAAATATATGATACAAAAATAGAGATTGCAAGAGGAAACAATATTGAATTATGTAAATAAAAGTCAGAATTTGGTGGGAAAAAAGTCATTATTGTGAAGTTGCTGAGACTTTTATCTCATTATGATGAAGTGTTTGCAATAGACCCTTTTCACACTTCCACGTTTGCGAAGCGAAAGTCGTCATAGTAGGGTAAACACAGCGATGGCGGCGGCTGGAGCGTATGCGTTTTCGCACTAACGTTAACTCAAAGATTTGCGACAGAGAGTTGTGATCATTTTAAATTAAAATATAATATTAATTGTTCATATAGAGAATTCTCCTTGGTTGCCAAAGCTATTCATGTAGCTTTGAGGAATTTAGTTAAAGGTATAGTGCAATACTCTTCTGTAATACCTACACTGGTTGATTTGTTTATTGATAATTGTTCATTTCTGGATATTAAATGCAACAACAAGGTCTTGACATCACTACTGACAAAATAATATTTTTCTCTTCCTGATAAAAGAAACGTTTTATCTGAGAGATTTTCTAAAGCGGACACTGTTGAAGTTAGAGAAAGATACCTGTCATTTCCCTTGTTACATATAATGAAAGAAGTACGTTTCAAAACAATTAATGACCGTGTAATCCGTGTAATGAGTTTCTTAGAATGAGATTTAATTTAGACAGTAATGCTTTCATTTTCTGCTTGAAAATATATTAAATCTCAGAAACATTTTTTTTTTATATTTGTTCTATTGTCAAATCCTTTAGGGACAGATTGTATGAGTGGTTGATGACAATAAATGTAATACCTGCGTTTGACTACCACATTGTGAAATTTGGCATTTTTATGAAAAACAGAAATGGAATTTCTGTGTAATAATATGTTGGTTGTGGCAAAATGTTTTATTCACAAATGTAGATTTCTTCAAGTTTGTCCAAATGATTTCAACATTTTATATAAATCCATAAAACAGGTAAAAACAAAAGGTGCCCCAAAGCTCTCTAAACTTTTGTCAGCTTATATGGACTGACCCCCCTGAATATAATGTGTTTTCTTTTGTATTATTTAAGGTTTGTTTATGTTTTTATTATTGTTATTATTATTATTATTATTTTGTACTATTTTGTTTATTATGTGCTGCTTGGATACAATGTTATATGTTTAACAACTGAAGTCGAAAATACCTGTTTGTTATTTGAAGATTAAATAAAATTAAAAATAAAAACTCGCAGACCTTTACATTTGGAGATGACAAAGGTCACAAGTTCTTTTACAAGGGATTTCTGCACAAATACAAAGGTAGGGCAGTCAAATATTTTATTATTATTGCAAGGGCTATTCGTAAGCTAACTCTTTTGGGTTTTCATGGTATAGTGTCTAAGGTAGTGAATATGATGGTAAAAGCTAGAGCACGATGAGAATTGAGGCTGTATAAATGCTCAAAAAGAGAAAGTTCACAGTTCAGATGTTTGTTCTTAAGCTGCATTTGTTCTGAAGCTCCATTTCTTTTTTGCATACTTGTTTATTTACAGGAAAAAAACATGACTGTCGATAAGCAATTATCCTCTCATCCTTAAATACTCAATGTTCAAGGTATAAGAAATTAGTTTAAACTTGAAATCAACAACGTGCTGTAACGACAGCAAGAAAAATAAAAACAAACGGAGCTCGCAACAGCAAACTAAAGAACAAAACATCACAACTGTGAACTTAAAATGTATCTTTTTGACCATTTATACAACCTCACACATCGTGCTCTAGCTATTACCATCAAATTCACTACTTCAGACACTATACAGTACCATGAAACCCCAAAGGAGTTAGCTTACCAATAGCCCTTGCAATAATAATCACGTATTTGACTGCCTTACCTACGTATTCGTGCAGGTATCCCTCGTAAAAAAAACGTGTAACCTTTGTCAATCTTTGACTTAAAGGTTGATGAATTCATCTGGTCAAGCCGGTCGACATCTCCAAATGTTAAGGTCTGCAAATCTTTGAGGTAGTGCGAAAACGCATACGCTTCAGCGGCCGCCATCGCTGTGTTTACCCTACTATGACGACTTCCGCTTCGCGAACTTCGCGCTTCGCTTCGCGGTCTATTGAAACTGAGTATTGAGTATATATATTGAATATTGATTAATAAATGCATGATACAAAATAAAAAATTGCACAATGAAACAGAATTTTATGATGTTAATAACTGTCTGAAATCTGGGGGAGTCATTATTGTGAAGTTGCTGAGACTTTTATTTCATTATGATGAAGTGTATGCAGCTGAAACTGAATATTGAGTAGGAGGCGTGGCTTTATTTTGGGCTCCGCCTTTCTTCTTTGACCACAAAAATAAATATATAATACAAAAATAAAAAAATGCATGATGAAACAATCGAATGATGTAAATAAAAGTCAGAATTCGGTGGGGAAATAGTCATTATTTTGAAGTTGCTGAGACTTTTATTTCATAATGATGAAGTGTTTGCAATTGAAACTGAATATTGAGTATATGTACTGAATATTGATTAATAAATGCATGATAAAAATAAAAACAAGTGAAAAATGATGCAAGGAAACAGAATTTTATGATGTAAAAAACTGTCTGAAATCTGGGGGAGGCATTATTGTAAAGTTGCTGAGACTTTTATTTCATTTTGATGAAGTGTTTGCAACTGAAATTGAATATTGAGTAGGAGGCGTGGCTTTATTTTGGGCTCCGCCTTTCTTCTTTGACCACAAAAATACATGTATAATACAAAAATGAAAAATAGGCATGATGAAACAATCGAATGATGTAAATAAAAGTCAGAATATTATTATTATTTTTATTTTTTTATTATTTTTATTATAATTATTATTATTTGTGAAGAAAACGTTTACATTTTTATTCATTTAGCAAATGTCCAAATCGATGTATAAATGAGGCATTCAGTGATTCAGAATAAATCGTTGAGGGTAAGAAAAGGCAGAACGGTAAAGCAATATGGCAGAATTGGAAGATGTAAAGTCCGATTTCTGGTAGAGGAAAAATTAAAACAGTCAGAATGCTGAGAAAAGTCATGATTTCTTGTGTTGTGTGGATAAGTCATAACTGTGAGCAGAAAAGTCACAATTTTGTGTATAAAAGGCAAAATTATGTGGATAAAAGTAGGACTTGATAGCGGAAATGTTGGAGTTGTGTAAATAAATGTAGGAATTGTGTGGACAAAAGTCAGATTTGTGAGCAGAAAAATTATAATTGTGGGAAAAGTCGTAGTTGTTAGCAGAATAATTAGAGTTGAAAGAGGAAAAGTCGGAATTGTGAGGATAATGCTTGAAATTTTGAGGGCTAAAAGTCATAATTGTGAGCGGAAAAGTCAGAGTTGGGAGGACAAGTTGGCATTGTTACTAGTAAAATTGGAGTTTAAAGAGAAAAGGTTGAAATTTTGAGGATAAAAGTCGAAATTGTGAATATAAATGTCAGAATTGTGAGCAGAAAAGTGGAAATTATTAGCAGAAATTCTCCTCATAGACTTCCATTCATACACACGCAAATGCGTCAGACCAGAAGCTAAAGGCCGTGCAGCAAGTTTCGCAGTTCACTGCGTTGGAAAGTTCCAGCTTAGTGAACTCTGACCTGCGAAATCGCATCATGTGACTGCGTGAGACCAGTCGAGGATCAAAACATGACCTCTCAAGTGTGAGCGCAGCGTAATTGTGTAAATAAAAGTCAGAATTGTGAGAAGGAACTTCAGAATTGTTAGCAGAAAAACTTGTAATTGTGAGGAGAAAAATGGTTCAAAGAGAAAGTTCAAAGGTCATAACTTTGAGAATAAAATAAATGGGTGGCTCGGTGGCTCAGTGGTTAGCACTGTCACCTCACAGCAAGAGGGAGTCTCTGGTTCGAGTCTCTGCTGGGTCAGTTGGTGTTTCTGTGTGGAGTCTGCATGTTCTCCCCGTGTTGGTGTGGGTTTCCTCCGGGTGCTCCGGTTTCCCCCACAGTCCAAACACATGCGCTATAGGGGAACTGATGAACGTATGGGTGTGTAAATGAGTGTACGGGTGTTCTCCAGTGATGGGTTGCAGCTGGAAGGGAATCCGCTGTGTAAAACATATGCTGGAATAGTTGGCGGTTCATTCCGCTGTGGCGACCTCTGACAAATAATGGACTAAGCCGAAGGAAAGTGAATGAATTAAGTCTGAATTGTGAGCAGAAAAGTCCGAGTTCAAAGAGAAAAGGTTGTGATTGTGAGCAGAAGAGTCATAATTGTGTTGATAAAAGTCATAACTAAAAGAGAAAAACTTATCAAAGGCAGTATTATAAATAGCAGAATACAGTCATGACTGCAAAATATAAATTATGATGTAATTCTGCTGAGTATTGTTTATTCCGTATACTCTTGTTGACGTTCTGCTCAGAGCTTTAATCTAAACTCTCTGTCGGATTGTGTTTCCTAAAGCCCTGAAGCTGATTTGAGCGTACACCTGTGCACTTCAGCACGGTGATAATAGAGTGTAAAGATTATATAAGCAGAGGCAGGTCACGTATTATCATCAAGATACTGAGGATTCTCACAGATAATCCCAGCGAGACCTTCGGGATCTTTCTGGAAAGCAGGTAATAAAGATTATGTAACGTGATTTAATGAGGATAATCTATTCAGGGTGAAGCACTGAAATAACCTGCAGTCTGGAAATAGCAGGTGTCAGGAGGCTCGCTCATCAAATGATGCTCTTCAGGAACAGATCCTCATATTCTCAGTTATATTTCACTTCCATGTCTAAGAAAGTGTCTCAAAAAAAAAGTATTGCAATCTAAATAATTAAAGGTGCAGTAGGTGATCATCTTCAGACACGTGTGTGTTGTGCTGGTTGAAAGTCTCTTCACTTTACAATAGTACAGATTAAAGTCAATGATCTAAATGTATTTATGTGTTTGTATATTCTGGGTGAGGCAGAAGACTAAACAGTGTTCATCCAATTAAATATTGTCGGACCGATAATTCATGAACTAGTGAGTTGTCTGCTGTCATCTGTTTGGTGTGCGTTCGTGTTTCAGGAGGCATGGCTTTGGACGGCAGGGTAGGGACTGTGTTTCAAAGATATTACGCTATATATAAATATAAATCTGTGTCTGATTAAATGTAGTTTTAAGCATTTTAATTAATCTGCCCTAGTAATAATATCACACTTTTATAATATCACACAATGAATTTAGGCTTAAATTGTTCTAAAATATAAAAATATTTATTGTTAAAAATATTACTTAACAAAATTCGAATACAAAAAAACCCTAAAATATTAGAAAATTATTGGATTAAAGCTAGAATTGTGTAAATAAATGTAGGAATTGTGAAAAGAAAAAAATGTGAGGAGGAAAGTCATAATTGTGTAAATATTATTAAAGTGTTTTTTTCTTTTTTTCTTATTATTGATTTTTTTAAAACTGTGAATAATCATAATTTGTTTTACTTGAAAATATAAAATAGAATTTAATAGAAAATTAAATGCTTAAAGTGTTTGCCAGGGAGATGTTTATTAATGTACAATTTTATTATTATTATTATGAAGCGCCACGGTGGCGTAGTGAGTAGCACGTTCGCCTCACAGCAAGAAGGTCGCTGGTTCGGGCCTCGGCTGGGTCAGTTGGTGTTTCTGTGTGGAGTCTGCATGTTCTCCCCGTGTTGGTGTGGGTTTCCTCCAGGTGCTCCGGTTTCCCCCACAAGTCCAAAGACATGTGGTATAGGTGAATTGGGTAGGCTAAATTGTCCGTATGCATGAGTGTGTATGGATGTTTCCCAGAGATGGGTTGCAGCTGGAAGGGCATCCGCTGTGTAAAACAAATGCTGGATAAGTTGGCGGTTCATTCCGCTGTGACGACCCCGGATTAATAAAGGGACTAAGCCGACAAGAAAATGAATAAATTATTATTATTATTTATTTATTTATTTTAAAATATAGATATAAAATGAAACATGAATGTTTAGGCATTTAAATACATCTATCCTAATGGGAATATCTCATTTTTAATGAATTTAGGCTGATTTGTGCTTATAATAATTTTAAAATATTTCAATTATGCTTGAAATTAAAACCATAAAAAAGATTTGTTAATTAAAGATAAAATAAAAATGTTGGGGGAAAAAAAAAAAAAAAATATATATATATATATATATATATATATATATATATATATATATATATATATATGGGCAAGGCAAGTTTATTTATATAGCACATTTCACACACAGTGGCAATTCAAAGTGCTTTACATAAACAGGAATTAAAGAGAAGAGTATAAGAAAATAAAAACAAATAGTAAAAGTGATTAAAAACTAATTAAAATGTGTTAAACGGGTTGTGTGTTCAGTCCTTATGTGAATGTGTCTAATGTTGGAGCACATCTGATCATCTCTGGAAGCTGATTCTTTGGGAAGGCCAGTGAGGAGCCCATTACAGTAATCCACCCTGCTGCTGATAAAAGCATGAACAAGTTTCTCTATAAGTCCATATATATTAATGCATAAAGCTAAGAAGACTATTCAAACTGTATTAGACCTGAGTGATTTGCATATCTGCATGTTTAATGAGCTGTGTGTGTTTCTGCAGGGTCAGCATCAGCGTGAGGAAGACTACATTTCCCAGAAGTCTCTGAGCAGCAGACTGTCGTGGTCAGCGTTGGGCCGCAGTTACAGACTGAAGATCATGGAGTGTAAAATCACACTGCTGGACGGCACCGACTACACCTGCACTGTGGAGGTCAGCAAAGCATGATGGGATACGCTGGAGGTTCAGCTTCAGTGCTGATAATGCCGTTATACTGGCAGCGGACGAGCAGTAAATCTGTGATCAGTCCAGGAGAAATTAGCACCGAATAATACTGTGCCATTAGTAATGTAAGGTGTTTAACGCAATAATGGGAAAAGTGTTTTAGGGATGAACAAATGGGCAAAAATATATTGTAGTATCAGAATTGCAGTGTAACTTTTACATTTTTGCTTATGTTAAATAACGCAGTGTTTCCCCTACCATAGTATTAGCGGGGCGCCCCGCCCTCCCAACGGCTTTCCCCACCCCCCTTAAAGTCAAGTTAATGTTTTTTTATATATAGTGCAAGATCACAACTTCTTTTAATAAACAAGCTAAATAGCCTATGCATGGCTTAATTTGTGCCGAAAGAAGCCGGATCCGAATCTGGTATCTCTGAAATCTGATCCGGCACCTCATTTTACCTATCGCCCTCCTCAACCGCTCTCCTCCCCCTTCCGCTGGTCACTTTCACCTTTTTCCATGACTCCCCAAGTCCCCAATTCTCCTCATTTTCGTCCGCGACACCCCTCCAGCATCCAACGCCCCGCCATCCACCCATTTATACAACGGCATGTCTTTTCTGTCTCTACACGGTCGCGCGTTTACAAATCTCTGCTCTCTGAATCGCGCACAGTCGAGTCCCACACAGCCACCCTCTGAATGTCAGAATGTCGTCTGACAGCAATAACAAGGTTGTTTTGAAGGGAAATTTTGCTTTATCAGTTGTAATTAGTTGTACTGCATGTCCACTGCGTTTCCGGCCATAGAATATTAAATAAATTATTTGTATTGCTAACTTTTAACTACACTTTTAATCCATTACGTTTCATAACATGTCAAAACATAACCACGACCGGCACGAGGTTACGTCAAACAATGAAAATTTGATCATATGATTACGTTGATGTTACGTAACACACGTGGATTTTGGTTGGCTAGGATGTCACGTCAACCTACAGAAAACAGAAAAATATAAGAATTCTTTAAACGCTCCCAGTGTAGTGACAACACCCTAACAAACCTGTAAACCTAGGGGAAACACTGTATGGTATATAATAAAAAAAAAACAAGGGCAGCACGGTGGCTTAGTGGTTAGCGCTGTGGCTTCACCGGTAAAGTGGCCTCACTGTAAAGCACTGATCATCAACTGGCGGCCCGTGGGCTGAATCCGGCCCACTGAGCGGTTCAATCCGGCCCGCGACTGGATTCCAAAATTGTGAGGATCAAAAAGGAAACAGTGGTCCACACTATTACAGCAACTAAAGATAACAACAACTGAGTCTGTTGTCAGAATAACCAGCGTTTATGACTATATTACGGCGACACTCCGACATGAGGACAGACTCAGACTGTGCGGCGTTCAGCATTTATTGTGTCAAACAGGTTTTAGCGTCAGTGAAGAGCGGGTGGGGTGTAGGAGGAGTGCGCGCGGCGTGTGTGGTAAAGAGCAAGGAGGGATGCGGTGGAGAGGGGTGCGCGACATATTTGAGGAGCTGGAGGGAGACGTGCAATTTCTGGGAGATTATAAATCATTTGCGGGCATCCTGGAGTCTGTGTGCATTTGCGGGAGACTCACAGAACTTCCAGGAGACTTGAGACGTCTGCATCAGGGCTAAAACAAGGAGGAAAAACAATCTGGCACAACTTAAAATAGCATGGTGAATAAACAACCTGCAGAACAGAACAGGTCACGAATAATGTTCCACATCAGATGAGACGTGAAGTGGGCTTGAATTCAAACACAATGCTGAAACGGGCGACTCGCAGCGCTTCATCAATGGATAAAGTTACATCTCCCCTTGTTGACTGAGCCTGATAGAGTTGAGACTATCCATCACTCCTAGTGGTGGACTGTGCTATAGGTGCTAAATGGAAAAAGTATAAACATTAAACATAATGTTGAGCCTGATTGACATTGTACCCTAATGTCATGGGGACATTGCATTTTGTTTGGAAATGAAAATTGAGTTGACATCAAAACTCAACGTCAGGTCGACGTCAATGTCCAACCTAAAATCAACCAAATATCAACATCTAATGATGTTACAGCTGACGTTGTGTGGACGTTACCACTATGACGTCTATGAGACGTTGGATTTTGGTTGCCGTACCTGACAAATAAACATCAGTATCTGACATTAATATGACGTTGGTTCAAGATGTCGGCTCGACGTTTGGATTTTGGTCAGTTTCTAACACAACCTAAAATCAACCAAATATCAACATCATTTGACGTCGTTATTGGACATCATAATAACGTTGTCCTTACACGCTGGCTAGACATTGAATTTTAGTCACCTGACATCACAACAGCCGTGTAAAACATGCTGGATTAGTTGGCGGTTCATTCCGCTGTGGTGACCCCTGATAATTAGGGACTAAGCTAAAGGAATATTAATGAATGAATGAATTAAAAAATGATTTGTTATTTTATTTTTAAAGGGCGCCACGGTGGTGTAGTGAGTAGCACGTTCGCCTAGGCCTGTCACGATATCTATTTTGTATTGTATGATATATTGCTCCAAAATATATTGCGATAAACGATATTATTGTCATTTTAAGACCATTTTATGCCAGAGTGACAATATAATATCATTATAATTCAAGTACACTCTTTCTAAGAACACATAATATATTATTCTTAAGAATATTTTATGAAGTTATATTCATTTTAGGGGCGCCACGGTGGCGTAGTGAGTAGCACGTTCGCCTCACAGCAAGAAGGTCACTGGTTCGATCCCCGGTAGGCCAGTTGGCATTTCTGTGTGGAGTTTGCATGTTCTCCCCGTGGTTGCGTGGGTTTCCTCCGGGTGCTCCGGTTTCCCCCACAGTCC
>CAIGQQ010008819.1:0-11188 GCA_903798035.1 Danio albolineatus
TATATAACCCAGTTATAATAATAATAATATTAACCTAAACAAAACTGCTTTTATTGAAGCTGAACTAAAATAAATACTATTTCTCCAGAAGTAAAATATAATAGGAATGCTGTGAATATTTGAAACATCACTTGGGAAATATTTGAAAAAGAATTAACATTTTACAAGAAGGTTAATCATTTTGCCTTTGACCGTATGTCTATTTGTCCAAAATGTGTCTGAGATATGAGAAAAATCTAAATATGTTATTACATCAAATGTTTTTGACACTACTATAATTTTCAAGAGTTCACACTTAGATATTTCTTGAGCAGGTTTATAGCAGGTTTGGCATGCCGACCCGGAAGAGAACCCTGAGCTAGGATAATTGAGCCCAGGGCTCCCGTCTGGTCAATTAACATGTAAGAGGGTCTGAGATCACGTAGATCTCAAGAGCTTCCCCTGGTAAAGGAGAAAAAAGGGAATATGGGGTGAATGGGGGGATTCATCAAAAAAGAAGATAAGGGAAGTAAGGTGAAATTATACCTCGGAGAGGGTGTATAAGTCAGCAAGTCGCGTAATATACATACAGTATACAACACTTAGAGTGCTTTTGTATTAGTTCATTAGGTTCAGGAGAGTGTGCTGTTTTGTTAGAGTAGTTTAGTTAAGACGTTTGGTACGTTGAAGATGTTTTTTTTTTCATGCTTTTCTTTTGATATTATTTTAGTTTGTTTAATATAGTTAGTACGTTTTGTTATATTTATTTCTTTGATTTAAGCACCTCTAACTACCTCCTCTCCATGAGGTAAATTATCATTTGTTTATTGTCAATATTTTTCCTTCACTGTACAATATTCTTTCACTGGTTTTCATTGGAAGTATGGGCAATAAATAATTAATTGCAGTGATATTTGGTTTTCAGTTGTTTCTTTCTCCATCCATTTGTTACACACACACTAAACTATTTTATGTTATGTCAAAATACCCTTAGTTAATATTAACATCTAAAAAGACGTAACATTGCAGGTTTGGAATAATCTGATTGGTTTATCAATGATTGCAGGTGAGAAACCAACCGTAATCAATCATATCATGTCCTCCTCTCGAAATTAGTTTATAAAACTTCACTTAGAGACAATATTTGCTCCATTCATTCCCAATTCCAACTGACCCAAACAGAAAACATTGATAAAACTTCCTGAGTCATTTGTAAACTAGTTCCCTTACTTAAAAACTGTGTATTTGTTTTCGACATTTTTATTTGTGTCAAAATGCTCTCAAACGCATCAAGAGGGTGGTGTAAAAACACAATTCCTTCTGTCCTGCAACACAGGAGACAGCAGCCGAATGTCTGAATTTACAAGATAAATGACTCAATTAAGTTGCATTAACAGCCGGTTGGTCCTCAGGTTCCACGTCAATGCTATTGATCATCTCCAATGGAAGAAAATAAAGTGAATTCCAATGCAACACTGAGCGCTCTCATCTTCCTGGTCAAGTACGAACCGTCCGTGTTGTTTCTCATAAATGTCATCTCCCCCCTTCAAGACATTAATCTCCATAAGGCCTCACTCAGAGCCTCGAATTCGTTGGGTCCGAACCAGGCTTGGCAGTGGTCTGTGTGTGCGTCCATTTTCATTTGCAGCAGCAGGGGTACGAGTGGGAAAACAGGAAAGGGTTTTATGATCGGATCCATAGCTGCCACTGGAATCAAAGGCGCACAGGCAGAGGAAACATGGACACACGGACACAAAGAGCAGAAGCACATTGCTAGCTGAGAAAGCCCAATCAAGCAAATCCAGCCTCCGAGAGAGCGCGTTCGTGCATGGGAGCACACCAGTGTGATATAAATGGCAACCTACCGAGCCATTTGTGCTCCTACATTTGATATCTAATAAACAAGAACAAATGAGACTGTCCTTCACAGTCGAGGAACCAAATCTGACATCAGCGCACAAACAGCCCATTGACAACTGCGGCACAGAAGAACGCTAGGAATTGTGTGAATAGGTTGATCTGCGCTCAAGATGATATCGGTTACTTCCTAAAGGGGTGTATTTTCCATTTCTGGAAGTTGGCAAAGTACTGAAGGGTTATCATTGTATAGTTCCTTCATTGAGATTTGATTGACAAGGCTCACACACAATGTATTGAGGAAACAAGTGTGACCCTTGGCCGAGAAAGCATTCAATACCACAGTTTTCCTTTTTTCATTGCAGCTAATTTTAAGTTTTAACTGGTTTATGGGTCTTTATTTTAAGCACACAGCTGAAGTAACAGAAGTCAATGGTGCTGGGTAGCATAACCGGGTTTGTTATGCCATGGAAAAGAAACAGAAGTGTTGTGGCAGGACTAAAATGTACGCGTATAACCCTAAAAATATGAACCCCCCTCCACACTGCACCTTGGATTCATGTTACACGCGCAGATCTATTCATAATGATAATTCAATTGATGGCTAGATGAATTTGTCTGTGTAGTACATCAATAAAGCTCTTAAAATCACCGTCACTTTTAAAGAAGGCAAATACAATGGGCAGATCATTCAGCAGCGCTGTGTCCATAGCAACGGCAGAACCATCTAGCCTTCTAAACGAAACATTGACCCCATACTTTCATTTTCTGTCACCAGAGGCAGTGAATGCTCGAGAATACAGTAAAAGAGCCAGTCTCACAAAAACCTGTCATGAACACATCCAGGTCACGTTTTAGCTTTAAAAAAAAGGAGAAGAAAGAAGACAAAAATGTACTTATTTCCAAGGGCATTAACATTTATTTATTTATTTATTTACATTAAGTGCAGATTTGTTGCATTTCCTATTGCAACTAATATTGAAAATATGTTGTGCTGCTCAAACATGACTTTTTTATGGGAATTATGATGCATACATATTTTTTCATCTTCTAAACTGTAGTGTACATATATTATAAAATACGTTCTACACTGAAAAAAATATGAATTTACATATTTCACTGAATTTTCAAAAAAAAATGAAGGTACGTATATGATATGAGCTGAATTTAAACAAATTAAATTTATTAACATTTAACTCTCATACATAAAAGTACTCGAGCTGCAACCGGGGTAGTACCTTTCAAAAGGTACAAAGTTGTACCTGAAAGGTCCATATTAATACCTCAAGGGTACATATTAGTACCTAAAAAGTGCAAAAGTGTTCCTCTTAAAATTTTTAGATACTAATATATACCTTTGAGGTACAAATATAAACCATGTAAGTGCAAATGTTTACCTTTTATAAAGGTACTACCCCAGTGACAGCTCACGTACCTTTATTTTTAAGAGTGTTTAAGACTATACCTTAAAAAGGGCAACCACTAGACCTTAAAATTTGTAAATCCAAAGAATAATTTTTTTGTGTGTGTAATTGTAACTATTTATATTATATTATGACATTTTTAATTTTAAATTATGTATGCTAAGTATGAAAATGAAAATTCAGCAATAGGAATGATTTCTAGGGATGCAACAGTTATATATTTCGGTTGTACAATTATTGTCTGAGGAACAATCCTGGTTTCAACGATCATTATGCATTCATTAAGTTCAAAACACTGCTAGTTTATTAAATCACATGAAAACTCTTTATATTTTAAAGTGTTATTTATGCTCAATAAACAATTAACAAAGCACAAAATAATGATAAAAAATAAACAATAGTCTATTCCTCTATTTGGATTTAAAAATAAGTGAAAGAACATAAGTAATCATTTTACACTGAAAATAAATGACAGAACAGTGAATAACTAAAAAAAAAAAATAAGAATAAATAAAAAAATTATATTTGTATAATGTGAATACTCCATACAAAGAATAAAGCTGACCAGTCAGTTCTTGTCACGTGACTTGCATTGCGATCGCGGCATTCTTTCAACTAGGTGCGCCTGGAAAGCGTGAGCAAGTCGTGCCGTGTGCACAATGCCAATACGCATGTGCAAGCTAGCGCCTCTATTGGATATAACGAACTTGCGTGCGCAAAAGATGGGATATGTGAACGGCCATTAGTTAATAGCCCTAGCCATAGTAAAAATCAGTCTTTAAATCAGTGTGCGTGCATATTGTGCACAAGCTCAAACTTTAAACTAGTGCACAGTTGGCATAACTTAAGTTGCACAGTTTTGTTCTCTGCAAAAACGCAGTGTTGAGAAGCTTTTACGATTAATTAGCTGTGACAAATTAAATCACGGTTAATAGTGAAATCGGTTAATCGTTGCATCCCTAATGATGAGTTGTAATAACCAAATTAGGATGACTGAAAACTAACCAAAAACTAAAATCATGCAAGATGTGCAGACATTGCCTAATTGTCATGCAGTTATTGCCAAAAAAAGTGCTTATGCAACACTGATTTGCCATTTTGTTCATTTTTTGAACTTGGATCTAAATGCAACCCAAATGCGTTACGAGAAGAGATGCGGGTGGGAGAAGTGGAGAAGTCTAAAACAAGAAAGAAGACCTGCTCAGTAGATGTAATCTCTGTGCTGACTTATCAGAAACACATTTGCTGAAGTAAATCTGCAAGCGCCTGCAACCATGGGGGCATCGAGCCAAAAAAGCCCCTCTCAGACTGGATGAAGCAAGCCTGCCGTGATGTCAGCCTCTTCGGGTCCCCTTTCAACCCGGGACCCCCATCTCATTTTCATTCGCCTTTTCTTCACCTGTCCTTCTTCGAGTCTCTCTGTAGCCTCGCAGGAAAATAATAAGGCTTCCTCCTGCGTCCCTGAGGGTTGCGCTTGCGAGAGGGGTCAGAGCAGACCCCGCTCACACAAAATTCAGCCTCTCTCTCCTTAGCGGGCTGTCAAGAATTTAAAAAATGGAGACAGGCTGAGAGAGGCTGAGGCAATTACTCATTTACAGTCTGTATAGACGTTACTGAAAGCTGCCTTCCCCCGGCTGCGCAGCGGCAAATGTGTTTCCAATTAAAACTCCTGTGTTTACATATTCTGCATTTTCTATTGTGTAATTGCAAGATTTATTGCAGGCCTGTTGTATTTCCTCTGGGGCGGAAAATATGGTCGTGAGGCGTGAATATGTCACATGTGTGGTGCCAAGCAAAATCGAGTCGCGGAACTCTCTTAAAACTCGATCAGCGAGGCCGTGGAAGCAGGACGCGCTCAGGCCATATGGGACTTCTGGTCAGAAGATATAAATGAGCGGTTTTGGACTAAGTGAGAATGCTGAACGTGATCCAGTTCTGGATGTCCGTTGAGGACCAGCACCCCTAACACGCTGTACATATGGCCGTACGCAACTTACCGAACAACAACAACACGCCACATGGAAGGCATGCGATCTGGCCTTTGAAACGAACACCAGCTCTAAATCTATTTAATGACACCAGAGATATGAATAATTGCAATAATGTCCTTGCGGTTTCCGTCCGCCTCCATCCGCAGATCCCTCATGATGCATGCCGTTGTCCAAAACGAAGGCACGCTCATGGCTTAGATGTTTCGGAGCGGAACTTGGCAAGCGCCGTTTGGATCCACGCACTTAAAGGCTTGTCGTCATGGTGATTTGTCTTAATGCCCATGCGACCTAGACCCCTGCATCTGTTTCCCTTTCTCTTCCCTCTCTCATAATCTGCTTAATTATTTACCGGTAATCATTCCCCATTCAGAACTGAGCCACATATTTAGCAACTTGAGGAATTTTAACACTCTTTTTTTCTTATCCCTTACACAATTAGTCTATCTCGGCTTATATGCACTGAATAAACAGAAACACCTCATTGCTCCAACAATTAAGTTCAAATGAATCCAAACAGATAACCTTTGTACACCCTTCATTCAAATTAAAGGAAACTCACACAATAATGGCTACCGGGTGATTTTAGACTCACAGTGCCCTCTGCTGGATATTACAGCCATTACAAATGGACCACCACTTGAGATCAGCCATTTTGTAGTTTTTAACATGTGGCCGCAACCACTAAAACTAACACTGACATTAAGCAGACTTTCCAAGCAGCCGATTATTCCGACCCCTGTACATCCATCGCCATATATCCCATACAGACACTCGCAGTGAACGGTGAAGACGCCAGTCGTAATGTGAGGCATGTGTGTGTGAGGGTCTCGCAATGCTCGGCACGACTGCGGTGAAGTGGGAGAAGGATCTGTGTGTGTTACGGTATGCAGAGCTGCGAGTCAGCCAGAGTTCCACAGACACACACTCGCAAACAAACTAACACACATGCACACTTCTGCTGCTCTCCTGAGAGAAAAGAGAGCGAGATGCCAGCAAAACTCCACCAGACTTCTCAGTAAGGGGCGAAGAGACGTATGACGGATCAAGTATGAGGAGAGGAAGAGGTTCACCTCTGCTCAACAACTGACAAGTCTTCTTAAAAGTGAAGAGTGTTATTGCTGAGCCACTAACGGCGCCAGGAAGATTGAGCAAAAATGATGATGGCCCCCAATGACAGCTCAAACTAAAACAGAACAAATCAACTCAAAGGAATAAAGCTATCACCACAACAGAAATCTTGAGACACTCACAATGGAAGAAAATGTGCCTTGTTTATTTGGAGGAGTTCAAAGTTAAGTGCTTAATGAATAATATTATAAACAGTTTAATTAATTATTCGGTTAAAATTTGACTTCATCTTCTGCTCAAACTGTATTTGATAGGCTGTAAAGTCATATTGAATAATGTGTATGATTTCCACAGCACTAAAAACAACCGCAAAATATTTTAATAACGGAATTTACTGCACAATTCACAATATCAGGGTTTCAAATCAAATCTTTATGCACTGTAAAGAATTTTTAGGTGAATCAAATGAACTTTTCTAGTCATTCCAGCTAACATCAGTCAGACTGATTGAGCAAAATGATGATGGCCCTCGATGACAGCTCAAACTAAAACAGAACAAATCAACTCAAAGGAATAAAGCTATCACAACAGAAATCTTGAGGCACTTACAATGGAAGAAAACGTGCCTTGTTTATTTGGAGGAGTTCAAAGTCAAGTGTTTAATGAATAATATTATAAACACTTTTATTAATTATCCTGTTAAAATTTGACTTCATCTTCTGCTAAAACTGTGTTTGATAGGCTGTAAAGTTGTATTGAATAATGTGTATGATTTCCGCAGCACTGAAAGAATTGCAAAATATTTTCATAACGAAATTCACTGCAGAATTCGCAATGTCAGGGTTTCAAATCAAATCTTTATGCACTGTAAAGAATTCTTGCTGCCTACACTTTTTAGGTGAATCAAATAAACTTTTCTAGTCATTTCAGCCGACATTAGTCAGACTGATTGAAAAAAAATGATGATGGCCCCCAAATGACAGCTCAAACTAAAACAGAACAAATCAACTCAAAGGAATAAAGCTATCACCACAACAGAAATCTTGAGGCACTTACAATGAAAGAAAATGCGCCTTGTTTATTTCTAGGAGTTCAAAGTTAAGTGTTTAACAAATAATATTATAAACGGTTTAATTAATTATCCTGTTAAATTTGACTTAATCTTCTGCTAAAACTGCATTTGATAGGATTTTACATTGTATTGATTATTTGTGTATGATTTCCACAGCACTAAAATAACTGCAAAATATTTTCATAACAGTATTTAATGTAAATGCACAATGTCAAGGTTTCAAATCAAATTTTTATGCACTGTAAATAATTCTTGCTGCCTACATTTTTTAGGTCAGATGAACTTTTCAGCTAACATTAGTCAGACTGGTTAAAAATATTAAGTTAAAGTTTGCTAAGTTTAGGTTAAGTAAATATTAAGTTTGATAACTTGATTTCAAGAGTTCACACTTAGATATTGCTTGATGCTATTTGCAGGTTTGGCAAGCTGTCCCAGGAGAGAACCCTGAGCTCGGAGATAATTGAGCCCAGGGCTCCCGCCTGGTCAATAAGCATATAATGGGTCTTAGATCAGGTAGGTCTCGAGAGGGGAAAAAAAGGAGGAGATGAGGTGGAAGGAGGGATTCTTCCAAAACAAAGATAAAGTAGTAGGGTGAAATCGGTATATTTATGAAGGCTTGAATCAATCTGATTGGATAATTGCTGATTACAGATGAGAGACCAGCCGAGATCAATCATAATCACATGCACCTCTCGAAATAAGTTTGTAAAACATCACTTACTGATTGTTAAAGTAGCATTAAAGTATTGTTGTCATGACTTTTTGTCTTATTGTTTACAGTGTATGCACAAGTGTCTGTTAATATTAAATTTAAGTAGTTATAAATATTAACTTGTAGTATTTAATAAATATTAAAGCTTGTATTAAAACTTAAATATTCTTTTATGCACTCTACTGACAATAAACAAAATATAGGGAAATTCACTGCATATATTAAAACCATATAACAAAGAGTGTTAGCAATAAAATACCAATACATCACACTTTACCCTACATGATGATCTCAGCTGCAACTTGAAAGGCCTACAGTTAAAATACAGCCATCCCACCTTTTCTGTATTTACATCCTTTGGGTTGAACAGAGGAAATTCTGTTATGTAACACTCTATGGTGCTGTAAATAACAGTTACACTTTACAGATGCTTTCACCTGAAGTGACTTACAGATATGAAAAATATAAGGTCACATATTCTTAGGTGCATGGCATTTATATTTGCAGGGGGAAAGCCAGTTTAGAGACAAGTGTTGCAAATCAACTTAGTCTATACCCACAATAATAAATGCATTTGATGATAATTATATACATTGTATCTATGTATATTGTATCTGTCCCTATTAAAATAAATAAATAAATAAAAAATCTTTAACCTATTTCATTATTATAATTTGATTAATATTTTTTTTATTTAATTTTTATTTTTAAATTGTAATAAAAGCACCAGAAGTATCACTTTCACAAACAAGCTCAGGTTTCCTTTGAAAAGCAAACTGTTTAGCTGACAGAAAATGCATTCCAGGTGTGCATGTCAATACAGTTTTTCTGCAGTCGTGCTATGTGCTGTTTGACATGAATGATCACACAGCTTTGAGATGTTTGAACCATCTCATTAAAATGTTACATTTATTTAAATACCAGCCAAGCTGAATGTGCACTTTGACATATTATTACAATCATTCTGTGGCGGTTCTTTATTTTTTTGTTAAGTCAACCGATAACTTTCCTATACACTGCATTTTAAGCTTGTTTTAGTTCAAATTTATTTAATTATTTGATTAATTATTTATTATTTTAAGACAAACAACTACAAAAATCAGCTTTGGAAGATATGACCGTTATAATATATAAACAATAATGAACTGGATGAAATGATTAAGTGTTAGGAGGGGTTAATGTCTCTGAACAAATAAGAAAAGAATGAGCTGTTCATGCTGAAATGATTAATTTGGGACAATTACTCCCATGCATATTCAAAACGTCCTGCTTTTGCCAAAGTGGCTTTGCCTTTATAATCAATCACAGAAAGAGAGACATTTTTTGGATGAAATTTGGAGTGTGGCAAGGACATTTAAGTGAGTGAACCGTGGTATTTGAACAAACACAGATAATTGACACAAAATGTTCTGGCAGACGTAATGTAATAATAAGAATAGGGAGTGAACGCCCATCAGCTTAAAAGAAAAGCATTGCCACACTCACAACAATACAAACAATAGACAGTTGAAAGCATATTGTAAATCTTTCTCACATACATAATTCAACAGTTATGCAACTTACCAAATCAGATGTGCTTTCGTCCAGATGAATAACCTTCTGAACCTGAAACAATAGAAATCGTTGTATGTATCACAGTTGCTTTTAAATAGACTTGAACAGTATCTGACAGTCTTGTCACACTTTACATTAACTGGATTAATGTAATCCCTTGTAATCTAGTTACACTCATGACAATGTTAATCATAGTTTACCGTGAATTAATCCTTTGTTTGTAAACAACAAACTTTTAATTTGCATTGACGCGTCCGGTTTTCATGAAAGTAAGGTAAATTTCGCTCCAGGTGTCTTTAAACACAAAAAACACAATGCTAATTTATATTTAACCCTAAATCTGGTGGTTTCGCTGTCGCTATTCGACTTGATTTTTTTCAAAAACAAGAACTAGAAAGAAATTAAAGAGCGTTAAAAGTTCCTGTCAGGCTATAAAACGCCTATGAATAATTGATGAGGTAACCGTCGAGTGAATTTACGATTGGCTAGTGGTTGATTGTTACTAACTAAAACACATATGCGAGTTAGTGTTTTGTAAATAAATAATATTATATTTACTTAGCTGAAATTATGTTTATTTTTTCTGCTTAACATATCAAGTTTAGTGTTTTGCTGAGAGTTATTTTTTTCTTTTCTGAAAGCTAACACAACTCACATAAACAATTGGAGATGGTACATATTCTGGTAAGGCAGCACATCAAACAAAAGTCCTTCTCTCATTTGATTCCAGTGCTGGCAAGTCCAAAATAATTCAATAAACAAAGCATTTACTGATGGATCTGTTTAGGTCTGCATCAGTGGTGTTGTTTAAGACTATACCACACAAACAAATTGCATCATGTAAAGGGCAAGGGTCGCCTTGTACATTGTGGGACTGTGAAAGCAAACAATTTGATTAAGTACAACAATATACCTAAAGCAGCATTAATGCTTGTCGATCATAATGACAAACATGATTTCACCGGATTCATAAAACATTAAAAAAGTGACAGATGTAAAACATTTATGCATCTGACTTGAGTTTGATTGAAAAGCTGTTCTTCTTGGGACGTCTGGAGGCCATCTATTCAGGCTCATATCCAAGAAGCAACATCTGGCACTATTCATCTCTTGCTGCGATTGCTTTGGTTCTGACACATGTCCGCATGCTGACAGGAACACACTCCACAGTTTCAGTTTGTGTGACGGCCTGGTCCTGGTCCTGCTGACACTCGCAGCTTTTGTTGTCTAAACGGCGTCTTAGCCGAGCTTTGATCATGGCACTGAAACATTCCAGCATGTTTACTGCAGAGAGCAATGCCGTTTAAATATACATGTCAGCTCAGGTTCACTTCCACTGCAGGCCATTCTTTAAAACAGACAGGGAGACAGACAGGGAGACAGACAGACAGAGTCAGACAGATGATAGATAGATAGATAGATAGATAGATAGATAGATAGATAGATAGATAGATAGATAGATAGATAGATAGATAGATAGATAGGAGACAGACAGACAGACAGACAGACAGACAGACAGACAGACAGACAG
>CAIGQQ010008848.1:990-14439 GCA_903798035.1 Danio albolineatus
ATCAGTCAATCCATCAATCAGTCAATCAATTATTCAATCAGTCAATCCATCAATCAGTCAGTCAGTCAATCAATAAATTATTCAATCAATCAATAAATTATTCAATCAATCAGTTAGTCAATCAGTCAGTCAATCAATCAATCAGTCAATCAATCAGTCAGTCAATCAGTTAGTCAATCAATCATTCAGTCAATTAATCAATCAATCTATTAGTCAATCAATCATTCAATCAATCAGTCAGTCAATCAGTCAATCAATCAATCAATCAATCAGTCAGTCAATTAATCAGTCAATCAATCATTCATTCAATCAATCCACCTAAGAAAAATTAGGATAGATTTTTGGTGGATTTATTATTATTATTATTATTATTATTATTATTATGATCTGCTGTCTCCTGTAATGCAGATGTTTTCCTCAGTTCCTCCACTAGATGTCAGTGTCAGACTGACCCGTTGAGTTATTAGTCAATAATGCACACCTGAGCTGCTGATGTGGACATGATGAGGAGATTCAAGCATATGGACATCCAAAACTGGATTAAATACTAATGAAATAACTAAAATAAAGTAAATGAACAGGAATTAGGCTAAAACCAACAATAACAACACATTAGTTTAAAAGGAGAAGATGTTTGTCAGGGTTCTGCCACTCCAGTCTTGTAAATTCTTGTTTTGGTGGTCTCTGTCTAGTCCTGTGTGTTGTGCTCGGCTCGAGTTTTCTCAGGTCGAGCACTCCTTTTGTCATTGTGTCTCTGTATGAGTGCCAATTGTGAGCATGCTTAGATACGGGGCTCTTTAATACCTCAAGGGTACATATTAGTACCTGAAAAGTACCAAAGTGTTCCTTTTAAAATTACTAGGTACTAATATACACTTTTGAGGTACCAAGGTGGATGCTTTAAGTACAAATGTGTGTCTTTTGAAAAAGTGCCACCCCAGTGACAGCTCGTGTGCCTTTATTTCTCAGAGTGTATTATCTGATCTTTAATCTTGTTAAAGCCCTCATAAACAGACATGATGTGTGGTGAAGTGCTGAACAAAGTGCTGCTGCTCATAGAAAGAGAATCTGACCCTGAAAGATTCACACCATCAGACTAAACTGGTCTACAGTTGACCAACCACTGTGAGAACTCAGTTAGTTTGACCACACTGGTTTAACACACATTCACCAGTCACAGAAGAGCATATCTAAACCACAAGAGCGAGGTCACAGCGCTGAAAACAGCGCAACTGATCAATGGTATCTGGAGACTGCAAGCTGAGACTGCAGTGTCAGACACAAGGCACAAGGCAAGGGGTAGCGGTGTGGTTAGCTGTGCAAATACAGTGGTATCACAGTGGTATCACAGACACTGCCGTAACAGACTGTTTCAGAACTCCAAAACACATCCCTTGTAGATCCCTCTTCTTGTGTTCTACCTGAGCTTTCTGTTCACATGTGTGATCAAATCTGGATCTGGTTACGTGACTCACACTAGGCATGGTTGTCTCGAACAGAGCCCAGGTGCGCTTGTCCCTTCCCCCCTGACATAAAGATATTTAGCTGAACAGATCCAGCACTTTTGACACTCATAAATAATCATAAAAGTGCTTGTGCCGCAGGTGTGAGAAGGTTTGCTGAAGGTGCAGGGGTTTTCATCTCTCAGCAGAATAGAACATGCAATGCTCAGTGAACTCTCTGAAACAGACTAAGGGCGTACTCACACTATGCTATCCGAACCGTGCCCAGGCCCGATTGTGCCCCCTCCTCTCTCTCCCCCGACGGCCCGCACTCACACTGCGTCTTCAAGCATCCGTACCCAAGCCTGCTTACGTCATTATAGTGGGACGTACTCAAGATAAACAGGAAGAGCTACGCTGAGCACGCTGAGCACAATGGAGTCCACAGCTTTGTTAAGTTTGTTGGTGATTTTGTTTTGAGTCGTTTGCTCAGCAGTGGTGCACAACCCAGTCACAGCATAATGTTGAACAGGTCTATCGCCTTTGTGGCTCGGAAATTTTCACGAAATCGTGCTGCTCGTGCGTCGCAGCAAATGACGTTGCGTCCTCAGTTTTGGGCTCAGGCGCGCTTGGCACTCACACTATAGCGTACCGCGCCTGAGCCCAAGTGAACTGGGCTCAAGCACACCTCTTCCAACCAGGCCAGGGCCGGCCAAATGAACCGTGCCTGAGCCCGATTCAGAGCGCTCACACTTCTCAAACTATCCGGGAAACGGGCCTGAGCACGGTTCGGATAGCATAGTGTGAGTACGGCCTAACTGTGGAACATCTGCTGCACTGGAGCAGGCTATCCTCAGAGTAAATTACCCCCAAAGTTACCTCCATTTTTAGATCCACTTACTTGCTGTTAAACTTACCTGGGCATGTCACATAACCTGCTTTCTGGAATACCCCCCTGGTCCTTCTTTAGAGAAACCATGCTCAGTCGGAGGACAACTCTCCTCTGGCGAAACATAATGTGGAAAGCTGCTGTGTAGAATGGCTGGGCCTGAGAACGATAGGAGTCCATCATGGTGAAGCTGCAGGTCTGAGTGGGTCACCGGTGGGTGTTCAGACTAGACAATAGGATCAATGAGGAGGCGTCTGTGCAGGAATCAGCCTTGTGTTCTTGAGTTAATGATGTCCTCTCTGACTGTGTGGAGCTGTGTTGAGTTCATCCTTAGTGCTCTACATCTGCTCATACATGCCAGATCCAAGATTGTGGGAATCTCTGGATAAGGAGAAATAGACAGACATGAGCATGTGGGGTAGTTGTGGCCTAATGGTTAGGAAGTGGGACTTGTAATTGAAAGGTTCTTACTCCCGGCAGGAATTATAGGTGGGGGAGACAACGAACTGTGTTTTCTCCATCTTCAATACCCAGCTGAGTAAGGCACCGAACCCCTGACTGCTCCCTGGTGAGACAAGGTTGACAAGGCTCACTTTATTCTTAGATGCTATTCAGCCTAATGAAACACACCTGATCAAACCAGTTGAGTCCTTCCGGCTTGTTCGAAACCTACAGGTAACTGCGGTCACACTCGAGTTTGATCTTGCGAAGTTCTGTCATACGGCGCTGCGAAAAGGGGCGGGATTAAACAAGATGATCGGACATTTAAAACAGCGTGTGATTGGTCCATGTTTTGATCCTCGATTGGTCTCACGCAGTCAAGAGATTCGGTCAAAGTTCACCAAGCTTGAACTATGCAACATAGCGAACTATGAAAGTTGTCGCACGAGCTTGCGTTTCCAGTCTGACGCATTCGCATGTGTATGAAGGGAAGTCTATGGGGAGAAAGTGCAGTGTGACCGCAGCTTAAGTGAGTTGAAGCAGGGTTGCAACTAAACTATGCCTGGCTGCAGCCCTCCAAGAACTGAGTTTGACACCCCTGACTTATTCAATTCATTTCAATTCTTTATTTCTCTAGCGCTTTTACAATGTAGATTGTCTCGCAGCAGCTTCACATGGATTATAGTGAACTAAAACAGTGTCAGTCCAGTGTTCAGTGTTGGAGTTTAGTTCAGTTCAGTGTGGTTTAATATTCACTGCTGAGAGTCCAAACACTGAAGATTAATCCATCAATGCGCAGCTCTACAGGTCCTGAACCATGCAAGCCAGTGGCGACAGCGGAGGAACAAACTTCACCAATTGGCGAAAGTGAAGAATTAAAAAACCTGGAGAGAAACCAGGCTCAGTTGGGCACGACCATTTCTCCTATGGCCAGACGTCTTGTGCAGAGCTGCAGTCTAGGCGCCGGGGCTGGAGAACGTTGGACGTCCATCACGGAGAGACCACAGGTGGGTCACCGGCTGGTGAACAGGCTGGCCCTTCGGGAACAATGCGAGGACTCGTCTGTCACTGAGGTCTTACAGGGATCTGTCTCATGCTCTCCACTCCTCCATGACCACCACAGCAGCTGCTCAGGATACGGCCTGGTCTAGGATTATGGAAACCTCAGGAATATTAAAAAACAGACTAACATAAGCGCAGATGCCATTCAAATTATAATGTCTTTTTGGAAGTGTTCCCGGCTCTGGTTGCCCTAAATAATGCAGACTAACAATCCTTTAGAGGATTTGGATTCCACAGCATGTGTTTTATGTGTATGCTAATGCAAAGAGATGTGTCTTTAATCTAGTTTTAAGAGTGAAGCCGCGGTCACACTGCATTTTCTCCCCATAGACTTCCATTCATACGCACACAAATGTGTTAGACCTGAATCAGCGAGTTTCGCAGTTCGCTGAGATGCAAAGTTTAAGCTTGGTGAACTCCGACCTGTGAAATCGCATCACTTGACTGCGTGAGACCAATGACTGTATAAAATATGGACGACGCAACAGCCCCTTTTCCCATTGAACACTTTGAAGGAAAAAACACCTCGTGACGGACACAAACTGTCGCAAAACACTGCTGAAATTGGAGCCTGGGCATGCATAGAAGGACTGCCTGATGGAGCCAGAGGCAGAGCCGCGGAATCAAGCTTCCAACCAAACACTTGTATATTAAATGAACCACGCCCCCCGAACTTCTCACTTCTCGCTGGTGTCATGTAAATATAAGAACTTACATATAAAAACGTAATAATATACAATTTAAAAACTGTGATGTAAGCTGTTATAATTTAATAAAAGCAATATTATAATGCAGAAATACATGATCTTTCATACACTCTAGCCTGAGTTAGACTATAAGCACAAAATTATTCCTCTTATAACAGGCTTGTTGGTATTTTTTATCTTCACAGGGGTAGAAATAACACTTGTAAAATATGAACAATAACATAACGCATACATTTTTAAAAAGGTTTTTATTTTTAATTTGTAATCAACAGGACCCAAAATACCCTACACGATTTACCATGCGGGGAAAATAGTTTGATTGAATAGTTTGAATAGGAAGATTGTAAAAGATAAATACAGCAAGATTTCGAAATATCAACAGGATATATTTACACATCCCATCCCTGCACTATATAAATAACCCTCGTCAATTTGTACAATAAACCTCGCAGTATTAATACTAAGTATGTGTCTTATCAATTATTCATTTATAGATCGCAAATACTTCTGAATTAAATCAGCCACACGCAGGTTAACATTTTACCACTGCTCTTTACTTCTCTTGTCTGTGTGAACTCCATAACATTACAAAACTTCCCATCATGCCACCTGTCTCACGTCTTAAAGACACAGATGCAATTATAATACATGACAATCAGCTGCTGCAACATTGCTTGTATACTGTTTATCTTCTTTTGCCTCCGTTTTCATTTGGTTTATTCGATGCCTTCATTATATCAGGCAAATTCCTAATAAATTTTTATGTTTTTCAAATAAAAAGCCAACGGTGAACGGTAAACGGTGTTTATAAATATAACATTTGAAGCTCTATTTGTAATATAAGATTCTGATTATAGAACATTATAACAGCGAATTCAGTAGATTATCTCAATAACATGCTGAAACTCAAAATGTTCAATTCACCTTTATTTGTATAGCGCTTTTACAATGTAGATTGTGTCAAAGCAGCTTCACACAGAAGGTTATAGTAAATTGAAAATGTCAGTTTAGTTATTAATGTTTGAGTTCAGTTCAGTTCAGTGTTTAATATTCACTACTGAGAGTCCAAACACAGAAGAGTAATCCATCGGTGCGCAGCTCTAGCTGCAGTCTAGGCGCTGGAGGTTGGAGAACTCGAGGCTCGTCTGTCCTTGGAGGGTCACAAGAATCCGTCTCTTGCTTGCTACTCCGCCAAGCAGCTGCTCAGGATACAGCCTGGTCCAGGATTATCGAGCCTTGGAATCGTCTCGTCGCGGGTCTTGGATCGCATCCGTGGCGCTGCATAGTCTCTGGGGGCCTCGGGATGAGTATCCCCAGGTGGAAATAGAGAACAAAGAGAATAATTAGCATAGCTGCTGTTCATAGTGTATATAAAGGAGATGCGTGGAGCACATTCATGCATCATACCGCTAAGTGATGTATTGAGTGTGTGCTTTACTAAAAAGATAGAAAATGTCAGAGATGTCCTGTAAATCAAGTTCAAATAACCTTACAGGAGATCAATGTGGACATACGCTAAAATTAGTTTTGTCTTCCTAATTATTATTTCAGACCCATAAAGAGAATTACCGCAAGATAGCAATCACCTCCATTTCCCCCGTCATGGCTAGGTGTGTATCAGCGAACTAATAAAGCCCGATAAAGTCCTGACCTTACTGAATAAACAGTGATCCATCCGATTCTGTATGTCAGAAAGTAGTTTACTGCTGAACTCATTTGACCATGGTAAAACAACACAGATTTCGAATAATAACATTTCAATCTCCTCCCGAAGCTCTGAAGGTCAGCTTAGAGAAACTGTCAATCACAACTGTCAATCATGACGACACGCCCAGCATTAAATTACTGCTTAAAACATACGGTTTACAAAAATGAAGATCTGCACCTATACCAGCATTATAACCAGTGCCTTAATTGACCAGAACCATCTTTCGGGACATTTTATTGCAAGTGTAATAATTTTTTTTATTTGGGCTCAAGTCTCGTTCATTAACACGGAGGCGGGCTTAAAACTTGTACTGCAGCCAGCCCCCAGAGGGCGATCTAATGACCGAGACCATCACTCGAAAGCAGGTGTGCGGCACACTTGCTTGAGACCAATCGAGGATCAAAACACGACCTCTCTGAACAGAAATTTTAAATGTGGACCAATCACTCGCTTCATTAAATGTCTAGTCATCTTAATCTCGCCCCTTTCACAGACACACAACAGAATTTCACATGCTCAAACTCTAGTGTGACTGCAGCACAATGTTGTTCAACATAATTTCTCTGTTCCCTCCTTCAGGAATTGAGGGTTACGACAGTAACAGACATTTCAGGTGCCATTTAACACTCATGCACAGTTTGATTGATTAACCCGTACGCCATGATTCATTAGTTCTTACTCTTATTCCTGTGACAAAAAACCTGCATCTGCCAGTAACTGAGTTTCCCAGTGCAGTTCAATTTAGATACAGGTATGCTAGCTTATAAGCACAACTTAACTCAATTCAATGATCCATCAGCTTATCAAACACTGTCTTGTTAGGAAATGATACATATGGGTTGTAATTGAATGCATTAATGGGTAGTGTATATGTAGAGGTATGGAGTTATGGCAGTCCTTTGTTTTATTCATTTATTCATGTTTTATTCATTATTCATTCAGTGGTTAATTTTTGCATTGATTAGTCATCATTTAGGGCGCCACGGTGGCCGAGTGGTTAGCACGTTCGCCTCACAGCAAGAAGGTCGCTGGTTCGATCCCCGGCTGGGCCAGTTGGCATTTCTGTGTGGAGTTTGCATGTTCTCCCCGTGGTTGCGTGGGTTTCCTCCGGGTGCTCCGGTTTCCCCCACAGTCCAAAGACATGCGGTACAGGTGAATTGGGTAAGCTAAATTGTCCGTAGTGTATGAGTGTGAATGAGAATGTATGGATGTGTTTCCCAGAGATGGGTTGTGGCTGGAAGGGCATCCGCTGTGTAAAACAAAATGCTGGATAAGTTGGCGGTTCATTCCGCTGTGGCGACCCCGGATTAGTAAAGGGACTAAGCCGAAAAGAAAATGAATGAATGAATGAATAGTCATCATTTAGTATTAATGTTTTTATAAGTTCAGGTTAGTTATAATGTGTTGATGCCCATCATTTCTACCTGTATGTCCTGGTGAGTGATGCTAGGGGCGATAAGCGAGCAATACATGAGCTGCTGGAGGTTTCATGTATTCATGAAGTAGTCACACTGCCAGTACAGAAGCACTAGTCACAGTATCTCTCAGTATTGTGTGTTTTTGTTTATTGCAGATTGTGCAGTGTGACAAACAATAAAAATAATATTATAGTGCCACCAGAAAACTCCGCCTCTTCTGTGTGTGCTACATATAGGCAATGCTCCTCTTTAATAACAAGTCGTTCATGATAGTATGAAAATGTACTGAGATATGAAGTAGATCAGAATGGAAATGAACTATGAGTGTGAAATATTCATTAGAACGAGCGCAACACTGCAGAAAACAAACCTTTGACCAAACTTTAAACAGAAAATTAAATATTTAAAACCCTTATTAAAGCTGCTTCAAGCTTCTGAGAGCAGATGAAGGATAAAGAGACGAGGCTTTCTCACACACTGCAGGAAACGGCTGAATTTAGACCTGTTGTTGGTGTTATTTTGAACTCACCGGTTTAACACATTCGTCAGTGGGAGGTCACCTGTAGACCAGTTTAGACTGAAGGTGTGAATCTTTCATGTTCGGTTCCTCTTTCTATGAGCTACAGCACTTCAGTTAGCCCCTCACCACACACACGTCATGTCAGAGTCACTTGAAGGAAAGTCATTTGGCCATATAAAGTCATGTTCATGCACTCGACGGCTCACACTGCATCTTCCGATCACGAGGACACTTCCGTCATTCATCTTTATATGTACAGCACTTTTATAATGTCAACTGTGTGAAGGCAGCTCAACACAGATGAAGCTCTAGTGAACTAAACTGCTTCAGTCGTGGATGATGTTCAGTTTAGAGGAGGAGAAGCGCTCTCGCTCTGTACAATGAAGATTATTATAGTTATTTTTTGTGTATTATTGAGTCAGCCGAACACAGAGCTGGATATTTTGCTGAACAGATTCACCACTTCTGATGCTCATAAATGTTCAGGAAAGTCCTGGAGCTGCAGATATTATGGGGTTTGCTGAAGGTGAAGTAAGGGGGTTTGTGTCTTTGCTAAACTATGACCGATCACGTTCATTGACAAGTAAGAATGAGTAATAAATTGATATGAAACAGTCCCTTAAATGTGATTCGGTGTCTTCAGTTTCATGCTGGGTCAATAAAAACACACCCAGACACAGACAACCCAGTACACCCTAAAGGTCAGACATGATCATATGCAGTGGTAGTCAGGATTATTAGCCCCCTGTTTATTTTTCCCCCAATTTCTGTTTAACGGAGAGAAGATTTCTTCAACACATTTATATCCATAATAGTTGTAATACCTCATCTCTAATTACTGATTTATTTTATATTTATCATGATGACAGTAACTAGCACTAGCCAGGCTGACAGAGCTCGTACGAGTGGCATCATTGGAACAATCTCTGACGCTCCAGCAGTGGGGCAGTCTGGTATGAGCAGTGCTGTCTTCAGAAGTAAGTGCCTGAGAGAGGGCTGGAAGTGAGAGGTTGGTCCTCACATTCCTTCCAGGATCCCACGAAGTGGCTGCAAGTGCGAGAGGTCGAAATCCGTGCTTTGGTGTGCTCCGAGCCTAAGGTGAGGTACATTGAGGATGCGAGCTGGAAGGCAGTGTGCCCCAGACTTGCAACACTCAAGGCTTCACACCCAGAAAGAGCAAAATCTACTCTCATTGCACTGTTCAATTAAATTAAATTCACCTTTATTTGTATAGCACTTTTACAATGTAGATTGTGTCAAAGCAGCTTCACACAGAAGGTTATAGTAAATTGAAAATGTCAGTCCAGTGATAAGTGTTTGAGTTCAGTTCAGTTCAGTGTTGTTTAATATTCACTACTTAGAGTTCAAACACTGAAGAGTAATCCATCGGTGCGCAGCTCTAGCTGCAGTCTAGGCGCTGGAGGCTGGAGAACTCGAGGCTCATCTGTCCTTGGAGGGTCACAGGAATCCGTCTCTTGCTTGATACTCCGCCATGCACCAAGCAGCTGCTCAGGATACAGCCTGGTCCAGGATTATGGAGCCTTGGAATCGTCTCGTCGCGGGTCTTGGATCGCATCCGTGGCGCTGCATAGTCTCTGGGGGCCTCGGGATGAGTATCCCCAGGTGGAGATAGAGAATAAAGAGAATAATTAGCATAGCTGCTGTTCATAGTGTATATAAAGGAGATGTGTGGAGCACATTCATGCATCATACCGCTAGGTGCTGTATTGAGTGTATGCTTTACTAAAAAGATCTAAAAGTCTTTAATCTAGTGTTGAACTGAGAGAGAGAGTCTGAGCCTCGGACATTATCAGGAAGGCTATTCCAGAGTTTAGGCGCCATAAATGAGAAGGCTCGACCTCCTTTACTTGATTTTGCTATTCTGGGTACTACCAGAAGCCCTGAGTTTTGAGATCTTAAAGAGCGGGTTGGATTGTAGCGAGACAGAAGGTTGGTTAGATAAACAGGAGCTAGATTATTTAATGCTTTATATGTAAGAAGTAATATTTTAAACTCAATACGAAACTTAACAGGCAGCCAGTGTAACGAGGATAAAATTGGGGTGATATGATCATATTTTCTAGACCTGGTAAGAACTCTGGCGGCTGCATTTTGTACTAGCTGAAGTTTGTTAATAGAGGAGGCTGGGCAACCAGCGAGCAGAGCATTACAGTAATCCAACCTAGAAGTCATAAAAGCACGAACTAGCGTTTCTGCATCTGAGATGGATAGCATACTTCGTAGCTTAGCAATATTTCTCAGATGAAAGAATGCAGTTTTTGTGATATGGGAGATATGGCTTTCAAAAGTTAAATTGCTGTCTAATATGACACCCAGATCTTTAACAGTAGAGCTAATGCTAACTCTGCATCCCTCTAGTTGCAGGTGGAGTTGTGCGATCTGCTGTGTACAGGATTTAGGTCCTATAAGTAATAGTTCAGTTTTATCTGAGTTTAAGAGAAGGAAGTTGTTGGTCATCCAGTTTTTAACATCTTTAATACACTCAGTTAGTTTTGATAGTTAAGACGTCTCGTCAGGTTTAGTAGAAATATATAATTGAGTATCATCTGCATAACAGTGAAAGCTGATCCCGTGTCTTCTAATAATGTCTCCCAGGGGCAGCATGTAAATTGTAAACAGCAAAGGGCCTAAAACTGATCCTTGAGGCACCCCATACTTAACTGGCCTGACTTGTGAAGGTTGTCCATTAATATTCACAAACTGGTAACGATTAGTTAAATATGACTTGAACCATTGTAAAGCCGTTCTTGCAGGAATAATCCAAGGCCCTCCTCTGGTGAGAAAGCAGCTTCTTGCATCTCTGGATGACTTGATTCAGGGACGCTACATGTTCTGATACAAACTTTAGCTGTGTTTTGCTGGTGGCAGTGTCCTCCCACAGCATGCTCGATGCAGCCGGGGTTCTAATGTTTGCGGTGAAACTTGTAAGCTGTGGACAGACGCTTTTGGCTAAGAGCCGCTGGCACAGAGTTTACTGATGGCTGAGCCTTCTTCTGAGACCACCAGTAGAGTGCGCTCTGCAGCTCTTTTCATCATCGAGAACTCCTGGGCAGAGTCCCTGACAGCACAAACACAAAACATAGAAGTATTTACTGCAGTGGCCCAGCCTGAGTCCTGACTTAAATCCAGTTGAGAATCTGTGGAAAATGCTAAAGTTCAGGGGCTGGTAAGGAGGCCCTCTGACCTGAAAAAGCTCATTTCTATTGATTATTGAGACGGGTATGAAGAACTCAGGACATGACACTTTTTGAATGTATTAAACGTGGAGACACATTCCACAATGAGACCTGTCGTACATCATCCTGTTATCTTTTGGGTGAAGCCCAAAACAACAACAACAACTTGCTGCTCCACAGTTTTAATTTGAATTGTGCACGAGCACCTGTGTACCAGCTATGTGCACAGCTATGTCTATATTTGACTGTAAAATCTTTAAGTGTTGTTCTTATTTGTAGTGTTTGCATGGGCACTGCTGAACGTTGTCTTTGTAACCTCTGTGAGGGACATGATGCTGACTGTGCAGGACAGTTTCAGCATAGCAGTGAAAAACTCCCTGTGGGCGCATCTCACAAAGCACTTCCTCTGTTGGTCACTTTTATAGAGCATGTACTATTCAAGTGACCACACATCTCATCTGTGCAGACATACAGCGAGACATAAGAGCAGAACATGGAGTCAGAGACCTCTGATGAACAGAGAAATATCAATAATCCATCTGGAGCTCAGAGTCGAAGAGAGGATGAAGGAAGAGCTGAGAAACACAGTAAGTAGAAGTTTAATCTGAGCTCCAGATGATGCTGATCATGAGAAACACTGAATATAGCTCCAGATGTTTTATATGAATAATGTGTCTACAGTTGTTCTTTGTATGAAGTGCTTTAGGTTTAAGCCATGCTCTAGATTACATTCAGAGTCTTTATGTTCATTTTGCTTTCAGAACAATTGTTGTTTTATAAAATTACTGATAATTACAACTATGGCGACAATAACAATTATTAACACCACATTGTACCATACAACTATATGTTCAAGTCAAGTAAACTTGTATATCGCATTTCACATTAGTTATTGTTCCAAAGCAGCTTAACAAAAGGTGCACGTCACTACATTACAGTCCAAATCAGTAAAGTTAAGAGTTGTGTAAAGGGTTAGCAGTATATAAATGTAGTTAACCTGTAGTTATACAGAATATAGTGTCCTTCCAAATAAAATAATATTAACATGTGATTAATACATGCACAATAAAGTGTTAGTTGATGTTCTTGGAGGGTTGCCGTCATCTCTTTAAGTCCTTGATAGTCTTGGAACTGATCGAGTGGCACTGCATGATTTAGAGGCCTCAGGATGGGAATCCCCATGCTGGAAATACAGAAAATAATTAGCGTAGCAGCTGTTCATGATGTGTTTGAACAAGAGACTTTAAAGTAATGTGAAAGAGTGCATTTGAGGAGTCACTGTATCCTACAGTTCAGTGCTGTATTGAGTGTGTGCTTTACTAAAGAGATAGGTCTTTAATTTAGTGTTGAACAGAGAGAGAGTGTCTGAGCCTCGGACATTATCAGGAAGGCTATTCCAGAGTTTAGGAGCCATAAATGAGCAGGCTCGACCCCCCTTTAGTGGACTTTGCTATTCTGGGTACTACCAGAAGCCCTGAGTGTGGAGATCTCAAAGAGCGGGTTGGATTGTAGCGAGACAGAAGTTTGGTTAGATAAACAGAAGCTAGATTATTTAAAGGTGCTGTATGTCAGTTTTTGACTCTTCTAAAGCATAAAAACACCATCATATGTTTGCAGATATTCAGAAACATGCTCAGTGAACATACTTGTTTATCTGAGAAACACTGCTGAAGTCAGATATTCTGCTTTGGACGCTCTCTTTATGTTCTTTTAACCCGCGTATGTCATTCATTCATACATTCAGGAAGGCTCTGAAAGCATGCGTCTGTGACCAAATTGCGACCTCTGGTGGACAATATCATATGAACTCCAAAATGAGACCGATTCAGTTCCACATGAGGTTATTAATTAGCAAATAATATAAATATTACGAGCGTAAACATTAGGTGAGCAGGTTACACTGTAACCCTGTGTCGTAACAACACACTTCATGGTGAGATACGCAGTGATGAGCAGTTTGGCTGTTTGCAGCAGACGAGAAATGTAAAAGCAGCCATTCAGAAGCACAGAATATGGACTTGTAGGGGGTCCATTTATTAGTCCCATGAAGGAGCTAACAATATGG
>CAIGQQ010008857.1:661-15515 GCA_903798035.1 Danio albolineatus
ATATATATATATATATAAATAAATTCACATACACACTTACACATTTCTATATAAATATATGCTTTTTATATTCTATAAAACGTAATTATCATAAAAACGAAATAATGTAGACTATAAATAATAATCAACCGAAATATTTTACGAATCTGTTTTTTATTAATATACAGACACCCTCAATATTCATATCAAGTTCATTTGTGCTACACGTTTTCAGTAAGATTAATGACATTCCATTAATATTTAGATTCGTTACGTTTTGACATGATGTATTAGATTTTATATAGTCTCATATAATAAAAGTATAACATTGTCTTGGTCGGTTTATTCATTTTTGTGCTTGACCCTTATCGATCCTAACCAGCTTTCAAACTAACGACAACGCCTCTCCACATTTAACATAAAAAGGACCGCTATACACACCGTATTCACAGTAAACTTGAATCCTCTGTAACACTGTCATATCGACTAGAACTTCTGAAGATGACCAACTCTCCAGCTTTTGAACAAGTTATGGAATAGCGTAAGTAGCTATTTATATATTATTCAATTGCCTGTCGATTTGTTTACTACCTCATTAACCATCTGTATGCTATATTTTCAATCTATCAGTTTTTGTCTTACAGAAATAAATAACACAGAAAGTGATGCTTTTGATGCCATTAATCGCATTTGTAAGTATTTATTACATAATTATATTTACTGGTTTGAGCATCTTTTATAAATTAGTTTTGTTTTGTTATTATTATAATTACTAACGTTTCGTTTTTTTCTTACAGCGACTTCGGATTCCATGATTGATAACCAAACGCAAAAAGGTATGTTATATATTTAAATAAATTAATGAAATTATAAAAACATTTTTGTGGATTCGAACCCACAACAGCGCGAGGTTAGGGTCTGAGGCCGAGTGCTCTACGCATAGGCTACTTCAGGGCGGATGACTTCGTAGAAGTGTTTGCTTGGGTGTTCACTAACCATTTCTTTTTTCAATCTCCTATTATAGCGCAAATTGAAGTTATCGACTTAACGTTAGAAGAAGAAGAAGAGACTGCAGAGCCACAAGAATCGTGGCGAGAAGAAACGTCTGCTGTAGCACGGCGAATTACTGGCCCTGCAAAAAGACCAAGAATTATTTACACGCCGTTTTTGAATAAGAGGCAAAAACCAACAGAGACTCCTGTACATGAAGAATATGGCGATGATGATGATGATGATGATGATGATGACGATGACGAATACGCAAAATCAGGTGATGTGATATTTTTGTTTGATATATGCGTTTAAGTCATCTCGTTTTTAAAAGTGCTTGTTTACATGCATACCTAATTTTGTGATTAATTACAACATGCTATCATATTGGCACACAAATGTTTGAATGACTTAAAATATTTTACGTTTGACTATGTTTTATTCACTAAATATCACACGTTGTAATATTTTTAATTTGCATTTCATACGCAGATCCGTGGACACCTCTTACCAGTCCACTAGGACCTTCTGATAGTCTTTTTGAATTATCTGAAGGTGAGTGACATTCATTTTAATTGGATATAACAATATATTGACTTTAAAGTGATTTATCTTAAAAAGTTCAAGTGCTTATAAACTCGAATACTGTTAAATAAATACTCGTACACCGTTAAATTAATTCAATGTAATTTATTTTATTGTTTAGCAATTATTTGTCGCTCATCACTAAACAATATTTTATGTTTTCTTTTTAATACAGAACCTTGGTCTGAACAAGATGGGTCCAACGACGGTTATGAATCACCTCCAGGAGTCACACGTCAACCTACTCACTCCTATCAATCGACAGTAGAAGAAGAAGAAACCCCGGAAGAAGCCGAAGAAGTTGCAAGACCACAGCGCCCCCCACAGAATCAGGATGCCGGTAGCGTAAACAACAACAACAACTTTGTCGAGTCGCCTGTTTATTATCTAATACGTGAATATCTGGACAGATATGAGGTAAAAATTAATGTTCTATCAGAGGCCATTGTGCAGCAGCAGCGTGTGATAGAAAATGTTAAGGATTTCTTGTCTGAACAACAGCAGCGTATGGATAAGAATATTAGCGAGCTTCACAACAAGTTGGGTAAAAGTGAGCGTGAACATCGCTTAATAACTACGCTTCTATGCTCTATTAACCATTCATTGTTGCATAAATAATTCCGAAAAGCAATATTCTCATCATATGTCCATGCGATCATCGATGTACTTGTTAAAAGATAATAATTTAGATTCTGATAAATGTTTTACTCGTCTCACACTTTTAATTTTGTATGTATTACCGTTGCATTTCTTAAAGTTTTATTATTAGTTGACTTTAGCTGTTTAGTGTTTAAACTTTACATGGTGATTTATTAAAATTTGTATTCCTTTGAGTTTGTTTTGGTGTGAACTGACTCAACTGTTTAGTGTTTGAACTTTTAATTTGATGTATTACCGTTGCATTTCTTTAAGTGTTATTCTGTTTTGCATTTTGATGTACTCATAATTGACTTGACTGTTTGAGTTTTAAATTTTGATGTATTGCCATCTCTATCTCATTGTGTTTTATTCGGTCTATTCATATACATTTGTAATTCTGTATATTACTGCATCCTTGTATTTCTGTTATTGACACAAATGCAATTCTAATAACATTGCTAAATATATATATATGTATATTCATGTGTTAATAAAAGATTGAAATAAATTAAAGATTAAAAAATAAAATAAATTACTCCTAAAATAACCAATAAATACAAGCAAACAACAAATAAAACCAATGAAAAATAAAACGATAAAACCAAATAACCAACAAAGATAAAATAAAAGAGTTAAACAATAAAATAAACCTAAAAATAAAATAACCATAAATCCAAATAAAAATAAATAAATAAATAAAAAATAAAAGGTAAGCAATAAACCTAAAAATAAAATAACCACTAAAACAAATATAATAAAATAAAAAATAAAAGTTAAACAATAAAAATAAACCTTAAACAAAATAACCAATAAAAATAATATAATAAATAAAATAAACCTGAAAATCTATAATAAATATACAATAAAACTAAGTAAACAATTAAAGTGATAATTAAAATAAACATCAACAAAACAATCAATAAAAATAAATCAAATAATAAATAAAATTAAAAATAAATACAATGGATGATGAAAATCGTACAGATGATACATACAATAACCAACCAGTTCAAGCTCTATCCGTAAGACTGCAAAGAGCTACCGAGATGCATGCAGACAGAGTAGCAGACACTACTGCATGTCTTCAACATATGATAAATATGCATTCAAATTCTAGAGACATAACTTTTAACAATGTTCCTATTTCACAAATTTCAAATCTGGATGAATTAGAAATGTATATTGAACAGGAATTGAATTTAAATTTGACTGAATATGTGCAAACTGTTTTAAACAGCGAACAGACCGGCGGTACACTGACTCAAGAAACTATTCCTTCAGCCATCGTTAACGGGCAGCCGTCAGATGATGCTTCTGTTGATGATGAGACCCCATCAACTAGCCATGCAACGTACGGTAGGCCTAATATTGAAACATCACATCAGTCGGTTGTCGATGATGAACATCCATCAACTTACAATGTTGCGGGGCATTTACAGCCCCAGATAACAAGACAGACAGACATTGAAACATTGGTGAGAGATGGTGGTACCGTAAACGGATACCATGTTTTACCAAGACCCCGATTCAACAGTGTGTCGCTGCGTAGGACTTTAAATATGAGTGAAATAAGATCTCACGATTTAGCGTCGTACCACATACATTTACATGATACCATGGATGCCATAGTATCGTTCGCTAGACAGATTGGCGGTGATGGTAGCGTCATCAATTTATGCCTTAGAACCCCGACATTGAAATCTGATGTAAACGCTGTTTTAACACCGGGTAATAATTACGACGTTAATCTTTTTACAGACCAAATTGAAAAAATTATGCAGAGCGATGATCAGTTAGCCGCTAACGAAACGGTTGAGATTGAAGCTGACGTGGTAATGAACAGGCTAGGAGGTGTTCGTCGCAAACTAACAGATTTGGCAATTGATCAGGTAATCAAAAGAAAAAAGACGAGCTTATTTATACCTACAAACATATCAAACAAGCTATGCTTCTCTATCTGTCTAGCCCGTTTTCTAGATCCTCAATTACCAGAGTGCAAATTAGAAGCCCAGGCGTCGATCATACACAATAAAGTTGGGCTTACTATCCAAGACGAGGTCGGCCTTCATGACATAGCTAGATTTGAACATGTGCTTGATTTAAAAATAGTGTTTTTTTATAGGACGAGCACTGGTGTGTTACAAACCTACGTAAATAATACACAGCCGCACCTTAAAACGGTACACCTTTATTTACAAGACAATCATTACTACATGATTCTTAATTTGAAGTCATTCATAGGTGCTAGCTATGTTTGTGAATTCTGCTATAAAGGGTTCTCTAACCTTAGACACCACCAATGTGAATATGTCTGCAACATATGTTTCGACGCAGAATGTTACAAACATCCTAAAAAACCCATCCATTGCCCCGATTGTTTGCGTTATTGCAAATCGGATTACTGTTACAATGCTCATAAGAAACCTGCTCTTGAAAAAGAAAATGTACCTTGCGATTTTATAAAATACTGCAAGGAATGCAACAGACGATACGAAAAAAATAAGACTGCGCACAAATGTGCTCCACCCACTGCATGGCATGTCGTGAAGAACTTGTCCCTGGTGGTACACATGAGTGTTTTATTAACACCGTACCACTCAAAGTCCCTCAGAATAAATACATTTTTTACGATTTCGAGACTCGTTATGAAAATGCTAGACACGTGGCAAATTTTGTGTGTGCCATAACGTTTCGAGGTGCAAGATTTGTAGCTGCGGGTGTCGACTGTGTGGAAAAAATGATCACGCATTTCAGAAAACCCAAATACGAAGGCTACTGCTTCATAGCTCATAACGTATCCAGATTTGATTCCTTTCTAATTCTTGAATATTTTTGCAAAGCAGGTCTTCAAATGGACGTCATCATGCAGGGTTGTAAATTAATATTCATGTTCGATGAGTCATTTAATCAACGCTACACAGATAGTATATCCTTCATACCGATGGCTTTATCTAAAATGCCAGTGGCGTTAAATCTCACCACGACAGAAAAAGGCTACTTTCCTCATCATTTCAATAGATTAGAAAACGAGAACTATGTCGGTCCCTACCCCGACAAAAAGTATTATGGTTACGAAAACCTATCGGAAAATGATCAGGCAAAGTTTGATGCGTGGTACGCTACAGCGTCACAATCAGTCTTTGACTTCAAGCAGGAGTTGTACCACTATGGTGAAAACGATGTTATCCTGTTGCGTGAAGCATGTATGACATACAGAGAATCGTTCATAGAGTGTGCTCAAATCGATCCGTTTACTTTCACAACTCTTGCAAGTTGTTGTATGGGGGTCTTCAAAACTCAAAGACTACACTATTGCTCTAACCCATAATAATGCGTACATTCGGCAAAATAAGACATTCTCAAGCGTCTCGATCGAATGGTTGGAGTATGTAAAAAAGACTAGAGACGTTGACATTCACCATGCTCTGAATCATGGCGAAATGCAGTTCGGCAAATTTTTCGTAGATGGTTACTACGAACAGGGCGGGGTAAGGCGTGGTCTAGAATTCAACGGTTGTCTGTTTCACGGATGTCCACGGTGTTATGACCCGCACAGACTCCACCCGCTGTCGGGTGTCCCCTTCGGTGTTCTCAGACAACAGTTTGACGAAAAAATTGAAATTCTACAAAACACTTATGGTTTGAAAGTAGAGGTTATCTGGGAATGCGAATGGACTAAAATGAAACAAACAGACCCTTCAGTGATAGAATTTATGAGTACTTATTCAGCCCCTGAGAGACTAAAACCGCGAGACGCTCTTTTTGGAGGTCGCACCAACGCTTATAAGTTGTATCACAAAGTGACAGATGGTGAGAAAATCAGCTATCTTGATTTTACATCTCTATATCCATATGTTCAATCAACAAAGAGTTACCCGATAGGTCATCCGTAAATAATTTTCAAGGATTTTCAACCGATCGAGAATTATTACGGGCTTATCAAGGCCACTGTGTATCCGCCCCGTAAATTACTACATCCGGTCCTTCCTTACCGATGCGCCGGTAAACTCATGTTCCCGTTATGCCGAACTTGCGCACACGCTGAAAACCAAACATTGAACTGTAACCACACTGATGACGAGAGGTCTCTTACTGGTTGTTGGGTCAGTGTTGAGCTTTTAAAAGCGCTCGAGAAAGGGTATGTGGTGGTCAAAGTCGACGAAGTTTGGCATTTTCCTGAAAGGTCGGACAAGTTGTTTAGCGAATACGTTAAAACGTTTTTGCGTTTAAAACAACAAGCATCGGGTTACCCTTCAAACGTTATCACCGATGCAGAAAAAGAGACGTACATTCGCGAGTACTATGAGAAAGAGGGGATTCAACTTGACCCCTCAAAGATTTGTCATAACCCCGCCCAGAGGGCTATAAACAAACTTTTGCTCAATTCTCTATGGGGGAGGTTCTCCATGAGAGGTGACCACCCCGTTACACAACTTGTGAAAGACCCTGAACAATTCACCATGATTGTTTTTGGTAAAACTGACACATTAAAATATTTTACACTCATCTCGGATGATGTGGCGCTCGTCCAATATCAACCCTCCGAGGGTAGTCATCGCATTACTTGCGACATTAACGTATTTATAGGCGCGTTCACGACCGCGTTTGCCCGATTGGAATTGTACAATTTGATGGACAAACTCGGTGAACGCTTATTATACTCAGACACAGACAGCGTTATTTTTGTGTCTAAGGACGGTGACTGGATGCCGCCACAGGGTGATTATTTGGGGGATCTGATGAATGAAATAGACATCGATGAATATATTACCGAGTTTTGCTCCAGCGGTCCAAAGTCATACGGGTACCGTACCGCTGGCGGTAAAGTCTCCATGAAAGCTAAGGGTATAACGTTAAATGCTAAAAATTCCCGAGCGATAAGATTAGACACGTTGATTGGTCTGGTTGATGGGTATGTGACATCCGGCGATGACGGTCGATACATTCTAGCTCAGGCTGACAACATTGTCAGAAATAAAAAACATCTCACACTGCACAACAAATCAGTCGTTAAAAAGTTCAAGGTGGTGTATAACAAGCGTAGGCTTTTATCTGATTACACAACTCTGCCTTATGGCTTTTAATTCGGTGCACCGAGGAATGCGTGAATCGGTTGATTTTGATTTCAGGCTTCAACACCCGTTTTCATGTGTTATAAGCGGACCATCTAATTCTGGAAAGTCCTTTTTTGTAAAAATGCTTTTGGAAAATGCTGTAAATATGGTTTCTAAAAAAATGTATAATGTACTTTTTTTGTATGACTGTTGGCAACCTTTGTATGACGAATTGCTTAAATTGTATGACATTAAATTCATTGAAGGTATACCTCAGAGTCTGAATGATGATCATTTACTACCCCGGGATAAAACAAACTTGCTGATTATCGACGATATGATGAAAGAAGCGAGTGGAAATTCTGAGATTGAAAAAGTCTTTACGCAATACGTTCATCATCGTAATCTCTCTGCAATTCTCATCGTACAAAATTTGTTTGTTCAAGGCAAATCCAGCAGAACCATCAGTTTGAACACAAATTATTTAATTTTGTTTAAAAACCCTCGTGACGCAAATCAAGTAGCAGTGTTGGGGCGACAAATGTATCCTGGTAAAACAAAATATTTTATGGAATGTTATCAAGACGCCGTCAAGAGTCCTTTCGGCTATCTCATGATAGACTATAAAGCTAAAACTCCGGAAAAATTTCGCCTCAGAACAGGATTGTTTTCAGATCGCCAGGTGGTCTATCTCCAGAAAAAAAGAAGAATTTGATTACGCATCATGTCCGCGAGACTATGTAAACATCTGCCTGTATTAAAAATGCTACATAAATCTAGTCCTAAACAACGACGGCTTATTCTACAGTCATCGTCTGACGATCTCATTTTAGCTCTGTGTGAGCTAGCTCTCAACGTCCTATACGGCGTTATTCCGATCAACAGGCAACAATACAGAAAATTTAAAAAGAAGAGAGCAGAAATAAAATTCCTTGCTAATAAAAAAATCAACATAGCGGCTAAGATAAAGATCTTTAATCAGACCGGTGGATTTCTTTTACCGCTCCTAAGCGTCGCCGTACCATTTATTTCAAGTTTGATCGCGTCTAGACGGGGTTAAAGGATGGAGTATGCCGAGAAAATGTATCTCGTACCACAGAATCAGTTGGATAAAATGCAATCGACAAATGGTCGTGAGAACATTCAACAGACGGTAGAAAACGATCTTGATACGGCTATAAGAACTATTTTACTAAGAGCTGATTTGAATCAACATGAAAAAGTAAAACTTTACTCAAACATATTGAACAGATATTTAACAATTGTTAAACTAGGCGATCGTGAGAGCAGTGTTTTAACACTCTCGTTACCACCCGCTGAACACGAGCATAAAGTTAGCTCTGTAGAGACGCCTGGTGAAGACAAACCACAAGATGATGCTGTGACGTCTGAAGTTCTAAAGAATGTACCGCTGAGCCGTGTGAAAAACAGCAAGTATATATTAGACAAAATGTCTAAAGCTAAAGATCTCAGCTCCTGGTCCGGGACTGGCGAGTTTATGTATAAGGGTAAAACCATACCAGGATCACACATGATCGATTTGATAAACAATGTTACAGCTCCGCACCGAGTCAGAGATGACAGACGACCTAAAGGGTGGACTGAGTTTCTTCAAGCATGCGCAGAATTAAACATTCCTTTTTCGACCGTACCAAATCATCAAGTTAGGAGTAAGATTGTTTCTTTGAAAAACAAACCTATTAATGGTGCGCAGCCGACTCTGTCTCCTAAAAAGGGTAGTAAAAAAAGAAAAGCACATTCGAGGACGCAAATGTCGGACGAGTCCGATTTCGAATCACCGGTTCTTGATAGGACTCGTTGGCTAGATTTTTAACACCGCCATGTATTGTGTTCTTTAAATGTTTTTAATGTTTGTATATCACTTTCTTTGAAATAAAACACATTCAAACAGACGATGATTTGTGAGAGTTTTATTTGTCATTAAAGTCAGGTGTGCATTATGGATGAATTACAAGTCTGAACGCAATGGGTACACAAATACATGTTATCGCTGCAAACATTAGATTTTAGTTTTTTCTCAAAAAGTTCAACCATTTTGTCATTTTTATCATAATTTTCACTATACAGCTTCATCACATAGTTATAGTCACGACCCCTGGACAGATGATATAAGAAGAAAACACAGTGCTGACCACACACATCCGACATAAAATCCTGGACACGTTTAGTAGAATATCTTGTCACTGTAGTATTTGTCCTTAGAAAGTTTTTGATGGATATTGGAAATCGCGAGCTGTCGGGTTTGTTACCGAAGCTGTCGAAAAAACATCCGACACCGTCCTGCGATAAATAAGTGGCTAGCCAGTGTTCGCCTGGCAGTTCGGAAGGGTGTGTGTTAATAATTACCATTGCCGGAAAGTTGGTTAATGGTCTTTCAGGTAGTTGATCGGATGCTAGAGTTCCGAGGAAATGTGTGTTACATGTAATTTTGTCCACGATATCGTTTAGCTGTACGGTGTTCATTTCCGATCAATAGTAATCAACCAGAATCTGTCTTCGATTTGACACCTCGATGATGCTGTCAAACACTGCGTAGATGATGAGGTTGATGGTATGCAGCAACGGCTGTCTAAAGTGGGCTTCGAGTCTGATATTTCCAGATTTGATAAGCGACACGTGTTGACCGCAGTCTTCGTCCGGTGTAAGGTTGAATGCATAAAGGGAATAACCCCGGGCAAAGTCAGATCTGTTGATGGCCAGCGCGTGGTTTTTAAGATGTCTGCCGGTTGCAGTTACGAGTTGATAAAATTCACGCACCACTGAGCTGTCTGTGAAGTTAGGTTGTAGTGGTTTAGCAGGAATTTGCTGACCGTCGACGTAGATGGCCAGGAACTCCAAATCGTAATGTTTGAATGCAAATGGGTTTTTATCAAAAGACCCGGTAAATGCATCGTTATCGGTCTTACCCAAAACGATTGATTTAGGTAAAGTACCCAAAAATAAATTTTCCTGATTTGAAACTCGGGCCCTTTGCGGTATGGAGAAATTTTTCAGGCAGACCCTGTCAATCGGGTACTTTGCATTGGACGTGAGCAAGGCCTGAGCATGTGCCAGTCTCACGTTAGGCGCGACTGTTACTTTCTTAACAAATAGGGATGCAGACATAATATTTAATTTATACGCTATGTCATCCCCACTCATCAGACAGAACTCGTCTTTACCTCTGATCATGCGTATTTTTATGTCGACGCCGTTGAGCATAAATTTTTCTTGAAAGAAAATATCGCTGTGAATAGGTACCATCAGATCGACAATCGTACTTCTACTTGTGAACGATGACCTTTTTGTCAACCCCAGGTTATTTCCAACTGGGTCTTTCTCATCCATGTACCCGGCGGTGTCTTTGATGAAGAGGCCTGCAGAGAAAGTTGATTCCAGAGTGTCTTTGCTGTAGTTGATGAGACTTTCGATGATACATCTGTACGGATGGGTGCTCGAGCTTTGAGAGATTAATCGGTCTCCGAGACTTACGTCGACTTGTGAGAAAATAGTTGCTGCGGGGTAATTGATTAATCCAACTTTCGCAGCATCTGCTATGGCATCCCCATTAGGCTTTGTGATTTTAAGTCTTAGATGCATCAAGGTGTTATTTAGATCGACGTATTCATCTCCGGACCCTGCTATAAAAAACTCCAAGGGCGACGAATCCGAGATGGCCGATAGAGGCGGTACTTCTACATACATATTTTTCTCTATAGCAGTCTGTGTTAAAGGCACTGTAAATAAGTCCAGCTCCGACTTGATACACTCTCCGGACATACGGTGCAGTAGAACCATGTTAGAAAATGGTGTTTATGCTTCTCTTAGCGACAATGTTTCGTCTCACAGTCTTCTTACGCTTCCTGCGTGTGTGTGAAGTCTTCTTGACGGTGCGTTTTTTCTTTATAGGACGGCCACGCCTCCTGACTCCTGGTGGTTTAGACATTCTCTTACGGGCCATGACCATGAGACCTGAACCGTCTTGTTGTCTCTCGTCACGAGTTCTTGACAGCACGCTTGAAATGACGTCCGTTGCTATGTTTTTTGCAGCCCCTTTCAAATGAGGTTTAGCGATGTTAAAGCCTGATCTTAACAGCGGCACCGCCATCCTAAACAAACCTCTGAAAAGCCCTCCCAGACCTCACCCGTACATGGTTGCGCCGCCTGCATATCCTGGGAGACCCCCTCCGGCCTGATTTTGGTAGTAGTTGACATAATCGTTGATCTCACCCCGTTGTGGATTGTAATAAGGCATTTTAAAGATTCGATTGTTTTACAGGTCTAAAGTGTAGTTTCACAATGACTTTACCGTAAGCAAATCTAACCTCACGGTTCTGATCGTCCTTTATTGCAATGTTTATGTCTGTGATGATCGATTTATTGACCGATGCGTAATGCGGTTTGTCGTATCTGACACTGACGATATCGTTGTTTTCACCCGTTATATGTACGCATCTTAAAAGAGGTACATAGGAATCACCCACTGATTGGTATTCGATGATATCGGTGTAGACATACAAGGTGTAGAAAGCCCCTTTGATGTCGGCTTGATGAGGCGCGTATGTGGTAACAGTCTTTGTAAAATCTGCGTTTTCGCGGTAAGCCGAATGACCTAGGGCCTCTCCGGGTATCACTCCTAATATAGCGCTTAGTTTCTCATAGAAACCTATAGATACGTTAGACTTTGCAGCCAGATGAATTTTATTTTTTAATCGATCGTAAAACAACACCCCTGCCGGTTTGATAATATCGTTTATCATTTTGATCACTGCTGGAATATCCTTGTAGTAGCCTCCGGGTATTTGGTGAGTCCTGGTAACAAAGAAACCAGGTAGATCTTGAAGTTCTTTTGCCGCTAGTTTTTTTCTCTCTTCATTATCAGGGATGGGGTACGTGTGTAGGTTGAACTTACCATCGTCGTCAGCGATGTTATACCAGCTTCTAGGATATTCAATTTCAGCGAGACCTACTTCCCATTCACCTTTCAGATATATAGTTTTAGCCAACTTGGTCGTATAACTAGATATACGATTTTCAGGATAAACAGATAAAGACGCGTTACACGGGAGCGTAACGTAGAAACCGTTGTTGTCCATAGCTTGATTGTTCACTAATAAATAGTAGGGATAAACAAACATGAAATTTAAGGTTTTTGCAACTCCAGCAGAGCTTTTTTGTCTATATAACTGTTAAATTTTGAGGGCCACCCCAACCATTTCACTAAAACAAGGGTAGACCGACCTTGCTTTTTCTCGCCTAAAATCTTCTCCACTTTAAACGATTTGTTTTTATTGATAAATATTTTCTGTATCTCTTGCTCATAAAAAACTCCTTCGATAACATCGCCGTCATAATCTTTGAGCCTGTAGACGGGTGGTTGGCGCTGAATACACTCAGAAATGGTGAAGAATTCTTCGGTGTAGTTCTGCTCATAACCTTTGGCAAACGGCCCTCTTACTTTAGAAATCCTAACTACGTCACCAACTTTGTATTTGAACACGGGTTTCTGAATCTTTATGTTACCGTAAGAGTTTTGAAACACCGGAGCCTCATTTTCTTTGCAGATGTCGACGGGTCTCATCTTAATAGTCTTGTGATAGCTGTTGTTGTACCCCGTCATAATGTCTTGTAACACGTCGATGTAACACTGGGAATTAGTGGCGGTTAGAAAACGCCACATTCTACTTTTTAATGTTCTATTAAAACGTTCCACGACGCTGGCCTTTAAATCAGTAGCGGTTGCAAAATTATTAATATCGTGTTTTTTCATAAGCTCTTGAAAATGCTTGTTAAAAAATTCCTTTCCCTGATCAGTCTGCATTTTCCGCGGTACGCGACCCTCCTCGAGTATAGACTTGAACGTTTAGTAACTTCAACACCACTCTTATTCTTCAACACTCGACTCCAAGCATACTTGCTGAACACATCGATACAAGTCAGCATAAATTTATTGCCGTCGTTTCCCGTAGAATACGCTGACATATCGACGAGATCAGCTTGAAACTGAGTATCCACCCCGTATACCACAACTCTATTTCGTTTGTATTTTATCGGCGCTGTTTTAAACACAGCTTCTTTTAAGCGTTTTTTACCTCCTAAAGCACCGGGGCTTGAGGGGTCGTAATAAACTTTCAGACATGTTTCTGTTTCACAGGCTTTCAGGGAATAATGCAAAACGATGTTTGTATGAGTCTTTTTATTCAAATAAAAGGGGGCTATACATGGCATAAAATCAGAAAAGGGTACATATTACCGGTAAAGTCTACATACGACTTTACACATTGTCTAGGTAACAAAGAAATTGAACACACGATAACATGTTTTTATCTAGGATGTAAGTGACCAAAGATTCAACAATTTCAGTTATGTCATCAACATCATTTTTTGCAATCAGCGATATACACACATCCGATACATAGGCAGACATACAGAGAACATCACCGACTCCAAACCGATCAGATACTTCAGACATAGCATCTAGAACTCTTCTAACCATAAAACAAGTTGGTTCTGTACCGTTAACACAGACATTAATCATATTGTCCCATGAATTATCCAGAGTTCTCACAATCTTCATTTCTTTCTTGAAATTTGACACACGTCTGGACCGAGATAATCGGTCACCATTCGTGGCATCGTTAATGACTTTACATATAAGACCTTTTAACTGATTTTTGTAGTACTCTTTTTAAAAGTTTTCAAGTATCTTACTAGGTTTGCATGTATTCCCCATGGTCGTGTTTCAGCCGATTTGTGTTCTAGCCACTGCTGTGCCAGAAATCGACGGCGTCGCTGATGATTTTCTCACAGGAGTCGTCCAGAATCTTGGTTCTGATGTCTTCCAGTCTTGCGACGATGAATGGTTCACTCCTCAATTCGTGTAGAATCCCTAGGACTGTGCCGTGAATCATCTGAGGCTGTGACTTTAGGCCGACGCGTAGCAGAGCCTGCGACACAACAGCGTGAAACTCAGGTTTGATCAGTCTGTTGACGAGTGTTCCGAAGTGTGAGTCGAAGTAGAACGGGGTTGGTTCAAACAGGCATGAATGTTGCAGCTGGCTCGGGTGGTCGATAGCGCATCCCTCGCATTCCTTTTTCAGATGAGCGTCGATGATGTGTTGCATGAGCACCGTGATCAGAGCTTTTATGATCTTGAAGCCGGAACTGGAGAAACATCCGTCTGTGACGTCAAACTTTGTATTATAATCTTTAATGTACTTGTTGGTCAGGTATGTCAGGTTGCGGTATCCTAGGTCGGTGCAGAATTTATCCAGCCAGTTTTTTTCATCGTTGTCCGGTTTAGAAGATTTGATTATCTCGAAGCATGGCAAGTCACGGTCTAATGCAGACGATCCGAATTTCGGAAAGTGCTGTAAGGCGTTGTCATCAGGAGGATCCGGCTTGTTATGCTCAGGATCGAAGATAGCAAATTCTGAAGAGAGCTGATGAGACATGTTGTTGTTGTGCGGTGGTCAGTCCGCGATTAGGGGTTTTTATGTGCGTAGTAGATGGGCGGAGACAGTTGCGAATGTTCCCGTCCGCGCAGCACAGACCTCTGGGGGTGAAACAGCTGAACTTTAATATCTCTGTATCGATCATTCAAGTCA
>CAIGQQ010008883.1:0-16680 GCA_903798035.1 Danio albolineatus
TCCTTTGGCAAAATGGGTCAAAAGAAGGACTTGACAGGCTCCGAAAACTCAAAAATAGTGAGATATCTTGCAGAGGGATGCAGCACTTTTAAAATTGCCAAGCTTCTGAAGCGTGATCATCGAACAATCAAGCGTTTCATTCAAAATAGTCAACAGGGTCGCAAGAAGCGTGTGGAAAAACCAAGGTGCAAAATAACTGCTCATAAACTGAGAAAAGTCAAGCGTGCAGCTGCCAAGATGCCACCTGCCACCAGTTTTGCCATATTTCAGAGCTGCAACATCACTGGAGTGCCCAAAGGCACAAGGTGTGCAATACTCAGAGACATGGCCAAGGTAAGAAAGGCTGAAAAACGACCACCACTGAACAAGACACACAATCTGAAACGTCAAGACTGGGCCTAGAAATATCTCAAGACTGATTTTTCTAAGGTTTTATGGACTGATGAAATGAGAGTGAGTCTTGATGGGCCAGATGGATGTGCCTGTGGCTGGATCGGTAAAGGGCAGAGAGCTCCAGTCCGACTCAGACGCCCGCAAGGTGGAGGTGGAGTACTGGTTTGGGCTGGTATCATGAAAGATGAGCTTGTGGGGCCTTTTCGGGTTGAGGATGGAGTCAAACTCAACTCCCAGTCCTACTGCCAGTTTCTGGAAGACACCTTCTTCAAGCAGTGGTACAGGAAGAAGTCTGCATCCTTCAAGAAAAACATGATTTTCATGCAGGACAATGCTTCATCATAGCGTCCAAGTACTCCACAGCGTGACTGGCAAGAAAGGGTCTAAAAGAAGAAAAACTAATGCCACGGCCTCCTTGTTCACCTGATCTGAACCCTATAGAGAACCTGTGGTCCATCATCAAATGTGAGATTAACAAGGAGGGAAACAGTACACCTCTCTAAACAGTGTCTGGGAGGCTGTGGTTGCTGCTGCACGCAATGTTGATGGTGAACAGATCAAAACACTGACAGAATCCATGGATGGCAGGCTTTTGAGTGTCCTTGCAAAGAAAGGTGGCTATATTGGTCACTGATTTGTTTTTGTTTGTTTTTTTGAATGTCAGAAATGTATATTTGTGAATGTTGAGATGTTATATTGGTTTCACTGGTGAAAATAAATAATTAAAATGGGTATATATTTGTTTTTTGTTAAGTTGCCTAATAATTATGCACAGTAATAGTCACCTGCACACACAGATATCCTCCTAAAAGAGCTAAAACTAAAAACTACTTCCAAAAATATTCAGCTTTGATATTAATGAGTTTTTTTGGGTTCATTGAGAACATGGTTGTTGTTCAATAATAAAATTAATCCTCAAAAATACAACTTGCCTAATAATTCTGCACTCCCTGTATAATCCCAACAATATATAGTTCATGGCATCTACACTTTGTTAAAATAAGACTCTGCACTGAGTAAAGCTTCAGCATTTTGAGCAAAATGTCTTTGACAACAGAAAACTTTGACAAGTGGAGATAGTGAAATGAAAGTCCTACCACACAAGCTTTTTTTGTTGTTGTTTACTGGCAACACTGGATCGTCCATTCTTGTTCTTGAAGCAATTTCTAAATTCATTTTTATAAAATCGTTTCAAGATTTATTTTAATGATCTTCTAATGGGCTGTTTTGTAGCATCATAAACCCTGGAAAACAACACTGTAGACTTTAGCTGAATAATCCATTCATTGTTGTTCTTGAAATAACGTTTTTTAAAAATGCAACATCTCGCTTTGGAGTGGACTTTGACATTTGTAGCTTTTGTAGAACATTTATGCCCAAACATTACACACAGCACACTGACTAACAATCAAAAAGCGAGAGAGAGAGAAAAAAACAATAGGATCCCTTTAAATATACTGAATTTTTACATTTTTTATTTCACTTTGAGATCACTGTCGTTCTCACTGATGTTGACATTTTTATTGTTTTTCTATCAGGCCCCTCGAATGCTTTCTGGCGGCGCTGCAGGTCTCGTCTCTGTGGACATTTTAAGGAAAGAACAGGAAGAAATTCGCAGAAAGGAAAAGCGCAACCAGCCTCTAGAAGGTCTCTCGAAGAGCCACCATTTTTATTGTCTGTTAGATAGTGTCACATTAATCACATACCATTAACAATGGGGATTTATTTTGCTCTCCCAGAGGCATCCAGAAATGCAGAGACAATATTTCGAGACAAATCCGGTCGGAAACGTAATCTTGAGTCAGAAAAGGCTGAGCTTAGTCAGAAAGCTTCCGAGAAGGCAGAGAAGGATGAAAAATATGCACAATGGGGAAAAGGGTGAGCTCCGTTTTATGATGTTCAAATGCAGATTTTAATTTTTTTTTTTCCAGATATTGTGACTTGTTGCTACCGTCTTTGACCCCCTGTACTGTCCTTTTTTTAGTCTTGCCCAAGGTGAAATGCAGGAGCAGAACGTGATCGATGCCATACGGGAAGCTGAGAAGCCACTAGCGAGACACATTGACGATGAAGACCTCGATCGTATGCTAAGAGAGCAAGAGAGGGAAGGAGACCCAATGGCGGCAATGCTTCGCAAGAAGAAAGACAAAACCGCTAAATTAAAAGGAATCAAAGGTGAAATAAAAGAATTATGTCTTAAAGAAACACTCCGTTTTTTTTTGTCTATATTTTGGCTTTAATAGGATAATTTTTTAACTCCCTTTGAGTTAAATAGTTCTCCAGGTCTGGTGGAAGCATAAATCACCTTGAGTTGGATTATGCTATTAGCATCTCACTCAAATTTAAAAAGACTTTTTTTCCCTTATTTGTCCTACATTGTGAACTAAGACTGACAGAACATTAAAAGTTGCTTTTTTTCTAGGCTAGGTGATGGCGACTACCATGGCTGCAGAAGGTGCAATGATATACCTAGCTGGGTTTTTTTTTTTAAGGCACTGCGTGATATCATTGTGCCTGCTTCAGCCATGGTACGGCAGCAAAACTCATTGATTACTATGCCCCAATGAAAGTATAGTTTCTAGCCATGATGTTTAGAAAATAGCTTGGTACATGATGTAACTACAGAGGAGTCCACATAGGATCTTTTTTTTTATTATTATTATTATAAATATTTAATATTATTTTTAATGTTTGAATAAGTTGCTAATGGTCTAATCCGAATTAATGATTTATGCTAAGCTAAAAGTGCTCCTGCCACACCCAGAGATCTGCTGAACAGATTCCAAAATGAAATTTCCAACAAAAGTGGAGTGTTCCTTTAATTACTTATAGTGATCCTTGCTCCTGATTGTTAGTGTTGATGTTTTGTTTGGTTGATAATGTTTCTAACAAAGCCAAGTGAAAATAATAATCCTGATCCTTTACATATTTTTTTCCACAGAAAAACCTCGTTATAAAGGGCCACCCCCACCACCAAACCGTTTTAACATTATGCCAGGGTATCGGTGGGATGGAGTTGACAGGTAAGAAGTTTAGACGGTTAAATTGCAGCTGGTTTAATCATCTTTGTACATGTTAACTTCAGAATTACTTTTTTTCTATTATCTTTTAGGTCCAACGGTTTTGAGCAGAAGCGATACTCTAGAATGGCCGATAACAAAGCTGTCCAAGAGATGGCGTACAAGTGGAGTGTTGAAGACATGTAGATGTTCCTGAAGATGCAGATTTGTGTACAGAGAATTTAAAAGCTGACATGAATGGCAACAGTACAGTTCCCACTGCAACGTGGACGTTGTGTGCCATCATAAACTGGGACGTTAGATCCAAAAGCAACATTTTGTTCAAGTTTATCAATCCTACTGTGTACAAGAGAATACCCTCCTTTATTAAATGATACTTTTTTTAACAAATCATTTTTTGTCTCGAATTTTATCTGTGCCATTTCAAATAAAAAGTTATTTAGGGTGTAATTCAGTACTCTTGATCTATTATATGCCTGCATGTCATGCTAGTTTTTTTTCAGTTAGAACGTGAATGATTAATAAAATGTCAAAGAGTCAAAACAGCAGTGGGAATTCCTCTGAAGATCTGCTGCAAACTTACTGAGCTGTAATGAGCAACAATGCAACCATGTTGAGAAAGTAGGCATGGTTAAAAATTCTGCCCTTTTTAGTTACTCCTTGTGACTGTGTCAGGATTTTTGGTTCATTTAGATGGCTTTGGTCGATGTTGCATTCATATTTGAGTCGAATCTCACCAGATTTGGTTAAGAAGAGGACTGAGACAGGTGTTTGTGTGTGTGTGTTTTATTTTTTGGTTTCATTGGTGTTCACACTTGTACAAATGAACTGTGCTAAAAGAGCGATGGTACCTGCAAGTGTGAACACTTTGTCGATTAACCATTTTTGGTAGACTGGATGCTGCAGCACACGTTATTTTAAATAAATGGAAAGTTTAAAAGAGCATTTAGTTAAAATCAGAATAGATTTTACAAAAACATTTAATTACCGTCACTTAAGTGAATACATCATTGGTGAATAAAGTATTGAAGATATAAAATACAAGCAAGAATACTTTTTTTACAAACATTGTAAAATAAAAACAAATAAATTGTCTTAAGGAGCTTTAAATGAAGTAAATCCCCATGAAAAAAAATACTACAGTAATTTAAAAAGTAAATGTAGTGTTGTTACCCATACTACAGTTAAATGTATTATAGTATTTGTCTTCTACAACTTTTTGTCAACGCTACAACATACTGAATTACAGTAAACTGATAAGATACTGCATGCATATTAATGATTGTAGTACAGTAAACCTGTGTGTTGTCGTACTATATGCTCTAGATTGATCAAACTTAGTTCAGTAGCTGCTAATTAGATTTGTGTTTTTGTATTAGAGCAACAGAATTACCCACAACAGATTAATTCAAGTATTTTAGTATTTGCTATAAATTACTATAATATTTGTTGGGAATACATGAAAGCAAGTCTTTTTCTTTCTTATTAAACATTAAAAAAAAAGATTATTTATGTGAAAATGCACTTGATATTCTCTGGTCTTCATCTGTCAGCGACAACAGTGTCTTTGATTCGGGCAGGCTCTGGACGCGCGTGCACGCACACATCCCAGCCTGGGAAAGCCTCCTGCTGCACAGTCCTGTAATCAGCTCTGCAAGAGCACAGGTTACGTTTTATTAACGATATTTTACTGTCATGTTTCGAGTAAAAAACAAGTTCGAGTTCAGTGTACACCTGCCTCAGTGAGGTGTTGATCGCCAGGTTGTCAGGATGAGGTAAGACCTGATTTCTCCTCACGTAGACTCTCTTGGGTGCAGGAAAGTCCTGCTGGTACAGAGAACATCTCTGCCCTTTGCCTGTCTTGTTTTCTCTGGCAGGAAACTTTCCATAGCACGCTCCTGGAGCGCCATCTGGGCTGTAAGAAGGGTAATCCTCCCTGTTTGATGTGACGAAGCTCCTGTCGCCTGTAATTATGTTGAACAAGCTCATAGAAGTTTCCAAAGTCGATTAGAGAGGTTCACAGTACACGCTTTATAACGTTTAAATAACACTGTGAAATGTTTTATCAAATTACATAGATTTACACACATCTACAGAATATGTTGTCTAATTAGAACTTAATTCTAGTTATTTAAAAGTTGGCGTTTCAGCATAATATATAAGTCCTCAATGCCACATATTTCACAAAGCATTATAGAATGTAATATTGTATTTTGTTTTTAGGAGATATTTCTTATTATTATGAATGGTGAAAACAGCAAGCTTGCAAAATCCAGAAAAAGGGCAAAACAAAGGTGTTTCACAGTATACAGCGAGTGACACTTCAAAATGACCATTGCCGCCACGGGACTAAGCGACAAAGAACGTTTTTAGTGTAACAGAAGTTTGCAACTATGCCGCCAGGGGCCACAAAGTGACGGGATGCAAACAAACAGAAATATACAGTAGCTGTAAATACTCTGCTACTTGTAAATGAAGATGAAATAATGAAACCAAGCATTATAATTCCTTCATAAATCAATAAAAAACTTGTTAACAAGCTTTATTGTTATTGTAAACTTTAGTGCAATGAGGATTCATTTTGGAAATTAAAACTAAGGAAATAAAAGACAACTAAAATGAAAGTACATACATGCATACATACATTAATACATAACCTACATTAATTAATTAATAAAGCAGTGTTTAAGCCTAAACAGAGAGATGTTCAGTTTGCTATTTTAAAGTGACTATGGCAGTAAATAAATGACCTTTTTCATTTACAGTTTTTGGTCTCAGTTTTCATTTATATTTTCTGGGTTGATAATATTTTACTTTCTCATTTTATGTCTTAATTATTGTACATAAATGATAAATACATAATGAAATAGGCCTAAATAATTAGATATTACCTGCGAAACAGTCCAGCTCATGGTCTAAAGGGCTCTGAAGTTGAATGCTACTTCATCAAAAGCATAAAATAAATTGACCTTCCTCAAGCAGATCACTAAAATTAAAATTAAAATAGTTTTGCCGCAGGACATAAATTGTCTCTCCCGCAAGTTTGTTTTTAATAATTAATTTTTTTTCAGTTCAGTTTTTTTTTCAAAACATCAATGTTCTTCTTCAAATTATAATTATTGTTTTTTTTAAACTGTATGTGTCTTTATGCTATTTTAAGGTACTAATGTAGCATTTAAATGGTATAAATGTAATTTTTAATCTTTACTTTAGGGTAATGCAGTGAAAGCTCTGTTTCCTGAGGGTTGAGAGCTGTTCTAAGTAGTACAAATGTATTTATTTCTCCAAATTGCAATGATTTCCATACCATCAAGAGTTAGGTTGCACTGCAGGATCTTCTTTGGCTCTATTTTTGGGCAGACTTTTGGTCCAAATTCAGCTTCTGTTGTGGTTACCATCTTTTCTCGCTTGTCAGGGTAGAGCAGCAAGCCTGAAGAAAAGTTTTGTTAGCTTTAGTTGTTTCGCTTGTTTATTTGCCTCGCACCTGAAGTAGTGCTGCACGATTAATCGTATCGCAATCGCAATCGCGATGTCAGCCTATGCGATTACATTACAGCGAATCTTGCGATTATATTAAATAAACGAATGCATTTGTGGACGTAACAAGAAAGAAAATGCACCACCATTTTTGTAGTTTCTTTTTAATACGATTACAATGTAACGCAATTAAAAAAGAACTACATGACCCAGAAGCCATCAGGACTGTGTGTGTATGTGTCCGAGTATCACGTGCTGATAAGCGCGACCGAGCCAGAGCAAACACGGTGATAATGCTTGTCTCCTCCAAAAACAGCTTGGACATCGCATGATGTTCTGAACGTGTATAATATGTTTGCAGCAGATAGATGCGAGTCGCTTTCCGTATGTTCTAAACCAAAAGGTTTAGTTAAAGCGAAACGACCGCGATGTGGCGCTTTGCTTTTCATGCCCGTCGCCTGGCAACAGATGTACACAAAACATCGGCTTGATGATGTAAACGTATCAGCCAAACACCTTTTCGTCCATCGAGCGAAATTGTCGTCGGGTGTTAAGTCTCTTGTAACCGACAAAATTGCTCACAACCGCCATCACAGGTTCAGTGTTTTCATTCAAAGTAAATTATTGAATTAAATTGAAACTAGAAGAATTATTGTATGCATGTATGGTGGTGAGTGACGAGGAATATCTGCTGTTAACCTTTTCATGTGCCCAACGTTCTCTATAAAACCAGACACATGCTGAATGTTTTCATGTAGGATGCATATAATGCAGACGGCCACATTTTAAATTAAATCAAATAAGCAGAACCAAAAGTTGTGTGTATGTGTGTGTGTATATATATATAACAGACAAAATATGATATGTTTAAATAGTGCATGCTGCATTTCTCTCTCATAAACAATAATACAAAGCCATACATATAAAATATTGTTATATTTCATTTAACAATTGCAAGAAATATGAAATATGGAAAATATGGAATATGAAAATAAGTTAACAAAAATGCAGATATTTATTTTGTAAAAATGATTTATTTTGAAACCATTTCAAGTTGAACAAACACACTTCAGCATTATTACTAATCTGTGTGTGCAATTTTCTTAAAAAGCCATTAAATTGACTTACAATACCATTTATAATCGAAATCGCATATCGCAATATTGCCCTCAATAATCGCAATATGGCAATTTTCCCAAATCGTGCAGCCCTAACCTGAAGACCATGTGCAATGTTCTAAAGCAGGGATGTCCAAACTCGGTCCCAGAGGGCCGGTGTCCTGCAAAGTTTAGTTCCAACCCCAATCACACACCTCGGCTAGCTAATCAAGCTCTTAGTAGGCTTTCTAGAAACATCCTTGCAGGTGTGTTGAGGCAAGTTGGAGCTAAAATCTGCAGGACACCGACCCTCCAGGACCGAGTTTGGACATGCCTGTTCTAAAGTAACAAGTCAGGTAAAAGGAAAATTAAAATCTCCTTGTTCAGCTGGTTACCTGCCAATGAAGGAAGTTCTCCCAGCATCGGGAAAGCTTGTGTGTGTTTCGATGCCATTTCACCATTTTTGTGGAGCAGTAAATCTATTCTCTGTCGATGACTGAATGGGACTCGTAGAGATGGTTTCTGCTGCTTTGCGAATGCCTTCACACGAGTGGTCATTTTTGAGTTACTGTTGAGACTAAAAATGTTTAAGCTTTTTAAACGTTAGAAACTATAATAAAAATAGTGCTTTATTTTCAAATCAAACCCTTTTAATCTTGCTTTATCTCACATATTTGTTTACTGTGACTGACTGACTTTTAACTGTAAGCCCAGGCATAGCCCAAAACTGTGTATAGGCTACTAGTGCACTATACATTAGCCGATGTCAAAATGAATAGATAATAGTGATTTGAAACTCACCTCATGCATTTCCCTATTTTTCCCTGTAAATCTGTTTCCAGTTCAGTAGCTGCTGATTTTTGTCACATTCCTGCAGCGCAGTGGCATGTTTGGAAAGTGCTGTTATACTCGGTTAGTGGCAGTTTCCATGGCTGCTCTATTCTTTATTGAAAGCCTGACGGGTGATGGACTCGGCTTAAGAACAATGAGTGTTCCATAATAAATACCTCAGGCCGATGTGAGGCTGTGCTTGTGCACAGCATGAGACTCTTAGTTTGTTACCTAAATAAACCCTAGTTTCTGTGTCTTGATATTTGTGCTCAATTTCCCAAAGGATGAAAGCAAACATATTAATTATGTGTAACCATAGGAAGGTTCTGTTTGTTGGAATATTGCCATTTGAAAGTTTAAATATACTAAAAACATGAGGCAATCACAAACTGTTAACAGTTTTTTTCATTTTTTTTAATATCATACATATGTTTTATTTACAAATAACCATGGACTAACTTTCTGGAAACTTGGTCAGTATATTGGTCAGCAAGTGAGCTTTATTCATGATATGAAGTATAATACAAAACGTCACTTAATGAACACCCTTAGCAAACAAAACAAACAAACAACAAATACATTTTTATTGTGTGCCATTTCATAAAAGTCAAAAATGTTCTTGATGTGTGCTATTTTGGGAATAGGTTAGTCCATCTTTTACCTATTTACAGTGATCCCTACCTTTTCTTCAGGAATCATCTATTTTAACATTTAACATCCTTAACAACCCCTCGGAAATTAAAAGCCCTATAGCACACAAAAATTTAAAAATCTGTATAAATTGAGTTGAATAAATACAATAATTGTATGAAGATTAAAATAATTATATAAACAATAATGACCAGACTTTTGGATGGATGACTTAGAAATATTGCCTAATTAAAATATTTTATTATCATTATTATTATTATTATTATTATTATTATTCACAATATGTTTTGTAATAGTGCACATATATATAAAAGCTAAATGTAACTTTTGCTTTAGTCTAATCCGATCTATGGTCTGATCAGAAGCTGCATTCTGAATGAAAATGTAAATCCACTTTCTGACAATAGGTGGTGCTTAAAGAAAGGCAGAAATGCTGGAAGAAATTTGTTCAATCCTGAAAGAATTTCCTCAGGTTTTTCAAAAAGCTTTGTTGAAATAGAGATGATAAAATTGGTCAAATTAATTGTATAAATATGTTTATCTAATTAAGTGGCATACAATTAGTTTTACTTGTGTAACCCTCAAACTACAGAGACCCCAACCTCTTGCTTACATGCATGTATACTGTTTATTCTTGAATTTGTAATATATATTAAAATCTATGTTATTATTGTTATGATAAAGCTGATTTTTTTGTCATTCCAGTTTTAAGTCTTCCTTGTTTTCAAAAAAATAAACTTAATTACACTGGCAATGAAATAAGTTGAAAAGAAACAACATTGTCTGATTGTGTGATTTTAATCAAAAGCAAAATTGGGTATTGTCAGAAGTGATTGCTAAATACAATTTGAAAATGGGTAAATACATCAGAGTGGCAGATCTAAATCAGATTATCACTTAATTGGGAAGAGCATGAAGCCTGTAAAAGTGCAGTCAGTGTCTCTACTTAAGACAGTACTTTCGGCAGTGCTCTGCACAGACACTTTATCCCCTGTGTTCAATCGTAAAACCACAGATCCTGCAGTCCCTGATATCAATTTAGGCGAATCGCAGAACTTGACCTTCTCTTCAGCTCCTACCTGAATCTTTAGACAGGCAGACAGTTGGGACGAAATATGGTAGCTGATGTAGTACATGCCAGTTATTGTCACTTTAAAGTATCCTTCACCATCTAAAACACCATCCAACCCAGAGATCATTGGGATGTCAAAGACAACTAATTTGTCTTGAAGAATCTTCTCTGATTTAGAACTTTTTTTGTAAGAGAAAACAAAATACTGGTCTGGAGCAACTTTTCCTGTTAAAACTCCCCTCTCTCCCTTTGGTCCCTTTAGCCCCGGTGGACCCTGTGGACCCTCTAGTCCCTTCACACCGGGCCTGCCTGGGAGTCCAGGTTTTCCAGGGTCTCCTTTTGGCCCTGTCATCGGCACTGCATTCTCACCTATAAACAGCATAGCCAGGTAAAGAGAGTTTGTAAGCAAACCTTTTATTTTATTTATCTGGATGTTAACAACATGATACTGTATGTTATTCTAGGAACATGATAAATTAGGCTACTAATGTGTTAAAGCAGGCTACTGCCTTACTAACCTAATTTAACATGTTCCTAGTACAGTATCATGTTGTAAGCTGGTCTTTAAAGATATTTGACCAGTTGGATAACATGTTTTAGCATGTTGTTAGTATCAGTTAACATGTTTCTAGCATGTTTCAACATAAGGCCAGCATTTCGTATGTTGTTAACGTGAATTAGCCTGTTGCTAGAATGTTTTAGCACTTGCCTAGCATGAATGTTCCTACCTTGATATGGTGCTAGCATGCCTTAGAACATGGTCAGTATGTTTTGTTAGCAAGCATTTGTGTCGTTAGTGTGTTGCTGGCTTGTAGCGAGATTTAACACTATGCTTTATTGTTAAAACAACACAAGTTAGCGTGTCACTATTATATTTAGCATGTTTTAACACACAACTTTTAACATATTGCTAATATGTTTCCAGCATGAATGATTATAGTTGAAAGCATAAATTAACATGTTTTAACATATGGTAAACATGTTTAAGCATGATTTAAACCACCATGTTGCTAACATGTTCTAGCATGTTTATCTTTTGTGCTGGCATATTCTAACATGATGGATTAGCATGATTCGTGCGTTTTTAGCACTTAGCTAACACATTCTGACATTTTCAAACATGTTGTAGGCCTAACACATTAATATCATTAATTAGCATATTGCTATCATTTTGAGCAATTGTAATTATATGCTCTAAATGACACCATATTATTTAAAATCAGAGAGAATTCATCAATAGTTTGCAGAACAAAGAAAAATACATTTAAAAAAATAAAATACATAAATCTGTGAATCAGTAAATCCAATCCAGTCAAAATATATTATATTCTATTATTTCTAATTGTGAAAAATACTATATTATGTTTAATGAATATTCATTTATTTGAAATTGACATTTCCTGCATCCAAAAATGAATTTTGATGCTTGTTCAAACTACTTATTTAAGGTTATTTTGGGACAAATCAAATGTAAATAAAAAAAAAAAGTTAAGTAAATCTGTAAAATTAGTTTTGTGATGACATAAAGGAATTATGTGGAACATTTTTTACAATGTGCGACACAAATGCCCTAAATGACTGTATTTCTATTTACAATTTGGACCAGCTGTTATCAGACCTTCATGGAATTAACAAAAATTGTATGCATAATTTTACTTAAACACATAGCAAATTTAGCAAAAACAGAGAACTTTCAAGTGGTCTCATAACTTTATCCATAGTAAACTGTGACAATAGATAGGATGTACATTTTTGACTTTCAGTATGCCAATTTGTCTCATAAAGTTTGTGTCTGAATTAGGGCTAAACAATATATTGTTTGAGCATCGATATCGCAATGTGTGTACCCACATTAGTCACATTGCTGGATTAGATTATTTAATAAAGGTTAAAAAAATAAGATATTATTATTATTTTATATACAATGATGACCATGTCATTTTACATGTTTGTTCAATTTCTGTACTGAAAACCTTTGCCAGAAAGCCATAAAGCACTGTTTATTTATTTATTTTTGCTTATAGTTAATATAGTTAATATAGATACATTGCAAAGAAAAAGACTTAATCATTCCAGTCAATTTTTCCAAATAGAGCTATTCAACTCATCTGCTGAAATTAGATTAATATCACAATATTTATCACGGCAAAACAAAACATCGCAATGTCAGATTTTTCCACCATGCAGCTCTAGTCTGAATACCTGGATCTCCTTTTTCACCCTTAGCACCATCCTTCCCATCAGTACCAGGAACCCCAGGAATACCTGGTGTCCCAGGGTATCCCTTGTAGCCAGCACATGTTTCTGACATAGATGAAGTCACCAGCAACAGCATAATAGCAAGTTGTGGCACCACATGTGCAGACATGAGGACAAACGGCTGAAACAAAATGAAGAAAACATCAATTAAAATCATATATGTAAACTGCTGAATGAAAGCTGTAATGGACATTTCCCTAACTGAAGCATACATAATATTACATATCTAGTGTGCCTTTAAATCAAACCAAGCCTGCAAACTAAAATTTAATTGCAAACTGCAGATTTAAAACAATAAATAATAATTAGAAGACTTTTATCTTACCATCATTCCAAGAAAGCTGTTGGAAAACAGATGCTGGCCTTAAAGAGTGGCCTTACATTAAATGTTTTTCTTGCGTCTGTATGATGAAGCTTAGTTTCAGAGGAGAAGAGCAGTGTTGCACAACAAAGGGAAGTAACAGACACATATTCAGCAAAATGTTGATTTGGATTAACCTTGGATTACAGCAGTATTATTTATTTGTTCAAGTTTGCAAGTTGCATATCCCTTTTCTGAGAAATTGAAAAAGGAAGGTCAGAAATAAAATAAAAAAACACACTCAGGGTTCACATTGTGCAACTGTGATTTTATACAGTGTATGAATATTGATATCTGCAATAAAGTGCAGCAGGTGAGTTTACTAATCTAACACACCTTTAACTAACACAACAAATTATTATATTAAAGACAGATGTTGGCGCCACGGTGGCGTAGTGGGTAGCACGATCGCCTCACAGTAAGAAAGTCACTGGTTTGAGCCTCGACTGTGTCAGCTGGCATTTCTGTATGGAGTTTGCTTGTTCTCCACGTGGTTGTGTGGGTTTTCCCCCGCAAGTCCAAAGACATGTGGTATAGGTGAATTGGGTAGGCTAAAATTTTCCGAAGTGTATGTGTGTGAATGAGTGTGTATGGATGTTCCCTAGTGATGGGTTGCAGCTGGAAGGGCATCCGCTGCGCAAAAACATATGCTGGATAAGTTGGCGGTTCATTCCACTGTGGCGATCCCAGATTATTAAAGCGACTAAGCCGAAAAGAAAATGAATAAATAAAGACAGATCTTGAGTGAAATATTATGCTTTTATTTACTTGATTTAAAGCCCCAAACCCACCTAATGCCAGCAAATAAAAAATACAAAAACATAGTGTAATAAATAGCATACAATGCAATGATAAATGCAATTGTACTCACTTACACGTACCTATATAAACTACTGAACATAGCACTTGAATGTGGCATCTATGTAGGGCTGGGCAATAAAACTAATGATAATTATCACAATGCAATATCCATTCATTCATTTATTCATTCTTTTTCCTTCAGCTTAGTCCCTATATTTATCAGGTGTCGCCACAGCCGAATGAACCGCCAAATTATCCAGCATATGTTTTACACAGGGGATGCCCTTCCAGCTGCAACCCAGTCCTGAGAAACATTCAAACCCACTCATTCACCAGCCTGATCTCACGAGAAAACTCTCCTGTGTGAAGCACACTCAGAATTAAATATCTTGACTTTACTTTTTTTTGCAGTGAATAGATCTTAAATGGATGACATGATCAGCTCAAAAGAGAAGAGCTTGAAGTTAGCAAGGAATGACATGATTATTGAGTAACTCAATGCTACTTGTACACTTTCTGTTTGAATCTGTATTGGACAAAACATTGTTAGATTTACACTGCTGTCAAAAGTTTGTGGTTCAAAAGTTTTAGGTTTTTTAATCTTAATACTTTTACACTCTCAGAAATAAAGGTACGCGAGCTGTCACTGGGGTGGTACTTTTTCAAAAGGTACACATTTGTACCTAAATGGTCCATATTTATACCTCAAGGGTACATTTTAGTACCTGAAAAGTACAGAAGTGTTCCTCTTAAAATTTTTAGGTACCAATATATACCTCTGAGGTACCAATATGGACCCTTTAGGTAGAAATGTGAACCTTTTGAAAAGGTACCACCCCAGTGACAATTCGCGTACTTTTATTTCTGAGAGTGTGGATGTGTAGGCCATTCTAATCTCATCAAAACTTAGAATAAAGACAATTATTATGTACTTAATAAAGTTTTTAGATTTTAATATCTTAAATAAAGACTTTTCTTTTAATCAACTGAATCTTTAAAATATTAAGCAGTAGTTATTTTTAAGTTATTTTTATAAAATAATAAAAATGTTTCTCTAAACAGCTTGATTTCTAAAGAATTAAAAACACTGAAACAGGAATAATGGTAAAAAAAATGACTAACACCACTGTTTGGATATATTTAGAATAAATGCTGCCTGTATATGAAAATAAAAAGCACTAATTGGATGTTTGTGCACACAAAAACAAAATCCTGGGTTGTTTAAACCCTAATATGTATAAGATATGAATAAACACAACTACTGGATATTATAATTAAATTTTTACCACAATGATCGGGGGTTTGTACAGCTACATAATGCATTCATGCTATATAATATTTGAATTTGTTTTGCTAAAATTAGGACAATTAGTACTTATTCATATATGAATATATTTTATTTGCTATTATATTTTCTTAGTTGCGAGTCCTATGTCAAATGTAATCAAACATTTAATTAAATGTGTGTATTCATAAAACGAAAGACAAACATTTTATTCAAGCAATATTTTATTTGATTTGGTTAGTGGCTTTTCAAAACACAACAGTTTAATAATCCTGTCTTATCGCTCAGTATTAAAGTGTATAATTCAATACAGTGCAACAATCAGTGTGCATGAATCAGGAAACCTGAGAAAACACTGTCTGCCCTTTCTGCTGTTGCATACATGCCATTATAGGCATTTGTCATCAGCCAGACTTTCTCATTCTCCTTCAGATAGAGAGAAAGTCCGCCAGAGCTCGCCTGCTGGCTGCCCCTCTGCGTGTGATCACAGAAACTCACTAGATTCTTATCATTATGCACTAGGATAACGCACAGCTTTTTATCATGAGATGATGCATGAAACACAAAATAATAAGTGCCAGGAATTTTACAAACAAATTTGCTCTCATCGGTACTGAAATGGCCTTGAGGATTGGTGATAACCTTGCTGAAGCGTATAACCTTATTGGCATCAGGAGTACTTCTTGTGAGACGGGACACACTGAATGCAGACTGCAGTTGAGATCCAGATACATCCACAAGACCTGGATCGCCGGGCTCTCCTCGAGGCCCGGGTGGTCCCATTATGCCAGGATCTCCATGGAGACCTCTCTTTCCAGGTGGTCCTTCAAAACCAGATGCCCCCTTTTCTCCCTTTTTAACAGCATCACTGGGTTTGATAGAAATCCCTGTTGAGACACATTGATGGCTTTTATACTGCACTTCTTTTTTTAAAATTTAATTCTGTAAAGGTATAGTTGAGACATTTGAAGGAGAGCTTACATTTTCTTACAGGGATAATCACCCCCATTCATACATATAAAAATAAATTAATTACATTTAAATTGCTGCAAGCGTTTCCACAAACTCATGCTATTTAATATGCAAACGACTTCTTACTTTTAGAAGTACAATAAAGAAGATTAAAAGCTGACAAGTTTGGCCTGTGAATGTTGTTTTCACTGTCAAAGTAGTCATAATTATAGCCAAACTTGTATTTTTTTTAATCACCGACTGCATACATTTACTGATGAATAATGGTAACTTAATCATATTTAGCCACCTGATAATGATAATAATAATAATAAAAAAAATGTAGTTGCTATAATTCAATTCCCAGTAATGTGAAAATGAAAATAGTTGCATATCTCTTTACTGTATATATGTGTGTGTGTGTGTGTGTGTGTGTGTGTGTGTGTGTGTGTGTGTGTGTGTGTGTGTGTGTGTGTGTGTGT
>CAIGQQ010008883.1:21582-33642 GCA_903798035.1 Danio albolineatus
GTGTGTGTGTGTGTGTGTGTGTGTGTGTGTGTGTGTGTGTGTGTGTGTGTGTGTGTGTGTGTGAGTGTGTGAGAGAAAGAGAGAGAGAGAACCGGGTATAAATCCAACACAAGAACACCATCCTGAAGTTAAAAATGTATTTTTCATTTATTGTATTTATTCTAAAATAGCACAGAATTTCCTTAAAGATAATATAAATAAATGTGTCACAATATAAGAACAACTGATAATTGTCTGTAATAATACAAATGCTACTTATTTTGGATGAACATGGAGACAAGACTCTGGTTTCTGTTTGCTCTCTTCTCAAGGTACTCTTGAACACCGGTTAAAGGCACAGGTTCTGTCTTGCTCTCCTTCTGGTAGTATGGACAAACCTTTAGATGCTCAGAAATTGGTGCCACTTTGTCAAATCTCCAGGTGTCCACAGTAGTGAACAGGTTACTGAACTGCCAAACCTGGGAATATTTTCAAGGTTAGGTATAATGTTATTAAGTGTAGTGTAATGTTATAATGCATTCTTCTCTATCTATCTATCTATCTGTCTGTCTGTCTGTCTGTCTGTCTGTCTGTCTATAATTCTAATACCTTTCAGAACATACAAAAATATGTGTAGTTGTAGAAAACATATGCAAATGTATATTTTAAATATGTTGACATATGTATTTTCTATGTATATGTATTTATTTAAAATGTATTTTCAGAATAATGTATTTATACAGTATGTAGTGCATATCAACAATTTGTGTTATACATGGTACATTTTGTCATTTTCACTTGTTTTACACTTGATGTTATCAGTATATGACAAAATATTTTGAAAAATAAATAAATATTCATCAAAAAGATTTTTTTTTTTACTGAAGTACATTAATAATCAAGTGCTTTTGTACTTTGACTCAGGTAAAAATTAGAACATTCTATTTCATACAGGAGTGATATATTTAATAGGCTTTTTGTACCCACATACAAATGTAATACATGGCAATGTATGCAAATTACATATCGTCACCTTAGTATTATAAGGTTCTATCTGACATTTTTGTCAAAATTGAGTTATTGACATATTCTTATTAATTCACATATTATGGGATGTTTTTCATAAGTTGTTTACATTTTAAGACTTTTTATTTTAATAACAAATGTTGCACACCTACTGTTCGCTATGGAATGCAAAAACTTTGAAGCTCAATATCTCAAAATCATTCACAACGCAGATAGAACCTTATAATTCCAAGGTGGCGATATATGAGATACAATTTCATATATGCAACATATTTTGAAATATTGCAAAAGTATTTATGCAACCATTAGAATTATAAATTCATGCACACGTATGTTCAAATATATTTGCTATAATTTTATATATGTGTGTATATTATGTCTAAGATATTTCAACATACAGTATATGTACATATTTGTGATTCCAATATTTCAAATATATATATGTGTGTGTAAATGGCCATTTTGGCAACATTTCAAAATATATGTTGCACATGAAATATATATTTTATTTTAATATGTAAAATCTAAATATGATTTTTTTCTTTTATAAGTAATTTGCACATTTTCCATGGATCATATTTCTATATGGGTACTTTTACTTAATTATTTGATTTGTGTATTTAATCCACCACCGTTTACAAACTGTTGTAATGTTATTGTTACAATTACTAGTAACTAAAAGAAGCGATAATCAAATCATGTTCTGTTCTACTATGATTTGTCAAACACATTAAAAAGCACCAATTACTGATTTAATTTCATAATACATCTGGAGTAAGCTAAGACTTTGTTTTATCAAAAATGGTCCAGTTTATTTTTGCGATTGTGTATTATTCTCCTTATTACTTACAGCTCAAAATTATATTCATTTTTAAAAATCTATTCAACATTGTATAATCTCACCCTCTTTTTGGCTCTCCAGCACCATCCACCATGAGAGTAGACCTTTTTCTCCCACTTGAGTGAGACCATTCCTCTGTCGTGAAGAAGACTGCTACAAACCTCCCTCATGAGACGGGACACCAGAGCCAGTTGGGACAAGGTGAAGCTGTCCAGAAACCCAGCCATGTGGACCAGAACCTCAAAAGGTAACCTGCTCAGAGCATCAGTATTTCGTGCACGCTTTCTTTCCACAGTCACCGTTTGTACACCTTCATACAGCGTGTCTGAAACCTCTGGTCGGAGGCAGAATGTGCTGAGCTCTTTGTCGTAGAAAACCCTCGCTTTATAAGAGTTGGGCTGAAACCTCCTCTGAATAAAAGTGCAGCCGAGGTAAGAAAGAGGACATCGCTGTTCGAACCATCCACTGATGCAGCTCTGGATGTCAGCATGGGTGTTTCTGTAGTGTGAAGGAAACTCGTCCCGTCTGAAGGTGTGGTTGCACAGGTATGTGAACGCAGAGCTGGATTTGTTGTGTCTTCTGGTGGCGCTTTCAGCCTGAATGTGGACGTGAAGTTTTAACGGCCGGTCAGCGGTGATATCAGCCAGCGACGCCTCTGCTTTGAAAGGTGCTGTGTAGAAATCATATGTCTGAGTTCCTGTGTCCATTATCAGGGCGTCTGTGGATCCTGATTTGGCTATGAGGTGACCCCGTAATTCCTTCTCCAGCGAGCACAAGAGAGTTGCTTGAACTTCATCCCATTTTGGCATGTCATCCATTTCGACTCCTAGATCGGAGGTGTCCAGGCTTACGCTCACCTTCTTGTTATGAGAGGGATTTCGAATGCGACTTTGTCTGGCTTTGAAGCTGGTCGGGACTTTGAAAGTGCGGACCGTTTTAATCTTCATTGGCACTAAATGTTTATAAATGAACTTATTCTTGGGTCTCGTGTCACAGGCAAACAGGGATGAGGCGATGAGGAATTTCTCATCATCCGTTTCATAAGCGTTGTATTGAGGGACATCGGTAGGATTGATATTTGTATCTGGCTCTTCCTCTAAGACTTCCAACTGTCTCGGATTGACTTGAAGCTTTATTTCACTACCTCGAGAAGTTTCTGGAGTCTGCCCCAAAGATTTAATCGTATGCTTGCAACCACTTAATTCCATGCTGAACATCTTTTCCCAAATATTATAACTTTCGAGATCCACCACATTGGGATTCCTGGCCAACTCTTCCCGTTCCTCCTGAGTCAGTCCTCCTTCCTCAATTTCCAAGCTTGAAGATGCTGATGCTTCATCGACTCCATTCTGGAAGGGTATCCCTCCTACAGCCCCCTCCAGCTCCACAACTGAAGGCTTCTCAGCCACCTTTTCGATAAGTTCAGGAAAGAGAGTCTTCATTTTGAGAGAATGAAAGAGGTGATGCTGGTCCCTCAAAGCCATGGAGAGATCCAGAGGTTCCTGAGTGTAGTTCTCCTTTAAAATGTTCTCATAGAGCTCAGGGGTCTCAGACTCTTCAACTGGCCATCGGTTCCACTCCATGGAGCAGGAGACGACGCTGGCGGGACACACCGCTAAATGCTTGGCCAGGTTAGAGCGGCACATGGTGAACGGGCAGCCGTATTCAACATTGAGACAGGGCACCCTTTCATTGGGGCACAAAAACATATGTTCTTCCTCCTTGCACAGGTGAAACACAGCGCCGCATAATAAACGGCAGCTGATAATCGCACATGACACTGAAATCTCAATCGGTGTCTTGCAGCGCCGGCTGTGGCAGCTCTCGCAGTGTCTGTGAAGCTTTGACTGTGAAGTTTTGTGTCTGCCCTGTGAAGAAATGCAAGATTACATTGTCACTCAGTCTTTATTCATTTCCTGAAGGCAATTTGGTTGCAGCATACAAGCATATCATACACAATACACAAAACACATTGTACAATACAAATCCACCCTAAATTTAAAAACTTTACAGCTGTGTTTTACACTAGGGCTGTGTAACCTGCCGCTCCTACACTAAGGTTTACTGCACAGCACTTCACTCGCTGGCTTCTGTTATACTCATTCCCTTACACCTCACTCCCATCCGGGTCACGGCATCAAGGTAACCCGCTGGTTCTGTACAACCACCAAGCCCACACTGAGCTAGGATCGAGCTAGCAATTCTTTGTATGGAAGTCGGTTGCTCTAACAAAGAGGCTAAAGACCATGGCCTTTAGAGTCTGTCATTAGAGCAATTTTTCAGATTTAGAGGAGTGAGGTTTACCTGCACAGCACTTCACCAGCTGGCCTCTGTTACAGCTGCACAATATATGATTTCAGTATTGACATCGCAATGTGTCACAATAGGATGAGCAATTTGGCACAACAGTTTGGATGACATGATAGTAAAGTTTAAGCATAATAGAGTGAAAGTTTATCGTTTTCATGTGCAGAGGAAATTATAGCATTTGCATCTTTATCATTCATCATTCATTTTCTTTTCAGCTTAGACCCTTTATTAATCTGGGGTTGCCACCGCGGAATGAACCGCCAACTTACCCATCATATGTTTTATGCAGCGGATGCCCTACTAGCTGCAACCCATCTCTGGGAAACATCCAGACAATTCACCTATACCACATGTCTTTGGACTTGTGGGGGAAACCGGAGCACCCGGAGGAGACCCACACAACCACGGGGAGAACATGCAAACTCTACACAGAAATGGCAACTGACCCAGCCGAGGCTCAAACCAGCGACCTTCTTACTGTGAGGTGAATGTGCTACCCACTATGCCACCTTAGCATTCCATTTGCATATTTAAGACTTATTAAATTTAATTATTTATTTAGTGAAGAGTATGCAGTTTTATTTCATTATTACATTTCCGTACTTGAATTCTGATAGACTCCCCCAAAAAACCATAAAGTTTTGTATCATTTATATCTTTGCTCCAGTGTGTTTATCTATGCTTGTAAATTATTATATTTTATGTTGATCCACTATCCAACAAAAACATTTCAGTCAGTCTAAAATTATGATTATATTTTCCCCCAAATAGAGTTATTTCAGTAATCTGGTGAAATTGTATTCCCATTGCAATATATACACAGAAAACAAACTATTGCAATATTTTAGGACTAAGAACATCATAAGAGCATGATGCATTGGCAAGAATATGCATGTGCATAAATGTGTTCATTATTTACATATTTCACAATGTGGTAAATATTCAGATGCTTTGTAAAAACTATGCTGTAGTCAGTCCCCCAGGCTAGTGCTAAAGTCTTAAATGTTTCTTGGAGAAACATCTTGAGATCAATCAAATCTATATAGCAATTGATAGATTGAAAGGTTGACCAAACAATAGATGACCTACCATGTTTTTACAGCAAGCTCCTCAGTGGTGTTCAGCTTAGTCACTGAAGTTTGAGTGGGCAAATATCTGTGCCTGGCTGTTAGATAAAAATAGACACTTACATGGAGTGTTACTAGGCCTTTGGCATACAAGAGTCAAGTTACATGTTCTGTAAACTTAGTATTCAAGGTTCACAATCTCAGCTACAGCTCACAGCACACAGAATAGATTTAAACGTTTCACTGCACTGCATTTTAATTGTTTCTGTAAACGTGCTAATCAGAAATCTTATCCGTCTCGCACATGAGCAACACATTTTTTAAAATGGTGTGTCAAGTCAACGTCTTGAACTTTTCTTCCACTTGTTTTTCCCAAAATGCTGCACCTGGCTGTTAGAATGCAGAAACAAATTCACGCATTCAACGGTTTTTATTATATTAACATAATTTATCGTATTAACTAAGGCACAGTATGTTTTATTATATTATTTAATTATATAAACATTTGTATTTATACCATGGCTCTTTTGTAATCGTACAGTTGTTACATTATACATTTGTCTCTGTATGTTTAATGTCCACAGACATGCTTATAAATTGCATTTGAGCTAAAAATGCTGAATACAAAACATGAAAAAAGCTATGTAAATTTATTCTTATGTTTTACAAAGAAGACATGTGACAACATTCAAAGAAGAGAAAAATACCAGGGAGCCTGGCATTCAAAATAACATTTTAATCAACACATTAAATTATCAAGCATTTGCTCAACTTTAGTATATTAACCAAAGTGTAATTAACCCAAAATGCTATATGTCTAGACCACAAATGAAACAAGCTCAAATATATCTGTGACGTAATCATGTGCAAGCACAAGGTGTTCTTTTTATCATCTTTAATAATACTGGATAACATGTTCATGATTCAGCTTGAGTTTTACTATCATTAACACAAAAACATAACCAATATTGAATATATAAACACCAGTTGCAGGTTTCATTTGTGTCCCATAAACAAAGAAACTAAATTGTTTCTCCTATTTCCTTTCATGTCAGACATATTGGTAAGGGTGAAAGGTTCAGTTTTCCGTTCAGTTTGGTAGAATGGACAGTTCTGAAGATGCTCAGCCATTGATGGTGTGTCGCCAATGCGCCAGTTCTCCACTTTACTAAAAAGAGTACTGAATTCCCAGACCTAGGAAAAGTGATACAGAGAAATATGAGTGAGAATATAAAGTTAAAGTCAGTCTTGAAAACCGATATACAAACTGTACATAAGGCAATAACTTGCTGACTGCAAAGTACTTAACCACTAGTGTAACTAATAACAAGACGTGAAATATTACAAATAGCCCCTTTAAAGGGTTGTAAATTGAGATGAAAATTGGGTTAATTTTGACTCTCCATCATACCATCCCAATCCTTCGTCTTTTATTGGAACACAAATTACGATATTTCAGATGTAGTCAGAGAGCTCTCAGAGATCTCCATATACAGCAACGGTCCTGAGATGTTCAAAGTCCAGAAAAGAATCTAAAACATTCCATCTGACTTCATCTGTAATCAGATGAAGTTTTAAAAACACTTTTGTGTGCCAAAAACTGAAATAAAATGGCTTTGTTTGCCATTTTTGTTTGTCTACATGTTTTGTTTTGTCTTTATCAGATCAGGGTCTTGCTTTTACGACCGCAATACAATGCTTGCATGTTTTACTGTTGACCCAAATGGTAATAAATGTACACCCTGACTACTAAAAGAAGTCAAAGGCAATCAAAGTCGTTTTTAGTTTTTGGTGCACAAAATTGCTCTTGGAGCTTGGAGTTCTTGAAGTCTACATCAAATGTTTTGTCAGTGTTTTTTGTTCCTTTTCGGGACTTTGAACATCTTGGGATTGTTGCTGTCTATGGAGGATGAGAGAGTGCTCAGATATCATCTAAAATATCTTAATTTGCATTTCAAAGAAGAAAGTTCTGAAGGGTTTGGAACGACGTGATGGTGAGTAATTAACAACAGAATTTTAATTACTGGGTGAACTAACCCTTTTAACAAATACTGAAAAGCCTTACTATGGTGGGTTTCCATCGGGCTCCTCCATGAGAGTATGACTTCTTACGCCATTTAAAAGCCACCATTCCTCTCTCCTGCAGAAGCGTAGCACTTATATCCCTGAACAATCGTGAGACCAGAGCTAGCTGGGACAAGGTGAAACTGTCCAGGTAAGCAGCGATGTGGTGAAGCACCTCAAAGGGAAGGTTACTGAGAGAGTCTTCATATTTGACTCGTGCCTTTTCTGAAATGTTTGGCGAATTGTTCTGGAGACACGCAGGAACCTCAGGTGTGAGGGTGAAGATACTGAGGTCCTGGTTATAGAAGACTTTGGCCCTTTGTGTGGCAGGTTGTAATCTTCTCTGGCTGAAGGTGCAACCAAGGTAGGCCAGAGGGCATCTCTGCTCAAACCAACCACTCATACAAGACTGAATATCCAAGTGCACATTCTTATAGTGTGAGGCAAACTCATCCCGCCGGAAGAAATGGCCACACATGAACGAGAAAGCTGAGGTGAATTTGTTGTGCCTGAGGGTAGACGTTTCTGTATCAAGTTCAAGGTGAAGTTTCAAATCCATGTCTGCTGTTACTTCAGTCAGAGATGCGTTGTATTTAAAGGGAGCTGTTGCAAAATTATATGTCTGTGTTGCGATATCAACATAAAGCCCATCTGTTGGCACCATTTCACTTATTTTATGACCCCTAATCTCAGTCTCTGCATAACAGAGTAGGGTTGCAAACATCTCATCCATTTCCCAGCCATCTTTCTCAGATACAGTTGACTCATCCGATGTGCCAACGCACTTGTGCTCGGTCATTACTCTCGCTTTGAATTCTCTAAGTTGAATGCGTTTTTGTTTGTAACTAGTGGGAACCTTGAAGGAGCGTAGAGTCTGTACTGGTATTGGCTCCAAGCTCCCATAAACAAAATCTCTCTCTCTAGGCGTGCAAGCATCCAACTGACCGAATGAGATCAGCATGCGCCCATGATGCACTATGTACATGTTGAATTCTCTTGGCTTCACCTCCTGCCCGAGTCTCTCCAGGACACCATCCTGCCAAGGTGCCAGTCCAGATTTGGAGACATCCACACTGGGCGCATTGGCTTCCTCATTCTCAGGCTCTACAAAAGCGTCTTGTTGTTTTGTGACAGGAGACATTTTCCCTTTCTTTTCTTCTGTTTTTGATGCCTCTGCCTGCTTGCAACCTCCCTTTTCCATGGAGAACATCTTCTCAAATAGATTGTACTTCTCCTTGTCAATGTCACCATTGAGGACAGCATTTTCATTCATGGCTTTCTCACTAGATTTAGATGGTACATTTAATAAAACTGACCCCTCATCTTCATTGACGTGAATCCCGTTAGACAAAGCCTCTCTTCCCGCTGCAGCCTCTTCATCGTCCTCCTCCACTAGAGTTGGATCCTCTTCTCGTTCCTCCATCAACTCTGGAAAGCAGTTCCTCATTTTTAACTTGGTACATAGATGTTTCTGGTCTCTCAATGCCATGGAAAGGTCTAGTGATTCCTGCTCATGGAGCTCTTTCAGAAGGTTTGGGTACAAAGGAGCGTCTGGGTTCTGGACGGGCCAGCGGTTCCATTCCATCGAGCAGCAGACAACGCTCGCAGGACAAACCTCAAGATGTTTGGCCAGACGAGAGCGACACATGGTGAATGGGCAGCCATAATGAGCATTTATGCAGGGCACCTTCTCATTGGGACACAGCAGAGAGTGTTCATCTTCTTTACATAAATGAAAGGATGCTCCACAGAGTAAACGGCAGTTGATGACCATGCAGGACACAGAGACCTCTATGGAGGCTTTGCAGCGACGATTATGGCAGGTCTCACAATGCCTGTGCAGCCTTGGACCCGATTTTCTATAGCGGCTCTAATGGAGGAAACACAACAAGGAGACTTGCACTGTTTTTAAACCAGAATATAATAAAACACAACCACAGAATTAATTCTATACTGATGATTTTTTTATTGAAATAATATGCATGGAAACTTATATTGGCAGTATTTATTAGCTCTGTGGTGAAAAATTATTCAGGAAATCAATTCTGCATCGATTCTGAAATTTTAAAATGCATCAATGATCTTTCTTGAATCGATTCTGAGCTTAGCTTTCAACAAGAGATGGCACTCTATACTAGTGACACTCAAATACTTGTGAGAAAGAGCACTTGTCTGTTCGGCTGAGTCATGTAAGGTGGCTTGTATGTCACAAGATTAATGTAAACGCAACTCTGTATGAACATTATGAACTTTCCTAATTTTATTCATGATAATATCTGGTACAAGTGGTATTTGTAAAGATGCTGTACTACTCTTTGTAAGGCATACACAGCCACCTTAAAAATGTCTCAGAATTGGTTGAAGAGAGAAGAGTGGTTTATTTTGAAAATCTAATGATTTTTTACTGCAGCGCTAGTATTTTTTGCCTTTGATAGTTGAATTGTAGAATTTATGGGGTCATTCTCGCCGAAAAGTGAATTTGATTGGATAAGCGTTTGGACATGACCATGAGTGCAGGATGAGTTGTCAACACTTCTGGTACGTTTAACAGAAGAAATAGACTCAGTTTTGACAAAAAGAAGATTTTGAATCAACTTTTATGAATATATTAGTAAACAAACAGTCTGACATACTGCAGCTTTTAATTTAATTATTTTTTTTTGTCTTTGCTCAGTTCATTGTAATGATAACTGCATTTTATTTTCCAATCCATCATAATACAACTGTGTAATTGAAATTTAAGCATATACTTTTACCAATATTTAAGTAATGAAACAATAAAATGAACATACCATTATTATCTGAAGCAGTGAGCAACAACAGTTTCTGCAAAAAAAGGAGTAGCATCTTATTCATTAAAATGTCAGCACACACGCATTGATAAACTATAGCACAGTTTCCCTTAATGGATTAGTAAATTACATTGTGCTAAAGCATATTTTACCTGTTTTAGTAGGACCTTGCCGAACAGCTAAAGGGAACGCATTTGCAGACAGCACTGACAACAAAACGTTTTATAAACAGTTACCAAACAGCTTACCTAAAGGGTGAACCATGTCTCAAGAAGTTCCCCGGCTTGTTCCAAGAGACCTTTCTAAAGAACAGGATTGTGGGTCATGTTAAAAATAGTAGCCTCGACTGCCAGTAGCAAATTACATGACCTGTAGATACTGTATAAAAACAGACAATCATTTTTCAAATAAAAAGCTATCTGCTTTGTGTATCTTACTCTAATTAAATCTATTTACCATGCAGAGGTCAAACAGAGGACAGCAGATTAGCAGAAAGAGTTTTTCAAAAGAAAAAGAAAGTTGTAATGTTTCATGAGTGGGTCACCAGATGGCAGTCATTCCCTTTGAATTACAGGACTGTGCTCCACAAGCACGACTTATTTATTTTGGGAACAGTTTTGACAGATATTCTTTATCATACTTGACCTTTTTTATGTTTTGTTAATAAAGTTTTTGTTGTGATGTAGTGGGTAGCGTTGTCACCTAGCAGCAAGAAGGTTGCTGGTTGCTGGTTCTCCCTGCAATTGCGTGGGTTTCCTTCGGGTGCTCTGATTTCCCCCACAAGTCCAAAGACGTGGTACAGGTGAGTTGAAGAATTGTCCGTAGTGTATGTATGTGAATGAGAATGTATGGGTGTTTCCCAGTGATGGGTTGCAGATGGAAGGGCATCCGCTGTGTAAAACATTTGCTGGATAAGTTGGCGGTTCATTCCGCTTTGGCGACCCCAGGTTGATAAACCTGAGACTAAGCCAAAAGTGAATGAATGAATGTTCTTAATGTTACTTCGTCTTTTTTGACAATTTATTTGGGAATGCCCAAATATGCATCCTTTCATCAAACTGCTTATCCTATTTGGGGGTGCTGGAATCACAGGACTAAAACATGCAACTTAAAATACAAAATTATCTGCCATGTTATTGGTTAGTTTGATTGCACAGAAAATACATGTGCAGTTTGGCCAAACATTAAATCTGAATCATTCTTTATTTTAAATAATCCAGTATTAAGGTTGGAAATGTATTTTCTAGAATCTAAAATACATCTTGAAACATATTTATCATATATTTAAAATAAATTTTTGAGGGAATAATAAATATTTTAAAATAAATTTCAATATAAAATGTACAAAACATAGCTAAAATATATAATTGTTAATAAACATAAATATATATTTTAGCTACGTTTTGTGGCTGTATATATATATAATTCATTCATTCATTTTCATTTCCAGCTGCAACCCATCTCTGGGAAACATCCATGCACACTCATTCACACTCATACACTACAGACAATTTAGCCTACCCAATTCACCTGTACCACGTCTTTGGACTTGTGGGGGAAACTGGAGCACCTGGAGGAAACCCACGCGACCAAAGGGAGAACACGCAAACTCCATACAGAAATGCCAACTGATGCAGCCAGGGCTCGAACTTCTTGCTGTGAGGCGAACATGCTACTATATCTATATATATCCATTTTCTACAAATATTCTTTGGCCATTTTTGCATATTGTTATATATTTTTAATAGATATTAAACACGTTTAAAAAAATATGCTCACCCATAAATATTGTTAAACATTTAAATAATGAAAAGGGATTCTATCTTTTTTTATGCCTAAAACATCTAAAGCTCTGGACATATTGAAAACGTTTTGAGGCAACAGTGCTCACCACTGAGCCACTGTCCTGCCCATAATATAATATAATATAATATAATATAATATAATATAATATAATATAATATAATATAATATAATATAA
>CAIGQQ010008883.1:33652-61022 GCA_903798035.1 Danio albolineatus
AATATAATATAATATAATATAATATAATATAATATAATATAATATAAATCAAGATTTTTGAACCTCAGTTACAAAATATATCTATGTATTTCATAGTACTCAGGCTGTCACACAACTTCTACAAAGTGACCCCAGGAGGGTGTAGTAGTCTAAAAAGTAAACCCAGCAGCAGCAGCTCAGTGGTGTAATCATGTCCTGATGTTGTCCTGTAGGTGAGCGGGATCAGACCAGTAGGAGTCACCGCGAGCCTCGCTCTCCCTCTTCTCTGCTCAATCTCTCCGTGATCCAGCAGGGAAACAGAATGCCGGAAGTGGGGTTTCGGGATAGAGAGTTTCGGGATTCGTAATCGTTGAAAGTTCACGCTATCAAGAAACCTGCTTTCCCTGGGAATCAAGGCTTTTCCTGTTGCTTGTGTTCGTCACGTTTTGTTTCACCGTTTCATTCATCCGGACGTTTACAATGGGGCTCCCGGCGCTGGAATTCAGCGACTCTTTTCTGGACAGTCCTGACTTCAGAGAGCGACTCAAATGCCACGAGATTGAACTGGATCGTACCAATAAATTCATCAAAGAACTAATCAAAGATGGAAATATGCTTATCAGTGCGCTTAAAAGTAAGTTACAGGTCCTGTGTGTTTTGAAAAGTAAAGTGATGTATTGAGATTTACCTTGTACACGTGATCTGGCTTTAGTTTTTTTTTCTCTTCAGGCTTTTATTGTTACATTTTAAACTATTGTTGCTAGTTTTTATTTACTTTAACCGTGTGAGGAAAAGTGAGACTTCACAGCACTGATGTAGATTAGATAGAACATCGAATGGGTTGTGTATCCTTATAAGAAAGGCACTTGTGTAGTTTCTGACCTTTTGCCTTGTGAATACCCAGACATTTCCTCAAAATACGTGTAACTACGGCTTTAGAAAAGAGTCTTCATACATCTACTTCTAAATGAGCGTTGTCTGCCTTAAACTTTACTGTGTTTGAACCTATATTTATTCACTCTAATATTTAGCAGTAGTAGTGAGCATGTTCAGGCCAGGGTTGTGGTGTGTGTGTGTGCCATCATCAAACGCCTGTTTATTCAGCTGGGATCTGATATGATATCAAGAAGACGAGTCTCTACTAGATATGCTGTTATCAACCACTTTGCTAACATGGCTCCTCCTGCCTCCCTCTAGATATGTTTTCTTTGCCTTAGTCTTAGTATTTGAACTTTAAGTCTAATCAGCACTGACTATTTTTCAGTGGTATTCTCTTTCACAGCTTTCTCCTTTATTCTGTGCCACAAAGCAGTCCAGCTGAAAGCTCGTTCTGGCTTTTGTGCTAAACAAAAGGCAGTGAATGTCTTCCTAAAAAAGGGCTTTGAACTAAGTCTTTAATTGAGTATTTGTGATGTCATGTCCTTCCCGTTTGACCAAACAAATTGTATGTAACGGGCAACTTGATGTGAATATGCTGAAATTGCAGTAAAGCTCCGTCATATAACTCTGTTGTCTCCTGACTAGGCCTTTCTGCAGCTGTGCAGAAATTCTCCCAGTCGCTTCAGGATTTCCAGTTTGAATGCATTGGAGATGCAGAGACCGATGATGAGATTAACATTGGTAAGTAGTTAGTCAGTAACCAAGACGTAAATTATATGAATAATTGATTTTGTCCAGGTTTATTCATGCATCTCGATTTGTGAAGTTTAGCAGAATGTCTGAGCTGCTCTCTCAATGAAAGTGTATTGGCAGCAAAGGTTGTCAGGCCTACAAAAAGACTATTAAGCTGGATCATAACCACCATATCCATTGCGAAATTCTTGCACGTCTTGGCTGACAAGATGACAAATGACAAAAGATCCCATTTTTATGAAGTGGCCTTTATTACTATGTAATAATTACATAATAATTACTTACATTTAAATTAATAATTCAGTACAATGTGTTTATTATGTACATAAATGTTTAAATATATTGTACCTAAATGATACAATTATTTACAATTCTGGAATTAACTTATATAATTACTTTTATAATTACTCTCTTGACACATTACACCTTAAATATCACATGATATTCAATACTGTAAACCTTTATGCCGTAAGTGAGCAAGCTGAAACTGACAAAGTTTATTAGTCCATAAGACATCCTTTTCAGAAAAGTAACCATGGTTATACTATAAACAAAATCCCCTAAAACAGTGGTTCTCAAACTGTGGTACACGTACCACTAGTGGTACACAAGCTTCCTTCTAGTGGTACGCGGCGGAATCGCTGAATAATTAAAATTAAAAAATGAACACACTTTTAAACCTTTGACACGTACAATAACACCGATGTGATCAGTAAATTGATTTTAATAGGCTAAACCTTTTATTTAAGTGGCTGACAATAATAAATATTCTTAATTAGAAGAATTAATCTGCCTCGTTTTTTAACTCTGCAGTGCTGTAGCTGCTTAATGGTCGTACTTGGAGAGACAATTTTTTTCTGAGGTGGTACTTGGAGAAAAAAGCTTGAGAACCACTGCCCTAAAACATGGGGTACATTTCAATCAACTCCCTAGTTTAGGAGTCAGCCATTTTAAGTTCTGTCTCAGTCTCAAATGTCTTTCATTGCATTGAATCGTTCCCTATCTGAAAAGTTTCACAATGCATTGTGGAAATCAGGGAGCATTGATGCTCAATATCAGATGGTTTCACTTGGAAGTGCTCATCCCTATGCCGTAATCCCTCCGAAGGGTTTACCCTCTGGAGTGACATTTTTGAAAAGATTAGAGCAGAAGGATGAGCCCTTTTGAATGCAAGGCAGTATGCGGCAATTCAACTTCCTTGTGCAAAGTATCATGGGAGCCCAAAGTGTCCATCAGTTGTATCTTTTGAAATCCTTCATTTCAAATGGCCCTTCGAAACAGTCAGTTTTGAGCACTTCAAATTGCAATGACAATTCAATATGAAGACCAAGATTGTTTTCACTCCAAAGTGCCAATCAGAGGGAGATATTACCTGTTTGGAACGCTCGTTATGTTCCTTTAACAGATGTTCTGAAGCACGAAACATGAATTACGTCAACCAACTCAACTTATGGTTGTTTAAAGAAAATGTTCTCATGTCATCATCAGTGTCCCAATGTGTACTAGTAAACCAGTGCCCGAACTAGTGTTCGCTAGTTATTGATTCATGACTTCTGGAACTTGGAACACTTAAGACAATTAAAACACACTCATCGTTATGGTTAACAATGGTAAACACAAACTAAGCATGGTTTTGCTATAATAATCACACTTTAACTATGTTATATAAATGGTAATCAATCCACCAAAACGCATGATTATTGCATTTTACTATAATAAAAACATTAATATTTTCCTGAATGATATGACAACACTTCAAAGTCTTGTCTCTCAGCTATTAAACTCTTTCTGTCTTTCACAGAATAAAGTCATACCAGTTTGGTTTGACTTAAGGGCGTGTAAATAATGACAGAATGTTCATTTGTTGGAGAGACCATGCCTTTAAGCTGTAAACTGCCAAACAGCCTCTTAAACATCCATCCTCCATAAGCTTTTTTTTGCAGCTGTCGTCCTCAGTCACCCATAGTAACAAATAATGTGTAATAAAGCTGAGAACAGTGCATTTCTGTACTACCACAGGCTATAGTGTGACAATTCTTTATCAGACGGAGACGACTGCTGCCTGGCATTTAGAAAACCATGAACCCAAACAACCATCTGAAAGAAAGCTCAAGCAATCAAAAGGTTCTTTTCTGGCCCTGGGTCTCCACACTGGTCATAATAGTGTTAGATATTTAGACTGTTGAGTGACTAAGCATTTGTAGTTTAGCCATGTTTAATGATCATTTTTGTGTTAAAATTAATGTAATTACTCTAATTTGTACTCAAACATTTATTAATTATCTGTAATCAGTATTATGTTTAGAAGTGGCTGGACTGGTGTTGTTCATTGGAAAGTTTGAGGTTATTAATTTTTTCCAAGAGACATTTCTATTGAAATAAAAGCTGAATCGTTCTATCACAAGAATATTTTTAAATGTATTCTTTTTTACATCAAAAATTAAGCAGCACACATGTTTTCATCAAAAAATGTTTCTTAAGCACCACAATCTGGTATTGTTTACAGTAGATTTTTATTTAATTTGATCTCTTTAGTCATATTCGCATCAAAGAGGTCAAACCTTTTGAATATAATAATAATAATAATAATAACATAAGAATAAATACAAATATAACAGTGTCACAGATTGAGGTCTCAGATATTTCAATATAAATATGTATCAATAAATGTACATAAATACTAGAATGCTGTTTATTAAATTGTAAAAAATATTATTATTATTAATATTATTATTATACTTATATTGTTTTGTACTGTATTTCGGACATGTAAATGTAGTCTATGAGCACATGCAGAGACTTTCCAAAACAAAATAAATCTTACCAACCCCAAACCTTTGCACAGTATACTACAGTACTGCACCAACTTGTAATATGGCAGAATATATGCTCTGGTATGGATATCTCTGCTGGATAACTATAGTTTCATGGATGCTTGGATTTATGCTTCTCCCGCCATGCATCAAAGCAGATTTGTCTTGCTGTAACAAGATTTTTAAATGGCCAAGAAGAGTGTGTTTATCTGTAGGCTGTGTGCTCCTTATAGAAAGTAGTTGAAAGTAGTTCTTATCTGAGTTCCTAATTGTAAATCTGGAGGGGGAGTTAAGTCTCCGGAGAATGACGAGGTGGGACCCTTTCTTATCACCAAAGAGAAAAATGCTGTATATCCCAGGACAGGATGTGATGTGGCCAAAACGTTCTTTGTTTAAACACAGAAGCACTGGGAGTCGTTAAATAACACAACATCATGTGCTCTTTGTACTGTGACATTATCGAAAGTTGGTTATTTATATGGTATTTTAGACATTTCTCTGACATTTCTGTTTATCAAAATGTAGCGTACATCTGGATTATATTTTAAATATCGTCTCATGCAAGCATTAAAACAAGGAATAGTCAGTAAGTAACATACCGCACTGTTAGCAATGAAATTCTTGAAGTTCTCTGTAAAACATGCATGTTTTATCCTCATTTTTTTTTTCGATGTTCTACACATTTTCCAGCTCAAACAGGAAACGTGTTTTATGTTACTCTCACATTTATACATCTTGAATGTGTTGTTCTGCTGTTTTTTGAATACCCCTTTGTGCATTGATCAGTTGTGGGTGGCCATGCTATTTTTCTTGCCCAGCTAATATTACGTGCAGGTTATCTTATGCTTTATGTCAGGGCAAAATCAGATGCTGATAGAGTAATTACAGATCCCGAGTTAACGGATTCATGATTGGCATTCCTCTCTCTTATCACAGCGCAGTCATTCAAGGAATTCTCCCAGCTGCTGAACACTGTGGAGGAGGAAAGACGGCGACTTGTAAGTTTGCTTTGTTTTTTGTTCTTTTGGTATTGTTCAGAGAGATTGATGTCGGTTTATTTGAACTCCTATTCTCTATGGCTGCACGTATTTGGGCTGTGATGGTGTTAAATTTAAAATAACCATTTGCCATTTTGCTTTATTTTAAATCTATATTTATTTCTGTGATTCAAAGCTGAGTTTTCAGTATTATTACTCCAGTCTTCCGTGACACATGATCCTTCAGAAACCATTGTAATATGATGATCTGGTGCTTCAAAAACATTTCATATTTTTATTAATCAGTGGAAGTATATTTGTATATTTTAAGTAGGGGTTTAATTAGGCATGGGACGTTAGCCGGTTTCAAAGTTTACCGCGGTTCGAAAAGTCAAGGTTTTAAAATCGACAAGGTTTTCTGTTATACTGTTCCTAAGGTATATGTAAGTTTTGGGGGTTTTTTGTTGAGTTTTTTTTTTTACAATTTTTTCACAACTATTTTATTTAGTTTTTTAGGGCAACAGTAGGGTGCCACGGTGGCGTAGTGGGTAGCACGATCGCCTCACAGCAAGAAGGTCACTGGTTCAAGCCTCGGCTGGGTCAGTTGGCATTTCTGTGTGGAGTTTGCATGTTCTCCCCGTGGTCGCGTGGGTTTTCTCTGGGTGCTCCGGTTTCCCCCACAAGTCCAAAGACGTGGTATACTGTAGGTGAATTGGGAGAGCTATATTGTCCGTAATGTATGAATGTGAATGAGTTTGTATGGATGTTTCCCAGAGATGGGTTGCAGCTGGAAGGGCATTCGCTGCATAAAACGTGCTGGATAATTTGGCGGTTCATTCTGCTGTGGCGACCCCAGATTAATAAAGGGACTAAGCCGAAAAGTAAATGAATGAATAAAAGGCAACAGTATCTCCCGCAGAAAAGGAACCTCTACATCAAAGCTACTGGTCCAAAATATTTTAATTGTTTCTTAAAAATCAAATATATTGTGTTCAATGGGGGAAAAAGTTATTGTTTTTTACCCAGAGATTTAAAAAGAACTTATTTTAGAGCAGTAATCACAATACTGTGATACTGTGAAACCGTGATATTTTTATCCAAGGTTATCATACCGTCAGAATCTTATACCAGCCTATGCTTAGGTTTAAAGGTCTATAAAATGCATCGTTTGGCTCCGTACGACAGAGTATTGTCATGTTCGATATTTTTTCGATATAGCAAATGAAAAAAGAACGAGATAAAGAACAAAATTTTGTATCTTTGCTGAATAAAAATATACATTTCTTCAAAAACTTGAATTGCTGGTCAGATACACTTGTGAGAAGTTCTCCGACATGTTGCGCAATTGCAAATCAGGCGTCCTGAGTTTGATTCCCAATTCAAGTTAATTTGTATAGTGCTTTTTACAACAATTATTGTTTTAAAGCAGCTTTTCATGTACCTTTTTGCGATCTTCTTCTCTCTCTTTCTTTCTCCAACTTTGCTTCCTGTCCAGCTACTGTTCTATCCGATTAAAGACAAAAAAAATGCCTAATCGAACAAAACTAAATTTTCCACGAGTCACTGAATAAGTTCTGAATGATTCATTTGCAAAACGTCAAACGAATAAACAGTTCATTCTTCAAAACATCTTTTTCCACAAAAGAAAAGCTAATCAAACAGTGATGTAATTGTTCATTTACGAATGGGTAACACAAGTTTAATATCTCAGTGATAGTCGTAAACACTCCACACGATGTGGTCTAGTTCAAAAGTGCCACAGATGTTGGTAATGAAGTAACCATGGCGGTTGTTTGCTTTTGTAGCCGTTGTCTCTTTATTTCTTCTTTCATGTGGTTTTGTTCACACATACTTAAAGCTTCTAGATTAGTGGTTTAGCACTCCAAGAGCTATTTTGAGTAAGCGGTTTATTCATTATGAGAAACAGGCTGTCTACTGAAAGATGCTTTCTGTAGACCACTACACTTTATGGAGGAAAGGAAGTGAGATCAGAAAATGATAAATATTACTCATTCTGTTCCTATAAAATATCAATTGTATAACAGAAGAGCATATTCATTGCCATCAGCTACAGTTGCTAATAGGCAGTTTTATTGGCATTATGCGTAAGGCAATGTGTTGCCAGGGAATATTCCTGGCATTCGCTGCTGCAGCTGGTGGATCATTAGTCATAATACAGCAGTGAAAGACCTCACTGGACAAACAAAGCTCCTCTGTGCTTCTGCCCACATGTCAACAAACACTGACTTGTGTTTCTTTTAGAGATGCAGCGGTGTGTCGGCCACTTAGATATAGCTGCAGATTTTTTAATCAAATTTTAAAAATAAATGAATATAACAGACTGTTAGATTGTGTGTGTGAAGGCACTGAATTGTAGAATATATTTGATCACAATTAAATTTGTGCAAAATATAATTTAAATATTATATTATATTATATTATATTATATTATATTATATTATATTTATTATAGGTGGCACAGTGGCTCATTTGTTTGCACTGCCACCTCACAGCAAGAAGGTCATTGGTTTATTAGTCCCGGCTGGGTCAGTTGGCATTTCTGTGTGGAGTTTGCATGTTCTCTCTGTGTTTGCGTGCTCGGGTTGCTTCGGTTTATTCCAAAGACATGTTATATTATATTATATGTTGATGTTTTGGTCTTAAAATTGATCCAATCCACGTTCACTGAAAATGTTTTGTAAGTTGTTTAAATAGGAGACATTTTTATCTTTATCTTTCATTTTTGTCTTGGAATCAAAATTCTACCCGTTCTTTCCTAGTCTTTTTATTTGATATTTTGTTTAGTATTTTTGAGAATACAATCATACTTTTTTCATGGATTCTTTGATGAAAAGAATGTTGATTTTATAATTAGTGCATTTATATTAAATATAAATGTTCTATGAAATTATAAATATGTTTACTGTCATTTGATAAATTGAGTGCACCTTTGCTGAATAAAACTATTAATTCCTTCTTATTGACCCAAACTCTTCAACACCTCTTGCATATACATATTTGTATATGTTGATGGTATATATGATGATATGTTGAATCAGTCATAAATGATATTTAAATACATACAAACAATCTTCAAGTTGTCTTTTAATAAGGGATGCTTGATTATGGGGAAACATAATATTTAAAATGGATTACCAGTGTCATATGTCCAAAACATTTTTCATGAACAAGTCAAGACGTTCGCTATTATACCCAAGAGCAATTCCATGCAACCTTGCCATGAAGAAAATATCACAGAAAAATAGCGAAACCCTTTCTAGTTTTTTGTGCAGGCTTGTATTGTACAGTACTGCCTCTGTCAATGTTTTCAAACAATTATATTTGATTTACCAAAGTCACACGAGTGCCAATTTCACATCTGTCACTTTATCGGTCACATCCATAAAGCATGTTTATTTAACTCATTTAAAATCTAAAAAATGTTTACTGATTAATATTTTTCTGATCCCATAACTGTGGTTAGTTGTTTTGGAAAATATAAACAGATGTTTCAATATACATATATTTTAATATAATGTACTTTCTCTGTGGATTTGTTTTACATTTTTACTGCAAATGTCACCTCCATAATGGTGAAATTGCTCCTATATATATTTAAACGTTTCCAAGATTTTAAAGAAATTTCCTAATTCTCATAACCAAAGCAAAATGGCACACAAAAAGTCCTAAAAAAATACAATTGAAGCAAACAATCTTCACTGTAAGAATTAAACTTGATCAGTTTTCAATTAAAGCTGTAAAAGTCATTAAGTCAAGAACAAGTGATTTTCTCCTGGTCTTTTGTTGTTTGATTAATAATGACAACACACTGTCACTTTAAGAGCTGCCCAGTTCTGATTTACGATTACACTATACTTTTCATTCTGAATCTATATGTTAATTTATTAAACAACATACACGAGTTTATGTAAATCATCACTAAGCACTATTTTTTGACACATTTTTACATCTATTTGAGCATTTACGTACAGCTTAAGCTAAAAGATGACTTAACATGTCAGTGTTCTGCTTGTCTCGGAGGCTGGACACATGCACAGAACAGCTCACACGTTTTCTTTCATGTTTTAAATGACACTATTGAAACTAATACACTTCAACAAAGCAAGCCCGTCCCATGCTGCGAGTCACGTTACATGATACACAGTGAAACACACTGAAGCTTTGCAGATGAAGGAATGCAGACTGCTGAAACGAAGGCGGTATATGACTCCATAATAGTTTATTCTTGATTAATGTTTATTTTTCATAATTGTTGATAGCCAAAAGTTTGCAGTTTAGTCATGTTTAATTGTAATAATCATCATTTTTATGTTCAAATTTGTGTAATTATTCATAATGTACAAAAACCTAGCCCTAGTCTTAGTTATTTTAATAAATATATATCGTCATTTCAGTCCAAACGTAAAACTGAAGTCTTATAAAAGCGAAACCCAGTTATTAGCTGTGACTGTAGGACAGCAGCCTCTATTGTAGCAGAGACAATCAGCTCTATTGTGTCTTCTGGGCTTGTGTCTGAATGTCTAATAAAAACGCTGAGGTCAAACCTTAGGTCATCCACTCATGACACATTGTGTTGTTGGCTCATACCTTCTGATGATTGCTTTTCCAGTCTCTACATCACAACATTGTTTCCTTTCTCAGCGCGAGACCTGAGTAATGCGTCCTTGTGCAATAGGTGTCATGGTGACTCAGTCCATCTTTATACGTTCATGCCCTCAGCTTAAGCTTAAAAACAGGTATTTTTTGCTTTACAACACAATCTAGTCCACATTTAAGGCCGGATTCAGTTTCTTCAATAGTCTGTTTGTTCTGAGAGTGTCTTTGTGTGTGCTGTTGCATAAATATCACACATTATAAGACTTATAAGATTACAGCAGATGGCTACATTTCAGTTCCATCCCCATGTACATTATTTGTCAAGTCCTCTTAAAAAAAAAAATGCACTTTTACTGGACAAGAGGAGATTAAATCCTCAAGACCTGCCTGTAATATTGCTTTAACTATCAAACTTAGATCTTTAACTAATGATAATCTACCAGGAAGTGACATCATGGGCAAACAACAAAAGCAAACATTCTGTTGTTGTGTTTGTTGCTTGGATTTACTGTACATTAAGCCATCAAGTTTAATAAAATTATAGAAATCTACTGTGTAAAAGATGCTGGGATTCACACAAAGCCTTCATGCTGTCCCAACACAAATCGATTAAATTAACTTAATCATTTTACGGATGACACGGTGGCTCAGTGGTTAGCACTGTCGCCTTACAGCAAGAAGGTCGCTGGTTCCAGTCCTGGCTGGGTCAATGCGCTATATGCACACAGACTTTTAATTTTCAGCCCGGCGGCTTCCGGTGACCTGTCTTTCCATTACAAAATTGTCACGTTTAAGATCTTATTTCTTTAAAAATCAGTGATCTTCACTGCCTGTTAGATATGTGATATGAAGTGGGTTTTAGATCAGACAAGAAGCACTGCATTAAATTTCATTTCCCCCCGCCATGTCTTTAAAATATGACAGTTTATTTTACCTCAGTATTTTCAATGGAATTTCTGCACTAGCCTGTTGCTTCTGACGGTGCTAGTGGTTACATTGGTATTTCATCTTGTTTTACGCTTGAACAACTGAATGAATGCTTAAGTCTATTCAACTGAATATAGTGTAATTACATTTAAACATCAATGCTGTAAAAACAACCTTGTGAAATTAAAAATAGTCACAATAAGCTTTCACTGGAAGTTCATTGTCGGCCTTAAAACTCTAGCTGTGCACAGAGCCCATTGGCATTTCTGTGTGGAGTGTTCTCGTGGGTTTCCTCCGGATGCTCTGTTTTTATAGATATGCGCTATAGGTGAATTGAGTAAACTAAGTTGGCCATAGTGTATGGATGTTTTCCAGTACTGGATTGCAGCTGGAAGGGCATCCGCTGTGTAATACATATGCTGGATTAGTTGGTGGTTCTTTTTGTTGTGGTGACCCCAGACTAATGAAGGGAAAAAGCTGAAGGAAAATTAAAGAATAATAATTTTGACGAATTTAAGTGGATTGAACATAAAACAATGACGTTTGTTTTATTCATTTGTGTTCATTTATTGTGCCATAGTTCATTCAGTTTGATAAAATTACTGAAATTTGGTATTTTATGAAAATGTTGATATTGTTGAACAAATCAAAGGATCAGTATAGCTAGGTTTCCATCCACATGTTTGTATGCTAATTTGGGAATGTCGCTAAAAAATAAAATGCTTAATGTAATCTCCAAGATGCGTATATATTTTAAAAGTGAATTTTCTCAGTGAAATTTTATCTGATTAAAAAAATGTGCGGAAACTACGATGGAATCACATTTACTGAGTAAGTTGCAGCCTTCAAATGGACAAGACGGGATACGTTAATGAACAAGCAAGTAGACCGGCTACATTGCATAACATCTGAAATGTTGTTTTGGCTATTTCTGAAATCCCATAAGGGCTTGTCCGAATTCACTTTTGCTATTTTAAGAATGGAAATATACAGTTTGCGCATGGATTAACAGGGTTGTGCTTATTCTCTTAATTAGTGTGTTAATGAGTGTGTTTTGAGCATAACATGCAATAGAGCATAACATAATCTTTATTGGTGTGTTTTGAGCATAACATGCATTAAACCAATCATAGTCTCATCTCTTTAAGAGTCAGTTGCGTTGCACCATGGCGCATTTGCTATTTACATGTCGGACTTTGTAAGTAAAAAAAACTGAATGCTTCACTAGCGAGAAAACAGTTAAGCAGACCATCTGCAGCCTGAGGATAAAGAACAAGCCTCCTTCATTTGGCCACTTTACTTTCCCTTTATTTTACTTTCACTCTTTACTCCTTTACTTTTGTGGAGCAAGGAAAAGGTGTTGTACGCACTCCACTGAAGACATCCATTAGCCTACATATTTAATTTGCTTTGTTAAGCGCAAAGATCTGTTTCAAAACTATTTCTAAATTCTGTTCTAATTTCCAGCAAACGAATAAATGAACAATAATAACGAAGTGTGGTCAAAAAGCAATTATATTCAAACACACATCCTATTCTTATGCCCAGTATGGTCATGCATACATCTCCAAAAATCTAAACTTGTTTTAATTAAAACAAATATAAATATGCATATAATAAATAATAATAATAATAATAATAATAATATAGAAATGCAAATTGGCATGAATAAACTGAAAGAAGCCCCCCAAGGTCAAGAAGGCATGGAGGTAGTGGTTTTTATATTCATGTAGAAAATATTATTTTTTGTAACATTTAAATTCTTTTAATTTTTTGTTTGTGTATTGCTGTACATCCTGTGTGTATTAAGCAACGTGTAAGCGTTTGAACCCACATAGGTTCATAAATAACGCACTCTGCCCTGTACTTTAGACAAGCTTTATAGTTGGTCTATGGCACGGTCTATTTCAGGTCCTCAAAATATCAACGCGCCAACAATGTGCCTTAACACACCTCTTTTTCAGACCAGCACACCCATGAGTCCACAAAGTTGCACAAATGGATTCCCTATTTAAACAACATGGCACAAAACGAGAAAATTATTGTTGTGCTGGTCTGAAAATATCAACAAATTATGCCAAACACGTCTTTAACCTTATTGCACCAGGTGTATGATAGGACCCTATCTTTCAAATGGTTAATCAAACTTTTTAGTTTCATCCTGTAAGTATAGCATTCTCTAGATAATCAAATTATAACTAATAAAGGTTTGAGTTTAACCTTTTCTGTAAACACCCCCAGCGTGTTCACTTCAGAGATACAAAGTTCAAAATATGCATAACCAGAAACGACCCTGAAAGTGGATTACATTCATAATGTGTCAAAACCCAAAGGAAAGACTATTATCTTTGACATGGAAACACTTGATTTGCACAAGTGGATATTAAATATGTTGCGCTGGCCTCCAGATCCTGCAACCAGACTTCAGTTTGAGTCGCGTCCATTGTTCACTGGAGAAAGCAGAGCGGGGTCCGTGGAGCTGTGTGAAGACCCTCAGGGGGAGAATTAGGCAGCAGCCTCCTACAGTTTCTTTACTTCCTGCAGACCGTAGCCGTGTTACGCTTCAGTCTCACAGGCTCCTGTGCCGGGCCTCTCAGGATGACAAACACCTCCGTCAAGCTGAGAAAGTCCCCGAGGGCCTTTTCATTCACAGACGTACAATAACAGAGCCGAGGGGTGAATAACTCCTAGTAAATGCATTGCCCTCCCACAGGGCCGCAGATGGGAAGTGCTGTGTGTTACTGGAGCATCGTGGCGAGACGGTGAGGTTTAGAGTCTGTGGCTCACGTAACGGTGAATCACTGTGTAAACACAACTGCCGTGTTTTATTGAACGTCTGCCATTGCATTCTGCCAGATCAGTAGACTGTCTCGTATCCAGTGGTACTTTCATCTTAGGCGCTCCGCCAGTGTGATCTGCTTTAAGTGGGAGGCATTTTCCCACATGATGGATTGGACTGATGTAAGAAGCGAGTTTCCTCTTTGGCTAAAAAAGGGCCATGGGAAGTTTTGACAGGAGAAACTCTTGAGCAAATGCGTCTGTCTGCACCCAGTGGAGTGATCTGAATTGCTGAGAAGTCTTTTGCTTTAATCAAAGTTTTTTTGTTGTTGTTTTTTTTCTGTAGTTAAGTTTGTTGATGTTGCTTTTTTGTTGTTGGTTCATGTAGAAGTTCATTAGAAATGCAGGTAGTTCATGCAAGAATTTATCTCTTTTATTGTGGCTGTGGTTTCGGTGAACCATATATTGCCAGTGATGCAATTTAAATCATTGCTGTTCTCTAATTTTTGAATTTACTTTTAATAATTCATATTTAAGACAAGCAAATGAAACGGGAAATGGATTGGGTTGAAACTAGGGCTACAATCAACAATCATCTTGATAATCGGTTTGTTGGGCGATTTGTTTTTACATGAATCAGATTTGAAAAATGACACTTTTGTTTATGTGACATTTTGCATATTACAGCTGTATAAAACCATCATTTAGGATATGTATAAAAGTGTACTTTAAAATATGCAAAAGCCACAGTCCAAGTTTAATTTTGACATATTAAACCATTTTAAATACAAATCTAAGATTTTTGAAACCGTAAAACTTCTCTAAATATACGAAATATAAATAAACAAAAATAAGCAAAGCATGTGTTGTACTATATTCACATTATGAAATTAGGGCATAAACATACTGATATTAAGCAGCATCTTTTTTTCTTTTTTTTTTTTAATACTTTATTTATTGGAATTTTAAATTTTTTACACATTTGCACAAAACAAAAACAAAAACAACAAGCAGTCCACAACAACAAAAACAAAAATTAAATATACAAACAAACATCCCCAACACTAATTTCCCTTTTGTGGCTTTAACAGAAGAGATATGTAGCTAGCAGTCAGCTAAATTCTCAAGTGTCACACAAATGCACAGCAAGTGTACGTGTAGGGTGTATACACAACTTCAATACAGTAATGATAGATAAAGAAAAATAAAAAAATGAAAAAAAAAGGGGAAAATACAAAAAGATATACATTACACATAGAAAGCGAACTGTCCAGTGTGTAATATAAGGAACGTTCTGTATACCTTTATTAAAAGCACACCCACCGTGAAAGGCATTACAAGGTAACAATGAGATAAAAGAGGAATGATAAAAATAAATAAATAAATATATAAAATAAAAAAAATTAAAAGAAGGAGTGGTGCAGGAGGATCTTTTGTTATTGTATGAGATTAAATAGTCTCCTGCTCTAAGGATTGTAGATTGTCAACGTATGCAAGAAAGGGAGACCACGTTTTTAAAAATTTATTTTTTGAACCTCTGAGAGTAAATTTTATTTTTTCAAGCTGAATAAAATACATCACGTCTTTGATCCATCTACTATGTGTCGGCGGCTCAGTTTGTTTCCAATAGAGAAGAATTAAACGCCTTGCCAATAGTGTGGTAAAAGCAATTACTCTAGATATTTCCTCCTTAAGCACAATATTTTCGGGACTGGTTCCAAATATTGCCAACAGGGGTTCAGGTTTAATAGGAAAACCATACATATAACTAAATGATTGAAAAATATCCTTCCAAAACCTCTCTAGATTTGGGCAGAACCAAAACATGTGAGCAGTTGTGGCTGGTGAATTTGAGCATCTACTGCATGCTGGACTAACAGTAGGATAGATTCTAGACAGTTTTAAATTTGTAAAATGTAACCGGTGAAGTATTTTAAATTGAATAAGGGCATGTCTGGTACAGTGTGATGATGAGTGTACTTTATTTAAAATACCATCCCATTCTAATTCTGTGAAGTCTCTGCTCAGGTCGAGCTGCCAAGAGGTTTTAATATGTTCTAGGCTTTGAGGATCTATTGTACAAATTAAAGCGTATATATGAGAAATTAGTCCTTTACTTTCGGGTTTTAAGTCTAATAATGCTTAAGCAGCATCATTTATAATAAAGACATTATTTTGATGGTCCTTATTGCACATTTTGCTAACTAAAATTTGCAGTAACTTGTCATTTGAGTATTAGTAGACTGTCTGTATGAGGGCGTACTTACACTATGTACATTTCCCTTTAACCGGGCCAAAGCACGCTTGTCCCCCCTTCCCTCTCCCTCGATGGCCCCCAATCACATTACATTCGGGCCTGAGCACGCTTACGTTGTCGATGATGCACTGTTCAGTGTAAGAGAAGCGCTCTCTGAGATTTCAGTGGAGATTTCTTTATATCATTATATGGTTTTAGTGGTTTGATATGCAGTGACACAGTCAAATATTCCGCCGAACAGATCAGCCACTGCTTACACTCATAAACAATCATAAAGTCCTCGTGCTGCAGGAATTAGAAGGTTTACTAAAGGCGCAGCTGTCGTGCAGTGAGGGGTTTGCATCTTTAAAAATTTATGACAGTTTGCGTTCATTAAACAGTAAGAATGATTAATAAATCCATATGAAACAGTCCCCAAAAGTCATGTCTTCTCTTCAGTTTCGGGCTCAGGCGCGCTTGGCACTCACACTACAAGCGTACCACGCCAAAGCCCAAGTGAACCGCGCTTAGGCACACCTCTTCCAACCGGGCCAGGGCCGGCCAACTGTACCGTGCCTGAGCCTGGTTCAGCGCAGTCACACTTCTAAAATTATCAGGGAAAGGGGCCTGAGCACGGTTCGGAAAGCATAGTGTGAGTACGCCCTAATCTCTGTTGATACCGCTCCTTCAACAGACATTTAACTGATTATAGGAAACTTTGCAAGTACTTGTTAATTTACACTAACCCTAACCTAACAGTCAACATATAATCTAATGAGAATTAGTTGGCATGTAACTTTATATTCAACAAAATGCACTAAAGCAGTGGTGCTCAACCCTGCTCCTGGAGATTGACCTTCCTGCTAAGTTCAGCTCCTACCTTGATCAAACGCACCTGAACCAATTAATTAGGACCTGAACAGCACTAGATAATTACAGGCAGGTGTGTTTGATATGGGTTGCAACTGAAATCTGCTGGACGGTCGATCTCCAGGAGCAGGGTTGGTCACCCTTGCACTAAAGGGACCATCAAAATAAAGTGATAACATAAACTATTATAAATAAACAACAAATATTTATTTTTGGAACAGGTAGAAATCAGAACAGGTAAACTTTCACCGCTCAGTGCACAAGTGTAACATTATTATTAGCATTTTTAAGTTTTAACTATTTAGCGTTTAAATTACCTGTTTATTTTAAGCTCATCTAAAGTAGCTCCATTTAATCAATCATCACTATAGCTCGTGAGGTGATTGTGCAATGTGATGCTTGCGAGTTGCTACTGAACTAATTTTTACCGAATGTCCTGAAGTTAGCAGACAGTTTATACAAAAACACTTCAACTACACTATTTTGACACATTGAAGATGACTGTGGTAGGCTACTTCCATGCCGTGAATGCTCAGTCTTGCATAGTGGGCAGGTTACCGTCTTCTTAGAGGCATTTAATGTAAAATTCTCCCATGCCTGCTTTTTCCGGCAGCCTGTTCTGTGTCCTCCATTACGCGAGAGGTTGTGTATCTTATCATCAGGTTCCTCAGTTATGTGAGCGGCCCAAGGAATTGCGTATTTGTCGACAACGAATTTCATTTATCGATTTTACGGATTAGTTGTTTGCAGGCCTAGTTGAAATCATACAGTCTGAACAATATGTATAAGTTCATGTATTAGAAGAGCCATATTGGTTTATTCATTCATTTATTCCCTTATTCATCCGGGATGGCCACAGCGGACTGAACTGGCAACTATTCCAGCATATTTTTTTACGTAGTGGATGACTGTCCAGCCACAACCCAGTACAGAATGAATGAATTATTACTAATATTGATTAGAAATTAATTTCACAACTGCATAAAAGGGATAGTTCATCCAAAAACAAAATTTTGTCATCTTGTCATCATGTACTCACCATTGTTCTCTCTTTTTTTTACCGGATTCATAGTTCTAATTGTCCAATCCATGTACAATGCGCAATGCATTGTGGGCAATATTAGCCGTTGGATTACGCACAGATCTGCACTTTGATTTTTTATTGAAAATGATAGACCATTCGGATCACGCACTCATTTCAACATGCTCTGACTTACGAAACACTAATTCTATTTTTGAATACCATTTAGGATGGATGCTATTGTATACAAATTGGGATGCAGAAATTAACTTCCATAGGCATTTTTTTTTTCTATTATTGACATCGATGGGTTGGCAAGCACCATTCATCAAAATACAGGGAGTGCAGAATTACTAGGCAAATGAGTATTTTGACCACATCATCCTCTTTATGCATGTTGTCTTACTCCAAGCTGTATAGGCTCGAAAGCCTACTACCAATTTAGCATATTAAGTGATGTGCATGTCTGTAATGAGAAGGGGTGTGGTGTAATGACATCAACACCCTATATCAGGTGTGCATAATTATTAGGCAACTTCTTTTCCTTTGGCAAAATGGGTCAAAAGAAGGACTTGACAGGCTCCGAAAAGTCAAAAATAGCGAGAGATCTTGCAGAGGGATGCAGCACTCTTAAAATTGCCAAGCTTCTGAAGCGTGATCATCGAACAACCAAGCGTTTCATTCAAAATAGTCAACAGGGTCGCAAGAAGCGTGTGGAAAAACCAAGGCGCAAAATAACTGCTCATGAACTGAGAAAAGTCAAGCGTGCAGCTGCCAAGATGCCAACTGCCACGAGTTTTGCCATATTTCAGAGCTGCAACATCACTGGAGTGCCCAAAAGCACAAGGTGTGCAATACTCAGAGACATGGCCAAGGTAAGAAAGGCTGAAAAAGACCACCACTGAACAAGACACACAAGCTAAAACGTCAAGACTGGGCCAAGAAATATCTCAAGACTGATTTTTCTAAGGTTTTATTGACTGATGAAATGCAAGTGAGTCTTGATAGGCCAGATGGATGGGCCCGTGGCTGGATCGGTAAAGGGCAGAGAGCTCGTCCGACTCAAACGCCAGCAAGGTGGAGGTGGAGTACTGGTTTGGGCTGGTATCATCAAAGATGAGCTTGTGGGGCCTTTTCAGGTTGAGGATGGAGTCAAGCTCAACTCCCAGTCCTACTGCCAGTTTCTGGAAGACACCTTCTTCAAGCAGTGGTACAGGAAGAAGTCTGCATCCTTCAAGAAAATCATGATTTTCATGCAGGACAATGCTCCATCATAGCGTCCAAGTACTCCACATTGTGACTGGCAAGAAAGGGTCTAAAAGAAGAAAAACTAATGACATGCCCTTCTTGTTCACCTGATCTGAACCCCATAGAGAACCTGTGATCCATCATCAAATTTGAGATTTACAAGGAGGGAAAACAGTACAGCTCTCTGAACAGTGTCTGTGGTTGCTGCTGCACGCAATGTTGATGGTGAACAGATCAAAACACTGACAGAATCCATGGATGGCAGGCTTTTGAGTGTCCTTGCAAAGACAGATGGCTGTATTGGTCACTGTTTTTTTTTTTTTGTACTTTTTTTTTTTTTGAATGTCAGAAATGTATATTTGTGAATGTTGAGATGTTATATTGGTTTTACTGGTGAAAATAAATAATTGAAATGGGTATATATTTTTTTTTTGTTAAGTTGCCTAATATTTATGCTCAGTAATAGTCACCTGCACACACAGATATCCTCCTAAAATAGCTAAAACTAAAAACAAACTAAAAACTACTTACAAAAATATTCAACTTTGATATTAATGAGTTTTTTTTTGGGTTCATTGAGAACATGGTTGTTGTTCAATAATAAAATCATCCTCAAAAATACAACTTGCCTAATAATTCTGCACTCCCTGTATTTGTCTTGTGTGTTCAACAGAAGAAAGAAAGTCATATAGGTATTAACACAACACAAGGCAGAGTAAACGATGAGGTCATTTTCAGTTTTGAGTGAACTATCTCTTTGATGTGGCCACTTATACATCACATGCAGCTCATCTGTCTAATGCTTATAAGCCTGTCATGTATGTTTGTGTAAGACAAGCTTGTTTGACTTGTGCATTGCAATAACAATGTTGCAGTTTAAAATAAAAGTCCAGCATTTAACATATATCATGCATGCAGCAAACCGAACTCCAGTTTAGTCTAAATATGCTGTTGGTTTACGCTATACAGCAAGATTCAGCTGTGCACCATGAGCTCAACAGGAAATGCACTCATATCTTAAAAATGAAGTTGTCACTCACACCCTTTCAAAGCCTGCAGTGTACATCTGGACCTGCTCGGAGTCTGTACATTTCTATTATTTGGAAGTGCAAATTCCATTAACGTTGATGTGGGTGGAAGGAACTCATAGAGAAGGACGGTGAGCGTAGGCAAGCATGTGGAACTGATTTTGCCCAATTCTCCAGCGAGACATGAAGTCCTCCGTGCTGCGCCTGGGAAAGTGTATAAAAGGAACTAGTGTATGAAATTTGTGTGTTTTTCCAATCGAAGTGCCTACATGAAAATGGTACCAATTATAGCACCGTTATTTTACAGTAAATAAAAGTAATTCCCTTGGATGGCGATCACGCTCTGTTCGCCGGCTGTTAGCTATTAGCACAAACACGCTGATGTCGATGAGTTCACACATTGAGCTCAACAGTATTGAGTGTGGTTTTAACACTAAGTGGGAAAAGTGGATTAATTGTAAATGAATTGATTCACACTCAACATTTTGAAAAAATACATAAATAAATCAGTAGTTATTCATATTAAATAGTTTTATTTTATGTTATCATGCTCCATGAGCAGTCCAATCAGTAACGGTATTCAGTGACAACAAATTACATTATTGATAGTTGTTCAATTGAAACTGTCAATCCAGTTTTCAGAGTTGAAGTTCAGTTAATCATTCATTGTGGTTTAATTTTCATTGTTGAAAGTCCAAACACTAATGAGCAAATCCATTGGTGCACAGCTCCACAAGTCCCAAACAAAGCAAGCCAGTGGTGAGGAACAAACTTCACCAATTGACGAAAGTGAAGGAAAAAACCTTGAGGGAAAAAAACAGGCTCAGTTGGGCACGACCATTTCTCCTCTGGCTCATATTTGTTTAAAATTTGTATTTTAGTTTCAGGAATTATTGATTATATTGATTATAAATGTACTTCAAAACAGAATTAAAGGGATAGTTCGCCCAAAATGAAAATTGTCATCATTAACCCTTTACTTGTATTTGAGTTTCTTTACTCTTGAACACCAAAGAAGTTTAGCACTTATTGACCAATTTGTAAATCGAATCGAATTCACGTCCAGTACGCAATGCATTATGGGCAATATTAGCCGTTGAAGTACATACTTTGAATTTTTATTGAAATGGTAGACCATCCTCGTAACTTTGGAATACGTATAGTAGTTATTCATATTAAATAGTTTTATTTTGCTTCTTGTTGACCGAAACGAGGTATTTAATTAAGTTTTGATATTCCTGGAATGAAAGATGAAGGACTGATGTGCATTTTATTTTAGTTTAATTTCAGTTTTGGCAATTATGAAAGATCAGTAATCGAGATAAAGCGATTTATTGCATCATATCTCACCCCTTTTTTCCATTTTTTTCCACCCATGCGCTCCTCTTCAAGCCGAATCTCATGTAAAAAGTGATTTCAAGTTGAGAATGAAAATGCATGTGTTACTGTAAATCGAATGTGTGTTGCTCTTAAAGTGATAGCGTCCTATATTCCTGCTGCCAACTGTGCTCAAAAAATAAAAGACTAAAATAAAAGTTTTGGTGATATGGCCCCACTAAAAAATTTTTAAATAATGATCATGATTTTTTTCCCGATGATCTAGACAGATGTCATTTTTATAAATATAACAAATCATACAACATGTATAGTCTGTTTGATCAATTGTAATCAATTGGTCTTATTTTGTCTAAAATATCACATTTTATATTTTATAAATAACGTTTTCAGTCATCTATGAACCCTTTCTTTCATCAAGGTGTCCGCTGGGTCTTAAAAAGTCGTAAAATGTCTTACATTTCCAAAAAAACATTTTTGGCCTTAAAATCTTAAATTCACTGTCTAAAATACTGTGTTGTAGGTCTTAAATCATTTTAAACAGATCTTCATTTTGCTTTACCCAAGTAAAGCCACTCAATCGGGTCAACATCCATCCAATGACCAACAATACATCTCAATAAAACCTTATTTCTTATATGTAAGTTCTTTGTTGCAAAGAGAAACAATTCACAACAGTTGTTAGACATTTTCACAGCATATTCCCCAAATTAAATTCCCTAACTAGAAAAAAAAATATTTAAAACAACTGCAGGATTCCTCATGATCATACTGGGCCTGTAAAAAATCCAAAGTCTTTAATCTTGAATAAGTCTAAAATTTAAAGGGGTCTTAAAAACCTTAAATCTGACTTGATGAAACCTGCAGAAACCCTGTTTTTTATTCAATGTATTTCAAACAATAGTAAGAGTCAGTATCACACTCCATTCTGACATCATTTTATTCTAATATGCTTTTAACTGCTTTTTTAGTGCAACTTTTTTTATCTTTTATGTCTTCTTCTTTAGATTTATACTAAAGAATTTAAGTTGAATTTAATATAACTGTTATTTCAGTATAAAGTAACGGTTGTCGTTTATAAGTTTTAAAAATGTGTGTGCTTGTGTAGGGTTTTTTTTTTGTTTTAGATGATTTAAGGAGTCATTATTTTGGTAGATTTTTCTGCTCATTTTGTCTCCATATTAATGATTTGAAATCCAGTAAATTCAAGGAAACTGGGAATGTTCAAGTGTTTTCCATAGCTGTATTTTATTTCAAGTTGGTTTTAGTTTAAATACAAAAACTTCTTTCAGTCCATTTAATGCTGAGCAAACATTTCTCTCAAACGCTATTGACTCTTCTGCAATGATTTATTACACAGCTAAAGCTTTTCTGTAGATGATTCATTGGTATTACATCATATATGATTGACTGGAGATTTTCTGTTGCCTTTTCAGATACAGAACGCCGATGACGTCTTGATCACACCGCTGGAGAAGTTTCGCAAAGAGCAGATCGGAGCAGCCAAAGTAAGTTCTTAGAGGTCCATTGTGAGTTAATGTTGTACGTGTCAGCGGAAAGTAATTTTTACTTACGCAGCGACAGGATCCTATACGGTCAGTATAGGTCTGTGAAACCCTGCAGGAAAGGGGGGAAATTGTAAACACCTGTTGAAGACGAGAGCAGTCAAATTATAGCCAGATACTGTAATGGCACATTTAACAACATGAAACGGTCCAAGGGCACGTTTTTAAGCAGACTCTGGTTAAAGCTCGACTCTTTCGAGGAGATTAGCTTGTTGTGCTGCTGATCTGTGAATGTGACCCTTCAGCTGGAGTTCTGCCTGTTGAACTGTTGAAACATTCAGAGCAAGAAAAGAAAAGAAAAAAACACTCCATGCCTTATTTGGGTGTATTGGCCCAATGCTTTTTCAGTAAGGGCTGCAAAGGAACTCACTCAACTTAGACATTGAGACGTGATGGAGGCCAAAGGGAATGGCAGTCCGGCTGTTCAACCTCCTGCAGATGTGTGCATCCGTGTTCAAAGCAAAACACTCAACATCTCAGTCTCACAGTCAGCTTCAAAAGTGCAAATGTTAGTTCAAACTAGTAGAAATGATTCAAATATTTGGATATTGAACATGTTTTAATGATCTATGGTTTGTTTTTGAAAGAAGTATCTCTCCAAGGCTGAATTTATTTGATCAGTAAGACACTATTTCAACATTGTTACTTCAGTTTGACATGATCCGACTATAAAATATATTGTCAACTTTACATTTTTGTTTAATTGATGACTTTTTTTTTTTCAAGATTCTTTGAGAAATACTATAGTTCAAAATAATAAAATTTCATATCTGTTTGTAAACGTCTTTGCCACATTTGATTCATTTTAGGTTTTGAATAAATGTAATGCAGTGCTCCCACGGTAATCCCGGGAGTTACATTTTAAAAACAGCCCGCAATAGGTGAAATCCACCAAGTAGTCCACTTTATTATTCTGTAAAACCCCTCACTACAATATTTTCTCAGATAGACATTAGCATTTTCACACTTTTCTCTCTTTGTTTAAACACTCCACGTAACTTTTATCTTCCTATAGCATGTCCAGAAGACCAACTTTTTGTGCATTGGTTAGCATGTTTTTATGCCTTTTGGGTGCTACCGCAGGTGCCTTTGATGGTGCGGAATGTTTCGTCGACATTATGCCATTCGTTTGGGAGAAAACTTGCAAACATACAGTACAGCGCTTCAGAGTCACACTGCTAGCGATTGAAGATTTATGTCAATTTGGCAAGCTGAACACAATCTGTACTGTACAGGAGACACGGTACGGAGGAGATTGATTGACAATGGTCTACAGCAAATCAGGGCGCAGAACACAATGCACTGTTAAAAAAAGCAAGTCAAATTGCACAAAAAGAATATACGAAACTGCTAGACAGTGAAGCGTGAACTGCGTTATGACGGGGCCACTGCATTTTAAATTTAATGTAAATAAAATGCTGATTGGTAATATACATTATTCATTTATTTATTCATTACATTTTTTCTGGGTTTAATCTAGTATTTATAATATAAATATTTAATCACTACAAATATAATCCCATTTCACTCCATGTGGATACGAAATAGTAAATCATTGTAAACAATCTTAACCCAATGCAGCAGAAAAATCTAATCTATTCAAATTTATTGAGATGCACCAGTAATATTATATAATGTTTTTTATTGTATTTATGTATTTGTATATTTGGTATATTTTATGGATGTATTTTCACTCTCAGCATGACTGAAAATGACAGATGTTTTTTGTCTTAGAGCAAGCCAAAGATTATTACACATACAGTGGTTACATGATTACAGAAATATTTATTCATTTGAATCTTTTAAAGAGTGTGTAATAAATGTGATCGTAAACAGTGCAATTGATATAGTATAATAAACATTTGTAAAGGCATATTCATAAGGGTTTATTTACAGTTTAGATCAGGGGTGCTTAACTGGCCACAATTGTGTTGATGGAAATTTGTTTTTAAGTTAATAATGGTACAAAAAGTCATTTAGATGTTTGATTATCAGCTCCAATGTACAGACACAGTATAGTTTTACACGTGTCTTCTTCCTCGGACGATTACAACATAACTACATACATCCTTACAAAATTTCATCCTCAAAAAAAAGAAGAAAAAAGCAACAAAATAAACTAATAGTTGATAAGTATTTTAGGTTTTTAGAGTACATGATGGAAGTAACTCATAGGTAGAGTAACATGGAATCTGCGTGCTGAATTCTGCAGATTTTTAGCCCATCATTGATTCTGTTTATTTACTTGTGTAAATTTGTGTAAATGTATATTTAATCAGTTTTCAAATTAATTTCAGTAATAATATTGACTAATATGAAAATATTCATGTGATTTATATACAATACAGTTTGTAAAGTACTATTTTCGGTGTTTTAGTAGAGATTTTATATAAGAGACATGCTTTGTTTACCAAATAAAGTGGATCTAATTGGATTCGCATTGTAAACATTAAATAAATGTTAAAAAGGTATTACCTTTTATTTCATATATTAAGATTTTAGTTATGATACTCCCAAAATCATTCCGCATGAATCCGCTGATTTTTAACAAAATACTTCTCAGAAATAGCAAAAAATTTATGTATTTATTTTATTTATTTTTATTTTTTATTTTATTAAAAATGCCTTGATACACAGCTTATGTATTTACTTCCCATAAAATACATAAGGATACTCTTAACGTCACTGCTGCACAATGACACAGTGTATCAGTAATCTATAACAGCTTTTGTCGTTTGAAGATTTTAGAGCATTTCCCCATAGTAAGTGACTGTATATCCATCTTTTTAAAAGCCCTGAACAGAATTAGCACACATTCCTTGAGAGAATGATGTCATCTCCAGCCTGCAGATGTACACAGAAACTGGACTTAAGCATGGCAGAATGAGATTCCTCCAGTTCGTTGTTTGGCGAGCTCAGTCTGCGGTTCAGACGTGGTGTCCATTAGAGGGTCATGGGAAAGGTTGAGCTGATGTCAAACAGGAAAAACAAACAGCTTCAAACTGGTTTCATTTGCAGTCTCCAGAAAGCCATTCTCAGTGCTGGAGGTCTGCAGCGCAAAATAGTAAATGGATGCCGTAAATGTGGCCACAGGAAGTGAGGGTTTGTCTACTCTAAACATCTTTTTTTCAGCCTCATTTAGAGCCATAGGATGTTTCGTAGAATTGGAAAGCATGCAATGTTTGTTGTTTTGTCTTTATCTGTGGTTATATGGGTGCTCAGAGTCATCAGCTTTATCACGCTCAGGGATGATGGTACCGCAGTGACTAATGAAGTGTGTAAATCTCACGTGGGTTCCACTCGCGCAGTGCTGTTTTTGTTCTGTTGAGCTTCAAGTCGCTGATCAGTCTTTTGGTTCCTCGTTCCCCGTTTTTGCTGGATCAACATAGATAGTCAGATTATGGTGAATGCAATATTGTTTTTCTAATGTTATAAAGCTTGAACTTTGAAATAATGTTGAAGCTCCACAGAAAATGTTTCAAGTTGTTTCAATTAGGTAAAACTAATACAAATGAGTACATAATTCAAAAATTATATTGTATAAAAAATTAAATAACATTTGAAGTTATTCTGTTCAATAAAAACTAACAAAATTAGACTAAATAATGTAAATACTACAACTACTACTAATAATAGTAATAATAATGACGTATGAAATTTATGATTTGTAGTTTTGTTTGAATTTTAAAAAACTATTCTGTACTCTACTGATGGAATATCTTTCAAGTAAATAAAAAAAAAGACAGTTTTGGCATAAAAATACTTTAGAGATACTTACAGACATAAATTGGTCAAAAACATTTGATATTCACCCCTCAAAATAGAACTGTACATGACATTTTGATTTGACATTTGGAAGAAAGGCTATCAGAGGCTATCTATAAATAAATAAATAAGGGCGTCACAGTGGCGCAGTGGGTAGTACAATCGCCTCACAGCAAGAAGGTCGCTGGTTCGAGCCTCGGCTGGGTCAGTTGGCATTTCTGTGTGGAGTTTGCATGTTCTACCCCGTGTTGGCGGGGGTTTCCTCTGGGTGCTCCGGTTTCCCCCACAGTCCAAAGACATGTGGTATAGGTGAATTGGGTAAGCTAAACTGGCCCTAGTTTATGTGTGTGAATGAGTGTGTATGGATGTTTCCCAGCGATGGGTTGTAGCTGGAAGGGCATACGCTGCGTAAAACACATGCTGGATAAGTTGGCGGGTTAATTCCGCTGTGGCGACTCTGGATTAATAAAGGGACTAAGCCGACAAGAAAATGAATGAATGAATAAATGAATAAATACATACATAAAAAATCATAATATAATATAATATAATATAATATAATATAATATAATATAATAT
>CAIGQQ010008883.1:65382-116871 GCA_903798035.1 Danio albolineatus
TTATATTATATTATATTATATTATATTATATTATATTATATTATATTCACAACTGTTAATAAAATGAGCACTAAGTATTAATATGCATTAATAAATGTTATTATTAATATAAATAGAACAAAAATATGCTGATTTGGTGCTTTTATATTAATTTGTGCCGCTTAATATATTTTGTTGGAGGAAACAACTAAGAAATAGATCATTAGAAATTGGTAATTTCCTCATAACAAGACTTTACTTTTAATTTCAATCTGTTTAAAATCATATTTTTGTCAGTATTAACTAATAAAAATCTTTCTGTCCTAAAACATTTGAAAGAATGTTTATATTAAGATTGTTTGTTTTGAAATGGATTTGCAATATATCAGTTCTAGTTCACTGTACGAGTGCACTAATGAGCATCTGTTTTCTGTTGAAGGACCTTTGGGTTGCACATGGACTCGTCATTACTGCACGTATGAGAAAGGGACCAAGATGTTTACCATGAGCAACTCTGAGCTCAAGACTGGAGGCAAACAGGTATTTGGAACGTTCTGCATTTACATGCAAAGCAATTTCTCATCATTACCATACTGAACTACGACTTGTGTTCTGTTGACCAGAATGGACTGATCATGAGCCCCCCTGAGATGTTTAAGCTGAAGTCCTGCATCAGACGCAGGACCGACTCTATTGACAAGCGCTTCTGCTTCGACATCGAGGTGGTGGAAAGGTGTGTTGTGTTTTCACTTCATTGAGAGAAATGCTGGAGTTTGATTTGTGTTTATTGCTCTTTACAGCCTGTCATTTTCAACGCTCTTGTCTTCTTTCCTTCAATCTCCTCTTTTCTCTTCTCGTAACTGTAGAGGTAACCCCTCAGAAGGGCCTCTGTTCAGTTATCTGCAATGTTTCTATAAAGCTCATCGGTATGTTACACTTTTGTCCAGAACTACTAACTTTTTCTGGTTGTATCAATTTTAATACAAAACTCCTTTTTTGTGCTGTGTTTTAGTTACATTTGAATGCTTTGTAACAGTTCCCTAAACAAACTAAACAAAAAGTTCTGGGTTTATTACATTTTAATCATAAATAAAAAAGCAAACTACTGATTTGTCATGCTTATTCACTAACTGAAGGCTTCTACAGGTGGTTTGTCAAGCCCACCCACCCGTGTGAAGCACACATCATAAATGCAATGTTTTTTGGGGGATTTTTTTTGAGATATGGAGTGGTAGTAAGAAAGTGCCTTGCGTAAACGTTCAAAACTGGTGCAAGTATTGGTTAAAATGTCAGAGAGATGAAGTTGTTTTCTACAGGTGGTTTGTCAACCCTACTAACCAGTGTGAGACACCCTAATGCCATAGTGTTTTAGTGTCATGTGGTGTGCTGGGGCATTGAGCAAAACCTCAAAATTTAATACAAAAGTCCTGAACCAGACAGAATGCAACCTGTTTTACAGAATACAGAAGCACATAAAGCTCATTTATTGTTTTCTTCTGTGTTGGAGCTGATCAATACTGAATAAAATAAGCGCTACATAGTTTGGCTAGTTTTGTTGCTTGCATGAATCCGTTTCTTTTCTGCTTCAATGCAGCATCTGGATTCAGTTTGCCGGCTTTGGAAGCACCTCATGTTCATTTGAGTTCGATGTTCTTTAAAAGATGCTTTTATAAATAAACAATTAAATACAAATGCACTTTTTTCTGACACTTTCTTTGCACCAGCAGTTGAAAATTAAAAGGATAGTTCACCCCAAAATTTTAATTCTGTGCTCATTTACTCATCCTCCACTTGTTTCAAACCTGTTGGAGTTTTTTTTTCTGATGAAAACGAAAAGAAAGAAGAATCAAAAAGAAAAATGTTGGAAAAAACATCTGTTAACTTCAATAGTATTTCTTGTCGCTGCTATGGATGTCAATAGCCCCTTTCACACAGTGATGTCGGTAAATATTCTGAAAATTTCCAGAACGACTTTACCGGTAAATTAAAAAAATGCGCTGTTCACACAAACAAGGATGTTCTGGAATTTTTCCGGAAAAGATGGTTCATACATACGTTCCAAAATACCAGTAAACTCTGATATCACTAACCAGAAATGAGCTCCAAACAGCCGCGCTTGTATTAGACATGAAGGGGGTCAGTCTTTTTCTTGATGGTTTCACTTATTTAAAACTTTAGCAGCGCTCCCTCACCTAGACATCAGCGCTCCTTCACCTACACACACGGCACGCAGCTGAATGCAGAGCTTCCAGGCAGGCTCACAGCGGTTTACCGATCATTTATTCCACAGTCGGCATTAAGAAGGAACATAGAAACGCTACCTGACTAACAACTAGCAGCTAAATGTGTCTAGAGAAGGATTTAAAGCCATTTAGTTTCATAAACAGCACAGATGTGAATTTGTCTTACGCTACGTTCACACTGCGAGGTTTAGTGCTCAAATCAGATTTTTTCTCAGATCAGATTTTTTGTATAGATCGTGCTCCTGACCCCACCAACGCAAAAGTAAAAACTAATTATGCACACAGTGTGTATACTGTATGAAGCACGTTGTCCCTTTTCACAGACAACTGTGGTGTATTTCCTGAACTGTAAAGTGTAAAGGTTGTTCTGCTGCTACTAATGTGCATTTCGCCATCTGAAACCTAAAATAAGTCACTTGTGATTGAAAATACTGATAATTTGTGATTTATGACAACCGCAGTGCGCGTCTTTCTGACCACCGGTGTAACGAACACATCAAGGGTTAATGAGCAGCCGCAGACTGAACTGTGAAGGCGGAGTTGGTTTATCTCTGTTTGCAGAGTTATTTCATTTTCCCTTGGTGGTGGTGGTGGTGGTGGTGGTGGGGGGTCGGTGAAAGAAAGTTCATCCTTAAAATGAAAGTGCCTCTCTTTCGCGCACAGATCCCCTATCCGCAACACCCCTCTTCGGCTTCGCGATCAACTCGTGCCCCAATTGTTAACCAGAATGGTTAACAATCACCTGTTTTGCCTTCAATTTTTTTTTCAACATGAGCAACCAACTTTCTGTGGTAAAGTTTGTGCCCTGTGTGCCATTCTATTATGCTGCTGAGGAGCAGATGATGATTGCTGCACAGAATGATGATACATGTCGCTCGAAGATTATGTAAAAGTCACATGAAATCCGACAAGAGCGTTCACACTGCGGTCCCATTGCTAAACATCAGATCTGTGTCTGATTTAGGACTACATATGAAAGTGGCACAAATCTGAAGTGAAAAGATCAGATTCCATGCTGTTTGGGCTGTTCACACTGTCATTACCTGAGTCACGGGGATTCGCGCCACATTTGGCTGCAGTGTGAACGTAGCCTTATTTGTCGGGAGTAGACGTCCTCGTCAGCTCGTTCTAAACATGAACACGCTCTTTCCGGCAATTCTGCTTCTGCATTCACACAGAACAGCATTCCGGGTAATGTTACAACTTCTCTTTCTGGAAAATTGGCAGAACGAATTTACCGGTACTTTCAAAAAGGGCCTGTTCACACATGATCCCTTTCCGTAAAATTGCCGGTAACTCTCTGGAAAAGACTGTATGCGTGAATGGGGCTAATGGCTGCTGGTTTCCAGCATTCTTTAGAATATCAGAAGAATGAAATTCATCAAATTTTACAACCACTTGAGTGTGAAAACATTATGAAGGTGTTTTATTGTTGTGCAAACGATCCCTTTAATATTCACCAATCTGTCTTGCAGGCATGGCATCATCACTCTTCAGGCTCTCTCTGAATCTAACAGACGGCTCTGGATGGAGGCCATGGATGGAAAAGAACCAGTAAGAACATTCTGATCAAAACAAGACTCTGATCTCGCTTTAATAAACACATGTCAGTTCATAGTGCAAAAACTCTAAAGAAAGACTTCTTGAAATCCTGATAAGATATCAGTTAACTAAATACTGATTAGCTGAACTAATAGCATAGGACGGGGTGTAACTGTTAGGCTGACTGATGACAGACAGGGAAACCCATTTGAATGGTCATTATTTTTCTTTTTATTCTTTAGACTTTGGTCTCACTAACTCCCCTTTCCCCTTTTAGACGTGAAGTTGTTAGTATAGAGGCTCTTTGAACTCCAGGCAGTGGAGATCATACACACAGACAGGAAAAAGATGAGAGCTGAGAATTTGCACGTCTCTAATGACTCTTTGTTTTGACTCATGCTGTCAGCTGAAGTTGATTGGCTTCAACTCGTTTGACCTTCGTCCCACTGTTATTATTTAGCCGAGTTCGTCGATTTTTATACACAAAGGATTATCGGTGCATGTATGTTTATAGTCTGAAACTATAAATCGTGTTTTGTGTACCCAGGGCATTAATTTATTTCCATCAGATGTGGATTATGCAATGTGTATATGCTTGAAAAGGCATACATCTTTGGTGTGCTATAAACACTTGCTGCTTTCTTCTAGATTTACACCCTTCCAGCACTTCTGAGCAAGAAAGAGGAAAGTGAGTTCAGGCCTCTCATCTGTCTAATTGTCTTTTAGGTGAACGTACTGTACTGTAGGCTCTTGTTTATAATATTAAAACACTCTGTGTCCACAGCATTCCTGAATGAAGCAGGTTTTAATTTCGTGAGGAAGTGTATTGAGTCTGTGGAAACCAGGGGTGAGTCTCTCGGCATACTTTTTCATTTCATTTTACTCAGTTGTAATTCTCACTGTAGTCTCACTTTGTGTCTGAGATTTTGCTGTTACTGACTTTAAAAGTTAATAATTGTAAAATTAATAAAATACACATTTTACACATTGTCTTCACAAAATGTTCTTTTCCAACTTTCCCTTTCAGCAAAGGTATAAATAAGGGCAAACTTGGACTTGATTGTACTAGATTGAAAAGAAAATAAGCAGCCAGTCATTAATAGCCATATATTATTGTTCAATTGTTTGTGTTAACATTTTTATTTTTGTTTATAGATTTATTATTATTATTGTTATTATTATTATTATTATTATTATTATTATTATTTTGAATTAATACTATTATTCAGCACCATGGCAGTAATGTAAATGCTGAAAGAATTATCTTGGTTTCCACAAAAATATTAAAACACTTTTCAACATTTATAATAATAAGGAAAGTTTCTTAAGCATAAATTCAGCATATTTCAATGATTTCCGAAGGATCTTTTGACATTTCAGCTTGAGCAATGATTCTTAAAATTGAGCTGTTTTATAACAGGATTCAATTACATTTTTAAAAAAAAAAGAAATCGAAAACTGTTCATGTAAATTTTAAAAATATTTCACAATATTGCTGAGTTTACTATATTTTTTGATGAAATAAAGGCAGCCTTGTGAAGCATAAGAACCAACTTTAGTTAAGTTCATTCATTCATTCATTTTCTTTTCGGCTTAGTCCCTTTATTAATCCGGGGTCGCCACAGCGGAATGAACCGCCAACTTATCCAGCATTTGTTTTACGCAGCAGATGCCCTTCCAGCCACAACCCATCTCTGGGAAACACATCCATACATTCTCACCCACACACATACACTACGGACAATTTAGCTTACCCAATTCACCTGTGCCGCATGTCTTTGGACTGTGGGGGAAACCGGAGCACCCGGAGGAAACCCACGCAACCACAGGGAGAACATGCAAACTCTACACAGAAATGCCAACTGGCCCAGCCGGGGATCGAACCAGCGACCTTCTTGCTGTGAGGCGAACGTGCTAACCACTCGGCCACCGTGGCGCTCTTTTAGTTAAGTTAATATAAATTAAATATTGCAGGGTTTTATTGCTGGAACTGTAAGGATAAATTCATTGCTGAAATTTAGCCATGATAAATTTATTCAAATATTTACTTATTGAATAACATTTTTGTTGGTCAACAGAAAATATTTACATATTTTATTACATTTAATTGTTTATAATATAAAAAAATATATTTGGTTTTTCATATCTAGGTATCAACACATTAGGGCTGTACAGGATCGGTGGAGTAAACTCTAAAGTCCAGCGACTGATGACCTCAGTCTTTGGTAAAGTATCCTTCTTTTTATGTAAAAGGCATTAAGATTCTATGTGCACGGTTTACAGAATTTGTTAGTAAATTTTAATGCTGCGTTCACACCAGACACGGTAGAAGCGTCAAGCGCGAGTTATACAAAGACTCGAATAGACAAACTGGGCTTGGCTCAGTCAGAAGCACTGCTGAAAGCTTCCACCATCCATCATCCAGGCTAAGTTTCTGGAGGAGTTAATGAACTCATAGAGCTTGGTGCACCTCTGAAAGGATCTAGTGTACTCAGACACCAGGTCATAGACAGAAACCCTGCTCATCACGCAAATCCGCGTCTGTTGTGAAGTGAATTTGATGCGAATCCGAATGAATCGGATTTGTACGCGCGAATGGAGTAAACTCAAAAAGTTCATGTATCTATTTACGTGCGAATAGCATGAGGGTTCCCACTTCAATTTTGGTTCTCTTGGTTCTTTTGAATTTAGTTTAGTTTAAAGTCTGCATAAATTTTAATTGTACAATGTTTATTTTGCTAGTGCATATTTATATTCTTCAGTTAAGCAATTAATTCTACTAAACAATTAATCTACAAAAAAATCTACTAAAAACAATTCTGTAAATTTCAATGGAGCCGTTCCTTTAGCAATTGGATTGATTCCTCAAGCAGACTGAAAAGCATTTATGTAAACACTTTTTTGATCCAATTAAGCACCAAATTAAAGTTTTTAAGACTAATTCCTCCGTCACACACAAATGAAGATTTGCTTGATGAATTTCAGATGCCTGTATGGGCAACATTCTATCTATGCGAAGAGAAAAAACAGGTTTTGTTGACCATTCTCTTCTTATAGTGGCCTCATCTTGTGACGTCATATCCTGTTTTAGGTTTGATTTTCATGTTTTGTTCATGTTTCAGTTGTACCAAAGCTTTTCAGTGAACACCAAGGTTAAGATGGCAGATTTGGCACTAATGGGGAAAAAAAACCAGCACTAAGAAAACAGCCGCTTTAGAGTTAGCTTCAACTAAACCAAAATTGGCAATTGTGAATCCCCCATCCTCCCCCAACACCTCCCCAAAAAGAGGTCTGTTAGAAGTGCACTTTATCTGCATTAACCTTGAAAGGATAGCTCACCCAAAAATAATAATTCTATTTTCCAAAATGTTGATGATAGCCATTGAATTCCATAGTAGGAAAAACTACTGTGAAAGTCAACGGTGTCCGCCTACTCTTTCAAAATTTGATAGTCTATTTTTGGTTCTGCTGAAGAGAAAAGCTCATACAGGCAATGAGTAACTGATCATGTAATTTTTGGGTGAACCATCTTTTTTGGGTGAACTGTTTGAAGTTAAATTTATTTTAAAGCAAGTTCGCTTGTCCCTTTCAGCGGCCAAAGCTCCTGCAGACTTGGACCTTGATCAAGACACCTGGGATAACAAGACCATCACCAGTGGCTTGAAGAATTACCTCAGGTTTTTAGCTAATCCCCATAATCTTTACCTTTTAATGATAACACTTGATCATTAGAAGAAAGTAGTACAAGTTATTCTGCTTCCTCCAGGTGTCTGGCCGAACCTCTCATGACCTACAGACTCCATAAAGACTTCATCATGGCAGTCAGTGAGTTCTAGCATTGTCTCCGCTCTGTTTACTCCTCATCACATCCATCTGGGTCTTCTTTATTTAATAGTTGGATGCTCTTTTTGTGTTTCTAGAATCTGATGATCAGAATTACAGGGTCTGTGCTGTTCACGCGCTCGTTCACAAACTTCCCGACAAGAATAAAGAGATGCTGGATCTTCTGATCAAACATCTGCATGTGTATGAAGCTTTACTTCTTGAACATTGAACTAGAAATCTGGAATTATGATGCATTTTTGTTAATCTTCATTTCTGATTTAAAGTAATTCATAGTTGATTTTGATGTTTACTTGTTCTGTTTTATATCTGACTTTCAATAATTGGAAGTTTTCTTTTGAAAGACAGTCTTTGGCATTGTATAAAATGCTACAGGAATAAAAAAAGTGACTTAATCCAATAATCTTTTTTGTTATTGCAACACAGTAACACAGGTGTAAATAGTGACCAGCACATTTGTTCTTAAAGGGCCACGAAACCCCCCTGTCTCAGCAGGGTGTTTTCACATCTCTAGTTTGGAAAAGCGCAGGAAAGTAGGTGTGTTAAGCTTTGTTAGGTGGGAGTGTCCGGGGAGGGAAAGAGGGAAGGTTTTGCATAAAAATGGGAGTTTCCATTTGGGTACGTGCTGATTTTCAAACAGGCCATACAAACACACAGACGCTGGAGAGTAAGACAGTGACTGCGTTTACATGGACATCAGTCATCAAATTATTTGCCAAATTCTTAACTTGTCAACTTTAACTGCAGTTTGGCACTTTCACTTTTATTCAGGAACATTTCCTGCATGCTTCTCTGTGACAAACAAGATGTCAGAAACTGCTAAAAAAAGTGTAGTGTTTTTAATGGAGTGTTTGATACTGCACGGCCTATGAGAGAAATAAAAAACCCTCCGCATTTCTCGGTAACTTAGATGCACTCGGTAGGTAGCGTCAGAAAGCTGTGTGTGTATCCTGTCACAAAATGCGGCAAAAATTCTACACAACAGTAATAGTTTGATTAAGGTGTTTATATGTTTACAATCATTGAGCAGCATTTAGAGCGGATCTTTCAGTCTATAATATTGTAGTGATATTAACGTACTGTAAACTTAGTAACTTAATTTGCCTAAGGTATGTCTTTAAACACTGAAAGAGTACTGCTGACGATACAAACTAACTTTGCCATCTGAATAAACAAAGACCGCTGATCGCTTACCAAATCTGTAGAGAGAGGACAATCACCATGAACTGGAGCTGTGTATTTTTTAAAAGGAGACGAGCAGCAAATCCGGATTTCACCATTTCCACATGCGAAAAGCTCTCGGGTAAAAACATGTTCCTTACAAAGGCATTTCTGCTGCGCGCGCGTGCACAGAAGTCCCCACGTGAGTGCAGCAGCGCTCTCATAGTGGGGAGAGGAAAACTAAACCTTTGTTGCAGCACATAAACACAACACTGACGACCTGTGTCTCCAAACAATTCTTGTTCCTGCACTTGTTTTGGCGACACAACGTGGCGTCTCTCTGTCATTTGAACACTGTAGCAGGAAAACGATCTTCGAAGCTATCATGCATATTAATGAAGTTGCACCGCATTCGGCGCCACAGTGGCCTAGTGGGTAGCACGTTCGCCTCACAGCAAGAAGGTCGCTGGTTTGATCCCCGGCTGGGCCAGTTGGCATTTCTGTGTGGAGTTTGCATGTTCTCCCCGTGGTTGCTTGGGTTTCCTCCGGGTGCTCCGGTTTGCCCCACAGTCCAAAGACATGCGGTACAGGTGAATTGAGTAAGCTAAAGTGTCCATAGTCTATGTGTGTGAATGAGAATGTATGGATGTGTTTCCCAGAGATGGGTTGTGGCTGGAAAGGCATCCGCTGCGTAAAACAAATGCCGGATAAGTTGGCGGTTCATTCCGCTGTGGCGACCCGGATAATTAAAGGGACTAAGCCGAAAAGAAAATGAATGAATGAATGAATGCACCGCGTTCACAATAGAGTGCGCTGATTGGTTTAAACCAAATCTCATGACTTAATGCCGCACTCTTAGAGATGTCACGATGCACTCGCAGGTACAGTCATCCACTCTCCACGCTGGAGTACAAGCAAGGATCTAATCAGCGTGACGCAGCTGCAAAAATTCGTTTCAAACCGGAAGAACAAATTTGCTCGAAATAATTCAAAAACAACCAATTTTCACTCTTTAGCGAAATATATGTGTCCTAATAGTGTTTATAGCAGCGTGGGACACATATATGACCGTCAACAGCCCAAAAAATGTGTTTTGGTGTTTCGTGACCCTTTAAGTGCACTTTAAATTCCACAAGAGTATGCAAACTATGGTATTTGAGGCTCGGTTTGTGCTGTTTTTGACAGGGTTTCTACACATAGTCAGAAGAATCTGATGACCGTGTCTAACCTGGGTGTGATTTTTGGACCAACACTCATGCGCTCTCAGGAGGAGACGGTCGCTGCCATGATGAACATCAAGTTCCAGAATATTGTGGTGGAGATCCTCATTGAAAACTATGACAAGGTGATTGGTTAAGTATGTTTCAATAGAAAGCATTGAGGAGCAAATTATTAAATACAGGGATAGTACTGTTTACCTACTGTAGCTGCAAGGTTTATCATTTATAATGCTTTTAAACAGTACTGATGTTGTTATTCTGACCCAAAACTAAATTATGGTTTAGGAAAAACCCAGTTATTATAATTATTGTTCCAAAAAGATTCATATTCAAAAGAATTTGCATCATAGTTTTAAGTAGCACAGTTTTCTACTTTTATGATAGGAACAAATATATTTTAATGATTTCTGAATGATCGTGTGACAGACTGCTAGAGTAATGTTGCTGAACGTTTTGCTTTAAATCACAGTAATAAATTCCGTATCACAAATATATAGTAATAGAAGACAGTTCATTTAAATGATATTAATATTTCATGCTATAATACCGTTTGGTGGTATTTTTGAGCAGAAAGAAATACAATCTTACCTGCCCAAACTTTTTAATGTTAGCGTACGTCCTGCAATAACCCATATGCAAAATATATGTTGTACATCCCTATTTTGTGTGTGTGTCTCCAATTATAATTGCTCATTCGTTGCATGTCTTTCATTGGATCAAAACTCTCATATTATCTTTTTGTTTTCTTTATAGATATTTCATCAAGCCCCAGACCCTAACGTCCCGCTGCCACATCCTCAGTCCCATTCTCAGTCTCGTGGCGGTGCCCGACGCAGCAAAGCCATCTGTCTGTCTTCCGGCTCCCGCAAATCTAGAGGCCTGTACCCTCCTGCCCTGTGCCTGGCTGATGCTGACAGTGAGTGTCCACTAAACCACACACATATCTATCTGCTTGCTTGTTGAGTCTGGGGTCAAACATTAGTTTCTGTATCCAAGCTCTCCAATCAGAAACCAAAGTTGAACAATAGTAATACTATTAGTATGCTCATGGTGTGCTGTATTACTAATTTCAGGAAGTCAGACAATGATTCATCTTTTATAATCATTACTGATGTCTGAAATGCAGAAACTGTTGCGATCACTGTGATTAAATCATAACGTTTACTTTTTACACTAGAGAGATAGGGATAAATTGTTTGTGATATATCGATGAAGTATCAAAATTAATGAAAATGCATTGCTATTTCTTCAATAATGGATTCTGAGCCTAGTTTTTAGCAGCTGATGATACTGTATGCTTTTCAAACACATTGTGCTCTGCTTGCATCCAATTCCTTACGAATACCACTTAAGCCTAATATAAACATGAATCAATTTTAAAAGGTTTACGTAAATTATGAGTGTTTATATTGAGCTGTGTACAGTAATCTGGTGACATAAAAGCCAATTTACATGACTTGCTGAATGCACAAGCGCTCTTTCATATGATAGCATGAGTGTATGATAAAACACAAGTATTGAGTGCCATCTGCTGTTAAAAACTATGGATCAATGAATCTCAGAATCAATTCAAGAAACAATAGTGATGGGTTTGTAAAATTTCTGAATGTATTTCTTGCCACAGTTCTATTTAACACAAACTGTGCGGGATAAAGTTTAACAATGACTGTGTGCATCATAGATAATCAAGAAAATATGCAAGTCTCTTAGTTTTTGACTTGTACTAAAATTTTGCTGTTTACAACCCAATGTTGTTAAAAAAATTCTGGTAAATTAATTAAAAAAAAACAGGACATACCTACAAGCACCAAAAGGTCAGATTTATTCATTAGATTTCTTCATTTTCTAACTCATTTTTTTGGTGTCACTTATGTTTTAGCATTCAATGCTGCTTAGCAACATTTTTCATCCACTGAAACTGACCAGTTTTAATCACAGTAGATAAAAGAAACTGATGCCAAACAGGTTTCAGGGCAATAAATGCCATGAGTGATGGTGAATCTGATGGGAATATGACATCATGGTTTAATGTCATTTCCTGAGTCGAGGCAGCATCACAGTTGATGACTAAAATGAATAATTTCAGTGTCAACAGTGACCTATTATGTTTTTAGATATAGCAAAAACAGAAGTCATGTGCGAGGGGTGTCAAAAGTAATTGTTTCTTCGGTGCACCGCAATACAGACGCATACAATTCGGTATCGGTTCAGTAATAGATCATAACCGGTTATTATGTACTGACGTATGTTATTGTGCTATGTATCCGTAGCTTACTACGGCGAAGGAGCGAGTATTTACAATGCTCAAACTACTCAAACTCTGAAACTGTGCTCAGTTTCACTGCATGTGTGTTTGCTGGACAGTCCTTCACTGACACAGCAGAACCCCTTTTCACTGCGATTGAGAAAATGAAGGTACTCCTTTTCTCTCTCTCACTGTGGCCCATCTAACCTACTGGCGTAACTTTTCCTCTCCTGTCTGCGGTTACAGCGATACTTCTGGATACAGACACGGTGCGTGTCTGCAGAGTTTTCTCCTCCACATCTGTCACAGATCAGCTGTGATCGCTGCTGCCATCAGTGTTTATCATCGGTGAACAGCACCAGAGCGTTAGAGCCAATCTCAGTCCTTCCTGTTGAGCGTGTGACCAGTCATAGGGGTGTAAGAACGAACTCACTAGACAAGGCTCAGAAAGCTAGCAGGATATTTACATTTGTTTATTTGCTATAAATGCTGTCATGTTGTTCTGTGCATGTACTTGAGTTTTTAAAGTTACAGTTTATCTATCTGACTGCTTATATTAAAGGACCAAATTGTATTACAAATAATATACAAATATATTTATACATTTTAATACAAGAGTTATTGTGACATGAAGAAAATATAAAACTGTTTATGGAAAGCATCTTCAATGCACTGTGATGCACCGAGATATCAAATTGAACCGAATCGATGGCATGATAATCTTAACTGAACCGTGAGACTAGTGTTGGTTCACACCTCTATCATGTGCATGGGTACATTTTTACCCAGTTTTAGGTATACAGTGATCCCTCGTTAATCGTGACAGTTAAGTTCTAAAAATAACCCGCAATAGGAGAAATATAGATGTTTTAAGGCTGTAAAACCTCTCAATACACACTTTATACACCTTTTTTCAGACAGGTATTAACATTTTCACACTTTTCTCTCTTGCTTAAACACTCTTAAAGTTCATACCTTAGTAGAAAAATAAGCACTTTTGGGTGCTACCGCAGGTGTTTTTGATGGTGCAGAACGTTTCGTATATCCATTCAGTACAACATAACTGCAATATAGCTGTCAGTTTAACCCTTTTTCTCCTTCAGGCGACACGTTCAGCAGCAGTCCAAGCAGCACCCCTATGGGCAGCATGGAGTCTCTCTCATCCCACTCCTCAGAGCAGAACAGCTGCTCCAAAACGGGCTCTCCGTCTCGAAACAAACACAAGGCCTCTGGAAGTCTGTGCTGGACTACTCCATCTCCCTCCTCCAATGGGCCAAAAAGCCCCGCTTGCACCACCAGCCCCGATTCCAGCTCTAAAGAGGACGCCAACAAGACGGATGGAGAATGGGAAGAAGCGCTGAGTACAAGCCCAGGAGATCGAAGCTCTCTGTCCTCAGAGCTCTTGCACAGTACTCTGAGAGAGACAGCGGAGGATCAGCGCAGTCTGTCCTCCTGTTCCTCTCTCACTTCACTACACATTTCTGAGGGTAAGGAGTACATTTTGAGTGATGAAGGGCAACATTTACTAGGAATTTTAACCCTTTAAGTTAAATTATGTAATGCTGCTGTTAAAATCAATCATTTTCCTAAATGTATTTGTTTATTTAGTTTTATTATTACAGTCAGAAACAGCATTCATTTTAGTGCATTATTATGTTTTTGTGCAGTGTCAGATTATAAAAGCAAAGCTAGCTTTCTTACAATTGCATGATTTTAATTAATTTAGCCTGCAGTGCTCAAAAGCAGAAAACTGGAAAAGCACCGGGGTGTCCACGGGGTCTTAAAATCTCTTAAATTTTGAAAAACAACATTTTAGGCCTTAAAAAGTGTTACATTTACTGAAAATTGGTGGTGTAGATCTTAAATCATTTTAAAAGTGTCTTCATTTTACTTTATGTAAAGCTACCAAATCAATCAAACACATATCCAATCACCAGCAATATATCTCAATAAAACTATTTAAAACATATATTAAAACAGTCTGTTGTGCATACATTTAGTTTATTAAAGTTTTAAAGAGTTTTAATTTACGTTAAAAAAAATGTATACAACTCGGGTCTGGTTGTTTTGACACTGTTTAAAATATGTGGCTAAGAAATAACTCATTTGAAATAGGGGCAAGTAAAAGTAATTTTTTCTTCTGCTGGGTTGTTTATTTTTAAATCCTCAGTATTTACCCTTATACAAGTCGGAATTTTGTTTCTTGATGATCTTAAAAAGGTCTTTAAAAGTTTTAAATTTGACTTGATGAAACCTGCAGAAACCCTGAAGAACATATATTTGCTCCAATAGCCAAAACTATTAAAATATGACTTTATTTTTATTTTATTAAACATTTCAAACGCTTGAACATGGAATAAAAGTCTGTTCAAAGTAATTTATGACTTTTTCTTGCACTAGGATGAAATTATGCAATTTTATTGGGTCAACATTTACTTTAATTCAAGTAAAATGACATCTTTATTTTTGTATTTATTTTTTTATTTTAGCCAACTATAATAAAAGTGCATCCTAGTATCTTCCAAAGCATGCCTTGACAGTAGGCATGGGCCGGTATAAGATTCTGACTGTATGATAACCTTGGATAAAAATACCACGGTTTCACGGTATGACGGTATTGTGATCACTGCTCTAAAATATATTCTTTTTAAATGTCTGGCTAAAAAACAAAACCTTTTTCCCCTTTGAACACAATATATTTTATTTAAAGTATTTTATTTAAAGTAAACATGTCAGGCTAAATAATTCAAGTGAATCATTGACTTCTGCTATCTTCATTTGTTTAAAAAAAACAGATGTCTTTACAATTTACTCCTAAAACACAAACAAAAAAATGTAAATAAAAAGTCTTACTCATACCTTAGGAATGGTATATCAGAACATTTTGGCGGTATGAAAACCTTGACTTTTCCAAACCGCGGTATACTTTGAAAACGGATATCATCACATGTCTACTGGACACTGAAGTGTTTAACAGTTTCTTGCAACATTTAGATACAAAAAACAGGCAATATTTAAAAACATAACAATGTAAAAAAAAAAAGCACTTCCCAAGACATACTGACACTTGTGTTTGTTGTATTTCTCAGGTTTCAGGAGCTGTCACGGCTCCATCCAGAGTCTGGTGTCCCGCAGTCAGAGAGACAGTCTCAAATCCCTCCATCTGCCAGATCTTCCTCCCAAAGACGGCATGAGATTCAGAGACGATTCCTCCACCAGCAATGGCTACCAGAGACCGGGATCTGTGTAAGCAAGAGCCTTCCCAGAAATCTTCTCTCGTACTGTGAAATTTGTGTGTTAAACTCACTGATCTCAGTTCATATATCAAATGTACCATGTTCTTTTCTTTTTTTCCTCCAGTGTGGCCTGCCGGGCAGCAATCTTTGAGTGTCCTGTAATTTCTCAGCCTACAACAGGAAGGTAATGAGCCAGACTAAGTGTCATATTAAGTTTTATTTATGATAATTAGTATTATTTCTTATGTAAACGTCTAAATGGACTCTGTAGATGTGTTTTTACAGTGTTTGTGCTAATTCAGAGGCATACAATGTCAAAATACTACAACACATAAAAGAATACTGATAATACAACCATGATGAGATATTATTTATTCCCTATGATATCTTATTTAGCAATTTTTGATGTATGTTTTGTGTCACTGTTTAAATATGTTTTGCCCTAAACAGTGGGGGAAATATGTATTCAACATGCTACCATTTTTCTTAGAAAACATATTTCTAAAGGTGCTGCTGACTTGAAATTTTCAACCAAAGAAATCCATATGCACAAAGAAACCAATATTAATTAGTTTACAAATTAAGTTATGTCTTAAAATGCAATGACACAGGAAAAAAAGTATTGAACACATGAAGAAATGGATCTTTAGAAAAGCAGTGAAAGCCCAAACTGCAGCTGAAATCTCTCAGTAGTTATTCAGCAACCCTCTGCCCTTCGTCAGTGTAAATTAATATCAGCTGCTTCAGTCAAAACATCTACATTAGTATGATGAAGATGAAACCAGAGGGGACATTTCAGCAAGACAATGATCCAAAACACAGCCATGGAAACTCTCAAATGGTTTCAGAGAAAGTAAATCAAGCTGTAGAATGGCCCAGCCAATCACCTGACTTGAATCTAATAAAGAAAAGAAAATAAAGATCAGATTTGATAGACGAGACCCAAAGAACAATCAAGATTGTTATACTCTATTGAAGTCTGTAAAAAAACAACAACACCTGAGCAATTCATGGTACTTCATCCTCAATATGAGAGGCATCTTCACGCTGTCATCACCAAAAAAGCCTTTTATATAAAGTGTTAAGTACATTTCAGTAGTTCAGTACTTTCTCCTTGAGTCATTCCATTATTATTAGACAATATCTCAGATTTGTTTTTATGTGTGCATTGTTTGGGTTTTTACCAAAATCTGGTTCAATACCATGTCAACAGCTCTTTTAAAAATTTTATTCCCAGGAAAAAACATAACACGTTGAATATTCCCCACTGTATACTAACATGTACTAACTGATTTTTTGTGTGTGTTTTGCATAATGCTTGTACTGGACTTTCTATAAAGTGTCATTAAACAATCTGAAGACAACATAAACTATCCTGTCTAAATATGTTTAACTGGGTCTATTTATCTACATATTAATGTGTATAAACTTTATAAATAACATTTATGTCATTATATATCCAAATAAGGTCAAATTCATCATATTACTCATGAACAAATTAATCAAAATGACAATCTTCTGATACATTGACTATCATAACTCCTGAAAATAGTGTGGTCTAAAACCCTTATTTTCACATCATGTTTAAAACGTAGTTAGATTACGAGATATACTCTGATTATTGTCTGTGGTATGTTTAAGTCTTTCTTGATTTGGCTCAACAGCGCTGAAAGATCAGTGTGTGTTTGCTGTCGTCAGTGATGTTAGGTGGTTTCCTCAGTGACTGACTCCCCCTGGTGTTTTTTTCACAGAGACGCGAAAGCCTTGTATTCCTGTCAAGCGGAGCACAGTCATGAGCTGAGTTTCCCCCAGGGGGCGCACTTCTCCAACGGTAAAAACTAACTCTTCACCAAAAATACACATTTGCTCACTAGTTAATCACTCAATTGGTTCTTGACTATTATTTCTTTCTACTGTTGAGCACAAAACAAGATAAAGAACGCCTCCATAGACATCACTATTAATTTTTAGTCATAAAATACTATTCAAGTCTATGGCTGCTGCTTTCCAGAATTCTTCAAAATATCTTCTTTGTGCTCAACACAAGAAGAAAAAAAAGTAGAGGTTGGATCAAGTAGAGGTTAAATAAATTAGTATTTTTTAATTAATTATTTATTTGTTTTTGGTGTGGGGGGGCTCTCCCTTTAGTGCTGCACCCTTATGAAGTTTACATACTTTCCTGCAAATCAATACTGAGAATATTATTGCAGAAAATGTATGAATACTTAAATACAAAATACCCCAATTGTTCAAAACATAAATGAACATGCTGCATATACATGTACATCAATACATACATACATACATACACAACCAATACATGTCCACTTCCAAAATTAAAATGTAGAAATATGCAACTTGCTAATGCTGTTGCTGAAAATAGTCTCTAAATATCCACATTATTTTTATTTAATAGTCTAATGCCCAAAGGCATGGTGGATCTAGCACAGCATGTTGTTCTTGTTTTGTGTGATGTCCTATTTCTTCGCTTCTTAAGAAGCAGACCAATTTATCGATGATCTTTCTGTGTAATATTTAACATTCATTTATGACTCATTAATAATGACCTATCATAACATCTTCGTTATCTACAATGGTTAATGACACAGTTTGTGCTGCACTTGTATGTAAAAGCATGAAAGCCACATATTGTGCGCTCATATCTGCTGCATTTAACACTGTTTTGTGTGTATGTTTATGCAGTTTATCCCTCGGTTGAACCTGGTTGGCTCCAAGCTACATACGATGGTAAAACAGGACTCATCCCAGAGAACTATGTGGAGTATCTCTGACGGGTTGGGAAAAGTCAAAAACAAAGTCCATGGTATCCATGGTGTTCATTTCAGCACAAAAAGGGACCATTAACATGTACAGCCTTACTGTATGTAAATAGTGCATAACATTATAACCATATCATTAACCACAGCATATGATTTAAATTAATTCAGGATGTACATATCACCTTAACTGCATTGTAGATTGTATTACCATACTACAGTAGGTACATGCTGACTGAAGACTGTATTGACCGTATTTATGCACACCCCATAATGCGGATGTGGTGTTTGTAACTGTAGACATGAGCTCATAACACTCTGATCAGTGTTGCGGTACGGCTCTGAAGGAAACTGTGGATTTTTGTACTATTTAGAGGGAGAATTATATATGTACCTTATGCGTTAATTAGCCACCATTTTAAGTAGCAGAAGATACTGTATTTCCCAATGAGATGTTTGTGAAATTTTTGGCAGTGTTTTAGGGACTTTCTTTTCAGTGGCGCTCAAAGATCAGGTATGTTTGGTAGATGCAGGTCATCTTTCATTCCAGTAATCGGTGAGTGTTTTTGGTCAAATCATTTCATACGAGTTGGCATACAGTTTCAAATCCTTTATTGGTACCTCTGAACCTTTTTCTGTCCTTAACATTTTTTAATCGACTGACTTTATGAGCCAGAAGTGTCTTACATGCTTCCGAATGTTGTTTGAATTATACTAATATACTGTCAGTTTGTTGCCATTGGTAAAACAGTGTAGCAAAAAAGTGTTATTCGTGAATTCTTTAGCTTATACTGAGTATGTTTGTCGGTGTAATATAGTGGATTTTGTAATGAAGTACAATCAAGAAATGAGAAAATACTTCTGACAGTGTTCAATTTTGTAGTTTTTGAGTTGTAATTTGTTATAGTTTGTGCTCACAAAAATGCAGTTGTTCAAGTGTAGTTCTGCTGTGTTTGATTTTACACTGGTTTAGCATTTCTGTATGTTGAAATGAACAAAACATTTATTAATGTCATTCACAGATTAACTTAATGTTTAATGATGCATTCTAACTATTAAATGTCATTGTTTATTTACTGAAACTTTAGTTGGGTTCTTTTTCTTGGATTTCTAACTTGATTTTATCCGCTTTTACCACCTCAGGTACTGTATTTATATATCAACTAACCTGAAAATGCCTGCTTGGTCAGACTGCTTCCTTTTTTAAATTTTTTGAATAAGTTTGATCATAAACATGTACTTCAAAAGCATTGTTTTAGAATAGTAATGTACTTCAACTGGTAAAATGTTTAAGAAGTTAAGTGTGACAATTTTTTAAAAATAATCTCTGTTCACACGTCATGAACAACCACTGATGTATATGGAAGAGAAGTGAAAACAAACTATATTATTCATGCTTTATTACTATATAGTAATCTACCATAATAAATAATAAACTATATTATTCATGCCAGTTGTAATGTCACCTTGTAAAGAAATACTGTGTGCGTATATACAGTGTGCACTTTTTATACGAGACCATTTTCAAATAAAAACAGATGGTTTTGTGCATTTTTGGCTATTAATTTACTTGTCAACTGTGTTATTGGAGCTTAAAATTAAAGACTAGATTTCCTTAGACTGTAACATTGCATTTGGTGTTTGTTAAGCTGCCGGCATATATTGTACATTATAATTTTATAGTGTAATGTTTACACTAAAACAGAGGCTGTAAACTGTGTTTTCAAAATTGTTCTGAGCTCTTTTAAATGCCAGTTTCAGGTTGAAAAGTCATCTTTTCTGTCAAAAGTGCCCCACATCAAGCTCTCTTTACGCAGTTGGCCAGTGACGAGCGAGTAGTGAAGTCTGTTGCTTCTGAAGTCTCCTGAGTTGAGTTGTATAGTAATATGCCGAAAACTGGATCATCCAACCGGATCTTCTTGACTGAAATGTTATGGGTGCCATATTGATTCATTCCTCATGTAATGTCACTGAAGCAAGGGTCTTTATATACAGGAAGAATTAGGCTAGAACTGGTAAGCATTCAACACACTTAAATATCTAAATAAGCATGAAACATAAAGTGGCAGCCCCTCACATAACTAAAACCACAACATATAGAGGACTCAGGCTGGTTCCTTCACATTTTAACATCCTTCTCTGGTGAAAAAGCCGTGGGAGCAGGAGGTCATTTGCATTTAAGAAGATGTGAAAACAGCACCCTTTTTTAACTTCCACTAAAGAATTTGTGTATACATCATGGTGTAATGATTGATATGTGGAGCAGTGAACTGAAACTCCTCAGACAGGACAAAGAATGCACTTTCAGGTCTAAAAATGCGAGCATCAAAGAAGTGCGCAGCTCTTTTATATGTGGCTAGACAAATACCGAAACCACCAGCTGCCTATACGTCCAAGAACTGACACGAGTGAGTCAGACGTATCTGATCGCCTTTAAGCACTATCATTCACTGTGAAGTATAGTGTCGGGAAAAAAAGGGGAAGTGCACTCAACTGTTCCTGCATTTTTTACTTTAATAGTTCATATAACTAATTTGTGACCTGTTAAATGTCCTCTTAAAAGCTTTGAATTTCCAGTTAGTAAACAAAAGAGGTTTAGTGCTCCATGTGGGACGACACTAAACCTCTAAACTATACTGTGAGTGCATAGTCTGTTATTTAGGACACAACTTGAAACTTTTTTTCAGGTTTTTTAGGTAAAATTGATAAGCAAAATAAAATAATATATGTTTTTAATGGCCTCACTTAAACAATAAATAAATAAACATTAATTAAAAAGCATTCTATGTGGTTGATCTATTCTGTTTCAGCTGGAACAATATCATAATACTAAAGTAACAAGGAACAGGAAGAAAAATGCTTTCCTTATAGTATGATGTGCACTTTGCCTTTAAATTACTAAGAGTTTTGTCCCACATGAGTCATGACACACGGTGTTATCTTGCTTGAATTCCCTTAAGTGTTGTAATCAAACCTCCCCTTGTGGTATGATTTAGTATCAAAGAGAATGTGTACTTTAAACTACAGTATGTGGTTATCGCTGACGTCATCGTCTTCCTACTAAGCTTTAGTATCTATATTACCAAAAGTCCAAGAAAAACAAGCAATGAGGTTTCCCAAAACTGACTTACAATAACAGCTCATGACATGCCATTACAACAGCAGGTCATAATAACCGTTTAAGTGTAACGACATGTTAGCTTTTATAATCTTCCCTGGATTGAGACACAAGTTTTGTATTTTATTTAGACGGGGACAGGCTCTGTCAAAAGGCTTGTGTTTGTTATACGATGTTTTGCCAGCTCAGCAGCATGTGTTATAGGGTAGCCGAATCAAACAAAACTCTCCTTTGACTCTGGAAGAGCTCTGCATTCTTCTGGAGTTTTCCGTTCTCTCCAGAGCATTTCCTGAGTTGTGTGATGTTTTAAATCTGCATGACGTAAATATTCCTCACAAGCTCAGCTGTATTGTGACCTACCGTAACTTCTCGTGTTACACAAAAGAGGAATACAGCATATTACATATAATGGTGGATTAAGAGTCACTGTGGCAGCAAAATAAATTACCCAATATAGCTTCTGTAAAAAGAGCTGAGGGAATTTTTGCATAAAATCACCGGCCACTTTATTATGTACACCTTACCAGTACTGGTCGGACCAGCTTTTGCCTTCAGAACTGCCTTAATCCTTCATGGCATAGATTCAACAAGGTATTGGAAATATTCCTCAGAAAGTTTGTTCCATATTGACATGATCGCATCCCTGCAGATCTCCCGTTCAACGACATCCCAAAGGTGCTCTATTGGATGGGATCTGGTGACTGTGGAGGCCATTTGAGTACAGTGAACTCATTGTCATGTTCAGGAAACCAGTCTGAGATGATTGGTGCTTTAACTATTCTCTGTAAACCCTAGAGATGGTTGTGCGTGAAAATCCCAGTAGATCAGTAGTTTCTGACATACTCAGACCAGCCCATCTGGCACCAACACTCATGCCACTTACATCACCTTTCTTCCCCATTCTGATGCTCGGTTTGAAGCAGATTGTCTTGACCACGTCTACATGCATAAATGCATTGAGTTGCTGCCATGTGATTGGCTGATATTAAATTTGCGAGCAGTTGGACGGGAGTACGTAATAAAGTGGACGGTGAGTGTATACCTTATCACATTAGTCATTAACAGTCATCTGGAGAATAAGATAATAGTTTTTCCAAGAAAGTGTCCTGTTGCAACATTCGTACTTTTTTTTTTTTTTTTTTTTTTTTTTACAATTATTTAGACAAAAACACACTAAAAATGCCATTCAGTGTAACATTAATGTTGTTACACATTTACATAAATATATCAGCCACACACCAAATGATTATTGGAACAATATTTGACCTATAGTTTGAGATTTTATTATAATAAGTTACTTGAAACATTAAAGCAGACACTTTACTTGTACAAGCAATGCGTTAATGTAGATGTAGACAAAGTCCAAAGTCATTTGTTTGCAGACACCTTGTTTGAGACACATAAAATACAAATTTAGTAAAAAAGGATGAGAGCATAATTAACTTTATACAAATGTATAATTAAGATATAATAAAATATAAAATTAATAATATGTATTATTTTAGTTATCTTTTTTTTATTTGCTTTTATTAATCTGCTGTGAATTTCCTCCATTTGGTAACTGACATTTTAATATGTGAATTAGATATCGGAAATTCAACAGGCATGTGTATTATAAAAATAACCTTTGTTCAATAGTGTATCACCATCCATTTCACAGTCATGAAAGCTCAATGGTTTGTTCTGTTAAACCAGCAGGCCAAGGCAGAGAATCACGTGAAACCACAGAGTCTTTGTGCAAAATATCTTGCTTGATAAAGAGTTGATTCTCTGCCTCTGTAAAACAAAATACAAAACACAGCTGTCTGACTTCCTCAGTGAGACTTCATAACCAAGCAGTCCTGAGAGAGGTTTTTTTCAAGTGTCCTGACTAGCTTCGCCAGCTCCTCCATGTTGTGTGACTTTTCCTCCAGCAGTTCATAGCGAAGGCTTGAAATGTCCTGTTTGATCTCCTTCAGTTCACCTGCAAACAAGTATTGTGAAATATTTACATTGTTGCCGTATATTCCACTTGACAATTTTCCCCATGAATTCTATTGCTGCTGGTCCTCTTTAAGATTTTTATTCAGCAGGTTACATAAATAGGAATAATATATTTGATATGGCTGTTAATACAGATCATGTATAATTAGTGAATTATTCCTTCAATCCAGACACTCACCCTCATTGACTTCATCACATTCCTTGTCATTTTGAGCTTTGATGATGTATCGCTTGACAAGACGCTTCATAATTTTCTGTACAGATTAAAAACAGCGAGTTCAAATTCTAATGCAAAACAGGAAACATGAACCATGTTCACATCTATTATGCAGTGTAGCAAATAAACATGCCTGATATCGACTGGAGCGAGGAAGGTTCTTGCCCTGGCAAGTTTTGCTCTGTCCCAACTGAATTGTGAACAAACAATCCAACAAACATACATGAATGAGTTAGTTTATGGCAATTGTAAATGAATTAATTGCATTAAAGCCCACATGAAACGGAAGCTGCAACCGTTTTTTTTTTTTTTTTCCGTATTGTGTCTAGAGTTCCAGGAGAAGTGAAACTCTAGACACCCCACAATACCGAAGACACACATAATCTGCGAATTTAAATTAAAAAAGAAGCGCATTTTCAGATTTTCAATTGAAGATTACAAGGGCAAAGATTTTTTTTTTTGACTACATGCACAGATGAATTGTTCACCACAAAACTAGCAGTGAGCTAACGAATGGTTAGTTTTGATTTCATTTGAACTTTAAAGGTTTGGTGACATTTACCATCACTGTGCAAAATTGGGAGGGAAAGCCAGTGAACTTCATGTTTTGCCGTTTTGCAAATGTGTGAAACTCTCACTTTGAAATGAGTCTACCACATGTGCTACATTGACTCATATGTGAGCTGTACTTCATGTATATGTAGGCTATTGACATGATTTGACAATAAAGATCTTTTATATCTGCAGTTTTGCTAATACGATCACAACTAATACTTACAACAACTGGATTTTCATTTGAAAAATCCATCAAATGGACAACACTAAGTAGAGTTTATTTATAAACAAATTTCGAGAGGATCACGTGTTTATGATAGCTTGCAGCTGGACCTGCATTATCCAATTCACAACGCGCCAATCAGATGATTCCTAAGTTACTATAAATACCCTTGGTTACGTATCACAGCTATCTTCGCTTTGAAGGATCCCTCCTTCCACCCCTATTCCTCCTCCTTCCTAGATGGGTGGCACGGTGGCTCAGTGCTTAGCACTGTTGCCTCACAGCAAGAACGTCTCTGTTTCCAGTCCTTACCAAACCAGCCAACGTTTCTGTGTGGAGTTAACACGTTCTCCCTGTGCTCATGTGGGGTTCCCCGGTTTCCTCCCACCGTCCAAAAACATGCAACTTAAGTTAATTGACTAATCCAAATCAGCACCAAAGACATGCTCCTGGTAAGTAGCTATCTCCTAAGAGCAATCACTATCTGTTCATTAGTTACTCCAGCAGGGGAGTTCTCGAGATCTACCTCTTGAAATGCAGGTGCATGAGTCTAGTCATATATTGAGCTTTTCCATGTTCAACAACTTGCAGAGGTAATCGATAAATGGCATTGTTATAGTGTGTGTTGTGGGACATGGCACTAAAATAAGCTATTTATACTTTGTCCTTTGTACCAAAAGCTGCTTGTTTTGAACGTGATTTCTGTGTGCTTCATACATCTCTGACCATCCACTATGAATTTTTCGCTTCATTTTGGCTAATGTGACCATACCTTCATGCAAAAGAGGAGTGGATTTGTCTTACCTCACTGAGTTCAGACCCCTTCATAATGGCTTTTTGTCTGACAGAAAGCTCTCGCAGGAGACCCTTCACCCCCATAACCAGACTTAGAACCGATTTGGGACTGGGAATCAAGTTAAAAGGCACAGGGAGAGTCCTGCCCTCCTCGAAGTAGGTGAACCAGAGCTTGGCACGGGCAAACTTCCACTCCACATCTGCGTCATCCTGGAAAATAATAGAAAATGCTGACGCTTTGAATTCTTGAAGCAACTTCTCAGTCAATATAAAGATGTGGAGAAAAGGAAATGGATTCAATTCGAAACCTGCTAAGCAGTCAAACCAATTATCCCATCTTGAAGAGATAAGGTTGTTTTCTTGTAGTCTGCAAAAACACTTCAATGGGGTGCTTTATCAGCACAAAGATTTGCTAAACCCTCAAGATTTAGCATGTCAGCCGTTCTCTGTGAGACATATAAAGAAACGAAACTGAGAAGTACCTCAATCTCCTGAAAGGAGTTGTTGATCATGGCGATGAGCATGTTGAGTAGGACGATGACCACTGTGACATTGTAAACTCCATAGAGAACGTATCCAATGTTCTCGATGAACTTGTGTCCATTGTTCACCACTACTGATTTGACCTCAGAAAGGCCAAATATTGCCCAAAACAATGTTTTGAAGCTTTCTTCCACACTGCGGAGATAGAGGGAAAAGATATGCGTTTTTCAGCTGAGCTCAGTTCCTGTTCTCAAATGTGGTAAAAAGTCTGTATACTTGCCTAGTTTTCAAAGTACTGCAAATTTGTACATACTGCTTAGCTTACATACTGTACAATAAATATTTTATAGTAGGGAATTATGTGTTGTTATATTGTGTTTGGATTATATTACATATGTTATAACAGAAAATAGTGGTATTCTGCTTGTATTCTTCCTATTTTAGAATTTACTACCAATATGTAATACCAGTAAGACTATCTGTTGTATTTGATGCTTTTCATGTCACATTTTTAAGTAAAGCCACACATTTTATTTAACTTTAGGCACATATTTCTGCCTCTTATTTTTCTCTTTCAACTAAAAAACATGCAAAACCATTTTTAGCTATCAAAATTTGTTGAAATGGTGTTCTGTAGACTCAGATTTATCACCGAGGTCTATCCTGTTTCACCAAGGTCCACTTACTTAACATTCTATGGCCTTGACACTGTCACTGATCACTTGTAACAGCAAACAAAGTAGACAATAACTCTGTGGACACTTCTAATAAATCATAATTTCAACTCACGTTGTAAAAGCTTCGTTCTGTTTTGCACCTCGATAATATGAGTAGAGGTTAAACATTCCAATCATGAAGGCCAGAAAGACTAGGATGAAGATAACCATGAACTTGAAGATGTCCTTCACGGTTCGTCCCAAAGATATCTGCAGTGGTCCGAAACTCTCATTTGCTGGCAGAATATAGGCAATTCGAGAAAAGCTCAGCACCACTGCGATGGCATACAAGCCCTCTGAGACTAACTGCGGATCTGATGGGAGCCAGTCGATCCGAGCTGGAACAAAAAAATTATAATTTTGCTTCCTTGTTGATTTGTAGTGTGATTTGTGGCTTGTCAGGACATTCACTCACCTCGCTGGAAGTATCCCACCTCAAAAGGTAATATTACATTGGTTAGATCTGTGTAATGCTCATCAACAAAGCGTTGTGCTGAACTTGCATGCCAGAAAGCCATTATCCTTGAGATGAAGGATGCCACAAAAATGGCCAACATTCCAAAGTCTAGCATGTTCCAAGGCTCAAGCAGATATTCTCTTGGTCCTTGGGACCAGATCTCCTTACACTCTGCCCAAATCATCCCTGAGAGATTGACATAAAACAGAGAAATAAATGTTGCATCAGGATTTGTTCTAGGACATGCAAATGAACTGCACATTTTGTTCTGTGAATACAGATTGTAGTAAAGTAGTAACCTTTGACAAGTTAGAAACAAACCTATGACCCAGGAAATGATGAGCATTTCCATCCACGTGAAGGGAGTTGTTTTCATACGAAACAGCTGCGTCGGATAGTCATGAATGGTCATATTTGGAAGAAGCTTTGTCCCATCAAAGCGGTCGGCAGCGTTCATGACCAAAAGGCCAAGGAAAATAGTGAAGGAGGCCGCATGTGCCACAAACTTAAGGAAAGGGCCACGCATGATCTTTCCCATCTGTGGGTAACAGCATTTCATACTGATTGTGGTGTGATTAACAAAATACTGCATTCTTCTATTGTGTATTCGTACATTATCAGCCTGATATGTTTATCAACATTATTATGACTCATATGATACGGTGGATATTTTGAGCACTGCTATAATTTACAACCATGGGAACAGTCTAACTGAGCGAAGACTTCAGTGGATGATTGATGTTAGAGTCATTGCTTGATTCTTTAGCCATGTACTGTGTGTTTGCTATATATCTGTTTTTGACAAGTGTTACAAAGTAAACTGCATACATACCTTGCTGCATGGTGCCACCCAGTACACCATTGCTAGAAAAGGCAGTCCCATCGCAACACCTAAAACTACTAGAAACTTAATAGCTGTGGTTTGCTGCCTGAGTCCAGGTAAGTGTTCGTACCATATGGACAAGAGCTGTTGTTGACAGTTAGGATGGGCCACAAACTGTTTGGGACGAATACATTAAAATAAGTGTATTACACAGAATTAGTATGCAGGTTGTGAGATCTCTGTTGAAATTTACCTTTTTAAGTTCGTACTTTATTGCCAGTTTTAAGCGAATGAGGCTCGGTCGGCCGGGTATTTCTAAAGTGTCATCCTCTTCTCCATTCAAAATAGCTTCCACTTCCTCAGTGCTACGACACAGGTCCAGAAGACCCACCACAAAGTCTTTGCATTGCATAGAAAGTTTTCTGTATTCATTCTGAAGACAGCCATCACAAAGAAGTCATTACAAATAAAATACCATCTGTTAATGTAATTGTTTTTAGGTGGTGTTTTGGGTTGTGATGAATGTACAGGCTATCATTGACAATAAAATGATAAAGCTCAAGCATACCTTCTATGTGTGAAGATCTATATGTAAACCTCTATATGTTTACTCTTGTAAGGAGAACGTTCTCTTTCAGTTCTTACAAACCTCCCTGCCACATTCTGGGGAGCTGAGTTTTTGGTTGCCAAACTATAGAGAGCGTTCTTATTTGGTTCTCATGTGGGAGTATTAGGGGAACTTTCCGTGTTTGCTGAAGATGAGCAACTAACCACCAGAGTTTCATTTTGAGTGAACTGTCTTAAAACTGTCTGTCAAACTGTGTGCTTGCTTGTATACCTTAAATTCCTTTTCAATGTTGGCCAAGGATGCGAGCTCATTGCTGAGCTCCAGGGCCGCCAACACTGGATCCTCATTGGACAGAGAGAGGTACGCCGGACTGGCCAATCCTCTGTAAGCGTTGATCCTCGAGCGGGAGTGACAGAAGGAATCGTACTTTTGATGATAGTTGCAGGTGTCGCAGGTACAGAAATAGTCATGAGGCTGCTCGATGCGCGCACCCTTTCCCAAAAGTATGTGCACGATCTCGTACTCGTGACAGTGAGATGCTAGAATAATCGGAGTGACGTCATGAGAAAAGCGCGTCCCATCTTCGTCATAGGCGAAGAAGTCATCGTGCATCGGGGCCTGGCTGGGGCTTGCGGTGAGTCTCCTGGAGTCCGCAAAAGCTTTGTGGCTTAAAATGGCTTCCACAATCCTGGTGTAACCTTTGCTGATGGCCAATAAAAGAGCATCCCCGATGCGCGACAGGTTGTCCTTTTTTAACAAAAGCTCTGTCACCTCCAGGTGCTCGTTGGCCACCGCGAGCTGCAGTGCATTCTGGCCCATGTAGTCCACGCAGTTGACGTCCAGCTCCGGCAGCTCCTCCAGCATCCTGCGCACCACCGGGATGTTCCCATACTCGGCTGCATCGAGGAAGCGTTCCTCCAGAGGGGTCAGGCTGTTCGGATGGGCGTTGAACATGTAAGCCGCTCCTCGCACCGCCTGCCTGCGGCTCTTGGGTAGCGCCTGACGGGCCACGTTCTCACTGCGATTAAAAACACGAGCACATGTAGCTACTTTTGGCCACTGCTTAAGATATTCAACTCAATATTCAACTACAATTTTTCTTATTATTTTAAAAGTATAATAAAACGGGGGCTATAATGACACATCTGCATAAATAGTAAAGTATTAATTATATTAAAATATCCAATAATATAACAATGATTGTAAATATTAAAAATATATCGTTTTAAATGTTTAAAATATATTGTATATTTCTAAAATTACAACGAAACATTTTATGTATTTATGGAAATTTTAGTCAAATTATGAACTAATAATTAACCATATTACTCAAATAATAGTTTTATTTTTTGCTTAAATCTACATAGTGAAATATTACTATATTAGATTTTATTGTGGTATTAAATCATAGGATCATACATTATAATTATGGTATAAATAATCTGCATTATATAATTAAAAAGGCATTATGTATTTATTATCTAAAAATAAAGAAAATGGCTACTGTTTACAGCAATTAATTTAGAAACGCAAATCATATCAATCACTGGTATATTGCCATTTAGATGTAAACAACTCAAACAAGCTATTTGCACACATTAATACTAATGACTTATGCATAATAAGCTTTTAAACAGGCATTGCTGGCTTGTAATGAGTGTAAAACACTGACACTTTAATGAGCAAATTAATTTACAAATATTCATGGAACACTGAGTGACAGTTTCAGGTCAAGGCATTGAACTTTAGATCATCTCATAAAGTGCAGTGAATTAAACACACAGTACACACAGAACCTTGAGCAACTCACCCATGGTAGTTTCCATAACTGCCATAACAGTCCTCGCCAAAGTGTTCGTTCATCAGTAGATTGTCTTTACTTCTGTTCCTCGTTTCGATCGAGTGATACTTTGATTGATTTTTATCCTCAAGAACAGCTCTTCTTTGATTCATCCTTTCAGCTGAGGCCGTTCACGTCCGAAATGTGAATCCGCCAAAGCTTAACACGTCCTGTTATCCAAACATCCAGCTGTGAGTGATTGAGTGCGCGCTACACACTGGCAAGTCACCATCTTCTACGATGCTTTGTTATGTTCCCGTTTAAGTCTTGAGATTGTGCAGAGCACAGAGGAATTCTGACTGTGCTTTTCCACTCATTGCCTATAAATGAGGAATATAGCAATCTTCATGCTCACAAAAGCATAAAATCTGCTGTTTGCTTCCCTGCTCACTTGTTCAAACTGTTAAGTTGCTGGAAACATTTAGTCCTCATTTCAGCATCAGACATGTAAAGGAAGCCATTAATATTCTTGATTAGTAACATTTTCACCAGAAAGATATCACTGTGACGTCTCTCACCTTTTAAAACAAGTCGTTCCCCGCATATTCCGCTTTTTATATTAGGAACGTTGATTAAAATCTGCTTTCAGAAATTAATTAAAAGCCAAGTCCCCGAGTGCAGATGTAGAATCCCTTTGGGTGTATTTCAGCATTCCCAATAAACCTCTACATCCTGTGTGTTCGCTTCGAACCTCCAGCTTTCTGTAAACTGTGGGAAACCGCTTCAATGGAATTCCGGACTGACCAATGGTCATGTACATTGAGCGGCGACATCACACTTTTGATTCTCATTTATTTAGCCTCTCTCTGGCATTCTTGCTCCCACAGTTTCACATCTGTGTGTGTGTGTGTGTGTATACAGTGTACCACATGACTACATGTGTACGTGCTGCAGTGGTCAAGTTACTGCCCACAAAAATCTAACTTAGTACGTGAGGCAAACTGATGGGTCAAAAGGTAACCCCTCACAGTGGGTCATGGGAAGCCACTGTCTTGTTTCTATTCTCATGTTGATAGAGTCTGATACTGACGACTATTATTAGACTTTTTTATTATTTCCAGGGACATGCTAAATAACTGCCCCAGGCTTGCTGCGATGCAATATTGAAGATCGTAGAAACATTTTCCCTCTAATGGGTGGTTAAATGTTCTTCTGGTCATTAACTAAAATATACATATATAATTAAAATATACCCGTTGGTCAGCAAGTTTAAATTACTTTAAAATATAAATGATTAAAATTACAACAAGAAGGTTGCTGATTCGAGTCCCAGCTAGGGCATTTCTGTGTGGAGTTTGCATGTTCTCTCCATGTTTGCTTGGGTTTCCTCTGGGTGCTCCGGTTTTCCTCACAAGTCCAAAGACAAGCGGTACAGGTGAATAAACTAAATTGGCTGTAGTGTATGAGTGTGAATGAGTGTATGGGTGTTTCCCAGTGCTGGGTTGCAGCTGGAAGGGCATCCGCTGTGTAAACCATGCTGGATAAGTTGGCGATTCATTCAGCTGTGGCGACCCCTGATGAATAAAGGGACTAAGCCGAAGGAAAATGAATAAAATTAAAATATAATATGAGAACTTACTTTTTTCTTTTAATTTTGAGGTACTGCTTAGTCCTATTTGAGGTTACCCAATAAGTTGTAAAAAGCAGTTTTTGGGCAGAATTTATGAGTTACATACAACTGAGAACACTTTTAGATTCTCCCAGTAAATTGTGGAAATCTGGAACTTGTTTCTAATTTCCTTAATTATCTGACAAACCCTGTTTAAATGGCAGCCAAACTTTCAGGTTTTAACTGACTTTACATGATGGAGCTGTGTGAGACAATTGTGTCATGTGAGACTTGTAGTAGTGTAATGAATTACTGTTTATTCACTTTATTGTTTATTTTACTCACTGTTCGAAAAAAAAATAGTTTTTTTTTTGAGTCATGGATTGGACCTTTTTTTGGATCAGCAAAATGGGGAGTAGAAAAAATGTAATTTGCTTTCCATTTTTGTTACAAAACCAGTACTGCAAGAAACCTTTGGTTTAAACAAACAGAATGTAGAACCTGTAACTGCATAAAAATTAAAATGAAGCAACACTACAACTTTTCCGTCATCGATAAATTTGATAGGAAAGCCTAAATGCATTTTATACAAGCTGTATATGCGACTGTGACTTTTTAAAATCTATACATAAACGATTTCTGCTATGATTGGCAAACCGCCATGTATTCACAGTATTCACATTGTCATCCATCAGTGTGGCCGAATACTGAATAGACGTTGATGTATTAATGTGGACACAGGTTATTAATGTCATACCCATTCAAAAATGAGCATAGTGAATGTTAGATAGTAGCTTTAATACAACAAGAAATGCTTCATTCATTTTTTTCTTTAGGCTTAGTCCCTTATCAGGAATGAACGACCAACTATTATGGCATGTTTTACACAGCAGATGCCCTTCCAGCCACAATCCAGTACTGGAAAAACGCCCACATACTTTCACATTTATGCACACACTAACAATTTTATTTATCCAATTCACCTATAGCGCATGATTTTTGTGGGGGAAACCAGAGCACCCAGAGGAAACCTATGCTATGCGACCTATGCTATTGACCAACAATGCTAAATACTGAGCCACCATGCCGGCCCTTCTTGAGCTGAAGAAATCAGTAAATCAGTATTCTAATCACTATATTAAAAAGATTACTGAAGGCTCATGTCACATCAGAGAACAGAGTGAAAATTCTGCTTTATCACAGGAATAAACTACAATGTATTAATATATGAACATAAAAACAATGATTTTCATATTTAACAATTGACAATTTTTAAAATAACAATTATTTCCTAACCCTAACCCTACAGATTTTACCATTTTTATCAAATAAATATAGCCCCTTAACCATACACTTGAAAACCCAAATTTGGGCTAAAATATAGAAGAAATCAACCACTGGAATAAATTTTAAATAAAACATTAGGTGTATTTTCAACCCAATTTTTGAGTTGGTCCATATTTTACAACATATTGCATACATACTGTACAGTGCTCAGCATAATCGAGTACACCCCATTTATCCATTTCTCAGTGAACATAGGCAATGTATTTTGCTGCATTTCAACAACACAGATTTATTAAACAGATATATTTATTAAAATAATATTTTAGTCACCAAACATATTTACAAATAGATAATACAATTAAATTCGATTAAAATATTGCTATAAAAATTACAAATTCTTGTTAATATTTGTATTTAATGTTTTTCTATAACATATAAATTTAGGTGTACTAGTTATTTTGTTAGATAAGCTCCGGATTTGGTTTGGGTTCAGTGCTGACCAATTTAATGTACTGTATACGCACAAATATAATATTGTATAGCCTCCTATTAAAAATATGAATTTAATAGATAGATTTGTGAGGGGTGTACATATATATGCTAAGCACTGTATATGTTTACTGTATTTAAAAAACACTATAAAAAGAATAAAGGACAAATTACTTATTCACTTGTTGCATTAAAGCAGAAATTTGTCACCTTGTCAATCATTTTACTTCTTTCAATTGGAAATCTCGTCATCATGCAAACTGAAACCATATGACTAATCTAACAAACTTCAAACATAGGGCGGCACGGTGATTTCTGTATATAGGTTCTCCCCTCTGTTGAGGTGTGTGTGGGGGGGTGTGTGTGTGTGTGCGTGTGTGTGCGTGCGTGTGTGTGTGTGTGTGTGTGTGTGTGTGTGTTTCTCAGTAATGGGTTGAGGCTGGAAGTGCATCCGCTGCGTAAAACATATACCGGAATAGTTGGTTCACTCTGCAGTGGCGACCATCTAATAAATAAGGGACTAAGCCTAAGGATAAATGAATGGATGGACTTCACGTGTACAAGTTATGTTTTTACACTCTTTATTGTTTCCTTGATTAGAAAAAGTGAGTCAAAACACCATTTGAGTAGATGCATGATGCCTTGTTTATACAGTTGTTATGACATGATTCCTTCAGAATGAGCCATTTTTCCCTATTTTTAAACTTTCTGAGAGTTTTATGTGTGAGTAAGCCGTTTCACATAATATTCTCAATTGTGTCGTAAATAGGAATAAACTACAATGTATTGATATATTAACATAAAAACAATGATTTTCATATTTAACAATTATTAAAATAGCAATTATTTCCTAACCCTAACCCTACAGATTTGACCATTTTCATCAAATAAATATAGCCCCTTAACCATACACTTGAAAAGCCAAATTTGGACTAAAATATAGAAGAACCCAACCACTGGAATACATTTTAAATAAAACATTTGGTGTGTGTGTGTGCGTGGGTGTTTCTCAGTAATGGGTTGAGGCTGGAAGTGCATCCGCTGCGTAAAACATATACCGGAATAGTTGGTTCACTCTGCAGTGGCGACCATCTAATAAATAAGGGACTAAGCCTAAGGATAGATGAATGGATGGACTTCACGTGTACAAGTTATGTTTTTACACTCTTTATTGTTTCCTTGATTAGAAAAAGTGAGTCAAAACACCATTTGAGTAGATGCATGATGCCTTGTTTATACAGTTGTTATGACATGATTCCTTCAGAATGAGCCATTTTTCCCTATTTTTAAACTTTCTGAGAGTTTTATGTGTGAGTAAGCCGTTTCACATAATATTCTCAATTGTGCCGTAAATACCAGATTCTTGTGGTCATATCCTGGTGTTCAGTGTTATCTGTTTCCTTCCGCTCTCTCACGGTGACTCCTACATTGGTATAAGGGTGAAACAAACCCCTTCAGCAAAACTGGACTTTTTGTTTAGTCTTTGGCAAGACAAAATTTGGCAGGATTCTTTGCTGTAAATAGACATAGTACAGATGGTTTAACATATACACAAACATAACGACTGACATATTTACCAAAGGACAGAGATGCTAATAGCGGGGCCACACACTATGCAGCTTATTTTAGGCGTGTTAATTATCTCTGTCCTGCCAACGAATCAGGACAAACAGCTGGCCACCCACGTCAATGGCGACCGAGCTATTCGCCCTTATTTCAAAATGCCTGGTCACTTAAAAGCCTTTCATTGTCAGGACGTCATAAAACCTTCTTCATTAAACGTACGGCATGCAGTCTACAAAGCGCTCCCAGGACAGTAAATACATCACATAGAATACATAGGAGCACATCTCCTGTCTTTAAGCTATTAGTCTATTATAATTATAATTTGTGTGTCTACTGTACAGGCAACGATGTCTCTGTGATTTGAAACATTATATCTCTAAAGCTGGCTTTATATGTTGCAACGGGACTTCAGTTCTTATAATTGTGACTTCAGAAAGTATCCCACTGTAAAATACCTTTAAGTTGAGACAAATCAGCCTTATGAGTCAATTTAACCTTAGTGTGTGAATGTGAGAACATATAGGTGTTTCCTAGAACTGGGTTGCAGCTGAAAGGGCATCTTCTGTGTAAAACATGCCAGAATAGTTGGCGGTTCATTCTGCTGTGGCGACCCCTGATAAATAAGTGACTAAGCCAAAGGAAGTTAATGAGTCATATTAACTTAAACTATATTACACTGACTTATAACAGCTTGTTTAACAGAATTAAGGTAGAAACATGATTAACTTAGTCATAAGTAGGGCCAAACAGAATCTGCGGACATTTTTTGCTATTTCTGCGAAGTATTTCGTTAAAAATCTGCGGATTCATGCGGAATGATTTTGGTATCGTAACTAAAATCTTAATATATGAAATAAAAGTAATCCCTTTTAAACATTTATTTAATGTTTACTATGCGAATCTAAATAGATCCACTTTATTTGCTAAACAAAGCAAGCCTCTCTATATAAAATCTCAACTAAAACACCGAAGATAGTACTTTACAAACTGTATTGTAAATAAATCATATGAATATTTTCATATTAGTCAATATTATTACTGAAATTAATTTGAAAACTGATTAAATATACATTTACACACATTTACACCAGTAAATAAACAGAATCAATGATGGGCTAAAAATCTGCGGAATTCTGCGCGCACAGATTCCGCGTGGCCCTAGTCATAAGTTACATAACATTAACATTAGTTATTCGTTCATTCATTTTCTTTTCAGCTTAGTCCCTTTATTAACCCGGGGTCACCACAGCGGAATGAACCGCCAACTTATCCAGCATTTGTTTTACGCAGCGGATGCCCTTCCAGTCGCAACCCATCTCTGGGAAACATCCATGCATTCTCATTCTCATTCACACACATACACTACGGACAATTTCACCTGTACCAAAATTCACCTGTACCGCATATCTTTGGACTGTGGGGGAAACCGGAGCACCCGGAGGAATCCACGCGAACACGGGGAGAACATGCAAACTCGAACTAGCGACCTTCTTGCTGTGAGGCGACAGCACTACCTACTGTGCCACCGTGTCGCCCCGAACATTAGTTATAATTAACATTAAAAGTGTTGTTGTCATGACCTATTGATGATATAATATTTATATATGCCGCTGAAAATGTCAAAGAAACAAGTTGTTTTTATTATATTGTACTACAAACTTTATCTCACTTCTGTTTTGGCTTTGAGTGTTTTGAATAAAATCTACTGTCTCAGGCCAACTAAGTCCAACAGTCAACTGATGAAGTGCTTCAGAGAATTTCAAGTGCTTGTCAGTTGCTTTCAGACTGAATTATTTGGTTTAATCTAGCTGCGTTCCGTGTAAACAAAACATGTTAGTAATGACACGTTTCCTTTTATTCATAACAATCGGAAGATTAGTATGTATATTTTGGACCGTGACCCAGGATTAAAAAGCACGGTGGACTAAATCACAATGCCAAAAAGTTTATTCTCATCTCTTTTTTTAAACCTCAAAAATGTTTCATAAATCATTATTACATATTTGGGTCTTTGGTGACCTGGGATGAATATCTTTCATGGATGGCACACTAAACAGCTGGATTAAACTGTAAATTCATGTTATTAATAATAAGTAATAAAATAAAGCACATTTTGTAATTGTTTGTAACCTAGAAGTCATTCATTCATTTTCCTCCGGCTTAGTTCCTTTATTCATCAGGGGTCGCCACAGCGGAACAACTGCCAACTTATCCAGCATATGTTTTACACAGCGGATTCCCTTCCAGCTGCAACACAGTCCTGAAAAAACATCCATATGCACTTACATTCACACACATATTCTATGGTCAATTTAGTTTATTCAAGTCACCTATAGCGCATGTCTTTGGACTGTAGGGGAAACCGGATCACCCAGAGGAAACCCACACGAATATGAGAACATGCAAACTCCACACAGAAGTGAAGTTTATTTATAAACTAATTTCGAGAGGATCACATGCAGATGATTGCTTGCAGCTGGTCTCGCATTATTCAATTTATGATTCACCAATCAGATGAGTCCTAAGCCACTATATAAGTTCCATATCACAGCCATCTTCGTTTTGAAGAATCCCCACTTCCACTCTTACTCCTCCTTTCCTAGATGGGTGGCACGGTGGCCCAGTGGTTAGAACTGTTGCCTCACAGCAAGAACGTCACTGGTTCTAGTCCTTACCAAGCCAGCTGACATTTCTGTGTGGAGTTTACACATTCTCCTCGTGCTCACGTGGGTTTCCCCCGGGTTCCCCGGTTTCCTCCCACCGTCCAAAAAAATGCAACTTAAGTTAATTGACTAATCCAAATCGGCTCCATAGACATGTTCCTAGTAAGTAGTTATCTTTTCATAGCAATCACTATCTGTTCATTAGCTACCCGCAGGGGAGTTCTCGAGATCTACCTGAGCTCAAACTACCCTCTCGCCTTGCAAACGGGAGGGAGCCCCGGGCTCGAGGATCTTATGAGCTCAGGGCTCTCTCCCGGGACAGCATGCCAAACAAGCTTTATAATCAATCATCAGCTGTTTAAGTGTGAACTCTTAAAATGCCAATTGGTGCAGCCGGGACTCGAACCAGTGACCTTCTTGCTGTGAGCTGAAAGTGCTAACCACTGAGCCAATGTGTCGCCCTCCTGTTTTAAACAAATTTAAAAAAAAAATTCCAAGTGTGAACAAACCCTTAAATTCAAAAACGTCTTCATTATTATCAGTACTAATATGTTTGCTGACAGTGTAACACTGGGAGTGACACTGACAAGGGCGGCGACGATCCAATCGCATATTTATTGAGAAAGTCAGCAAAGCAGTGGTCAACGGGAGCAAACAGATGTATACAGGAATTCAGAATCGTGGTCTGAGTACAGGCAGAAGGTCAACAAGGCTGGTAGTAGGCAAGGATAACAAGCAAAGATCAAAACACAAAAAAGACTAGAAAAGGGAACTGTGTTGTAATGCCACATACACTTAACAATACTCAGCAACGAGGGTGAGTGTATGTGCTGCTTATGTAGTGCAGTAATCAGTCCAGAAGCAGCTTCAGTTGTGAGAGTCTAATCAGATGGTGACTTTAAGCAGGTGTTTAAGTGTGTTGCATGACTGGATCTGTAGTCCGTTTACAAGCAGATTTGTAGTTTATGAGATGTGTGTGTGTGTGTTCACCAGCGATCTCTGCCTGTAGATCGCTGGTGATCGTGACAGACAGCTGTGTCTACATCGTTACATTACAAAAAAACGTTTTGCATATTTTTACATGCAATATTTGTCCTATTTTCATAGTTCATAATGAATGAACAGAGCCGTACCAAGAAGATGGAAGTTTAAGTCTCAGAATGAATGAAGATGAAGTTATTGGATGATGCCCTGGGTCATGTTTCAAAAAGGGTATAACAAAAACACCTCAAAGAGCACCAGTACAGGTTCTATAGTAACAACTTGTTCTATTTCAATGCGTCATTTCCAGATGCTTTACGAATATTCATTTCAAATTCGGGATTTCCACTCTTCTGATCTTCATAGTCACTGATTTGATTTTGACAAGTGTGCCATTTTTGGTCCAGGTGTCCCAGTGGATATTTGAATGGGTGGAAAAATCTTGTTCCAGTGGCGAGCCGTTTAGATTTGCCTTTCCACACTGGTTAAACCACCATCCAGTGTTGTTCTGGTTCACACTGCAGCTCTCAACAGCTTTATCTGCAAAAGTACAGAATGGCGAACAGCCATCGTTGTCAACGTCAGAGGTACTGAAAGGGGCGGTGTCTTGATTCTGCTCTTGGTCATACCCTCGGAAAGCATCACCTGCAGAAAGAGAGATTCGAATTTTAGTGGGCTTCTAGACAGTGCCACCTATTAATTTCTCTTAAGCAGACCCAGAAGGAATTTGTAGACGTTGCATTTTCCATGCTGATCTGATGGAAAAAGCAGCGGAGTATTTGCAATTGGCTGACCTGCACTACCAGCATATCTGCCAAGGTGAATTGCAAAGAATTTGTTTTCGTCATCAAGCCAGAAACTATCATACGAAGCATAGGCTGTGGATTCATCTTGCGAGATCAGAGACACGTGCAGATGGAATCGTGCGTTCCTCTGATTCACGATACTGAAGATCTTCCTCAAACCCAACCAGTGTTCACCTGCAATGTTTTAAAGAGAAAGTACACAACACGTAATTTGTATACTGAAGGACAATTCCCAACTGCCTAAACAAGCAACTGCAGATTCGCATTACTTCTGATACCACACCAAAGGAGTTTCAGGTTTGATAAACCATTTCTTGCAATGTATCACCATTGAAATAAATTCTGTCATTACTGTCCTACAGTCTTTACTAAGTGAGAACTAAAAAAGTTAAAATACTAAAGAGGTCTAATCAGTGTTTAATTTCCAGCTCACGCTGTAAGTGGTAGACCAATCACAACAGACTGGGTTCATACAGTCATGGAAAAACCTGGAAAAGTCATGGAATTCTGACATGGCATTTTCCAGGCCTGGAAAAGTTTTGGAAAAACTGAAAAACCCACAAAGTTTTGGAAAAGTTGTGGAAATTAGTTTTAAAAATGTCTGTATACTTAAATATAAGTTAGTTGTCTTTACTTTTCTGTCCATGGCCAAATACATGCTCTCACATTATTAGTGCATTATCTAAATACATTTTACATAGATATAAAGATTCATTTAAACTACTGTAAATAGATTGTTGCATGTTTTATGATATGCTGTGATAATTTTGAAGATGCACCATTTTTCTTACTATTTAAGATACATAGACATTACATGAAACATTAGGTCATGAAAATTCACTTGATAGTCCTAGAAAACTCATTGAAAATCATTGAATTTTAGTAGTAAAAATGTGTATGAATCCTGCAAAGGAGATGATGATCATTTTATTTTGAGAATACTGTTGTTGTTTTTTACCTTTGTATGCACACCTGTGGACCCTTTTCACAAGACTGTTAAGACAACCGTCATCATCAACATGTTAAATCCTTGCAAGTTTTTAATATTTAGATTTTTTATTTAAATATATGAACAATTATATGCATCTGTGTATGTGTTGTATCAAAAAAACACGTGTGCCAGGCGTTTCTACTGCAGCGTCTATGGGGCAGGACAGTAAATCTGACGTAATTCTCTTATGAGTCTCACACTACTTTTTCCCCTTTTACTGAAAGTCTTGATAACATCATCTTGGAGTTTTTCTTTAATTATTTCAGCAAATAGGATTGCAAAAAAAGTATTTGTTGTACTCTCCCATTCACTGCGCTCTAAGTTTACCCAACTTTAACTACTTCTGCTACTGAGAAACCTGGAAATGTGACAAAACTTTGACATATTGATTTTGAATACTGCACCTGGTAAGTGTCCAAATCCATCCAAGTAGTGGGACCACATTCGTTTGAAGTCAGTCAGACCATCTATCCGCCTCTGTATCACTGTCCAGCCGCCCTCCATGTCGTCCATCTCACAAAACACCTATATTAAGGACCAGTTCAAGACACTTTATTTTTCATCTTTGATTTGCTTTTAGATTAAAATAACCGTGGTCGGAAATTTCCAAACAAAACTGAAAGGAGGTACTTTCCTCAAACGAAACATCTGTGTTTTCTGGCTGAATTATGTAAATTCCACTTGGGATTTTTGGGGAAACAGCACCTAGTGTTTCTTTGATGTCACTGCAGTCTTTCCCTGTGAAACGAGAGGGAATTTACTGCGAGAACGTTAAGATAATAAACATTTTGGGGAACGTTTGGCAGTATGTTAATCATCTTACCGTGGGACTCCATGGGCTTCACAGAAAAGATGTCGCTGTTGCTTCTCTGCACATCTGAACTGAGCGTGTTCACTTTAGCCATGAGATCGATTATCTAATCAAATTGAAATGTTTAGAATACAGAGGTACAACTGGTCTGAAAGTTTGGAATTGTTTACAGTATTTCTTCACCTGGCTTGATAGGAATTCCAAAGCCTTCTGCTGTTCCTCAATAAGATCTCTAATCAGCTTCCTCGTGTTTCTCGTATATGACACCATGGTATGCTGGAGGTTTGCTAAAAGTTGTTTAGTGAACGGAAAGTGACATATTTACAGACTGACCTCTTTTAAGCAGAAATACATGCAGAATCTGTGTTACGTATTAAAAGCATGCAAACACCAACTGCACAAGGAGTGTTTCTCATCACGCATTAGTTTTGCTGTCATTTCACATGGCATGGTGCATTTGTCTTTGCTGGGGTCTTTGTGATAATATAGTTTTTGCTCCTGAGGAAAAACATCCTCAGACTCCTCAGTTAATGTAGCCACTGTGTTGCCATTCTGTTAAGAAAAAGAAAGTATACCACATAACATTTAGGGGGAAAATGCATCCTATGAGACCAGAGCTATATCATTAGGCTTTCTTTTTTCTCTTTAATAGTTTCCTTTCTGTATGGTTTTGACCATGCCATTTTTTGGTTTCATGTTTCTTAATGTTTGTTGGTGAGATGCTGGGATTCCCAAACATTGTTTAGTCAGTGAAACAACTTGAGATTTGAAGTGAACGCTTCAATCACTTATTTCATATAGTTCTCTGATGTTAGACGTCTTACTTACATGCAGTTTAACAAATATTTCATTAAAAAATTCAGAAGTTGATGTGTCTTATTTTGTCTTCATTATAAAAGAATTAATTTTAATTGTACCCTGTTTTGTAATACTTTAAACACAGTGGTGTAAAGTAACTAATTACAAATACTCAAGCTACTGCAATTGAGTAGTTTTTCTCAGGAATTGTAATTTACAATTTAGTAGTTTTAAAAATGTGTACTTCTACTTTCCCTTGAGTACATTTTTAGTGCAGTATCAGTACTTTTACTCCATTACTTTCCCTCAACCAGCAGTCACTACTTTATTTCTTTCTTGTCTTTGGTCATTGTCCAAAGTAGAAAAATCAGTCCTGTGATTCCTGTCCAATTAAATCACACATAGAAAGTAAATCGCATCTTACTGAACAACCTCAAGACATGGGCGCTTTATAAATGCAGCAAACCTTTTGGAAAAATTAAAAATGTCCAAGAAGATGTCCACACGCAATGATCCAGAGACTTTTTATAGACTGCATGCCAATGAAAATTATGGATGTCAATTGTAAGATGACTGAAATCTCCAAACAGCCTTAAACAATCACTAAATAGAATGTATGAAGAATGGAAGGAAGGGCCAAATAAAAGGAAGGACCGAACAAGGAATGGAAGGAAGGATTGAAGAACCAAATAAATGAAAGGATTCAAGGAAGGACTGAACAAACTAAGGAAGGAAAGAAGGAACGAACGAAAGAATGAACCAAAGGACCTAATGAAGGAAGGAAAAAATATGGAAGAAAGAATGAGTGAACCACGGAAGGGAGGAAAGAAGGAAGGACCAAACGAATGAAGGAAGAATTCAAGGAAGGACTGAACAAACTAAGGAAGGAAGGAACGAACAAACAAATTAATGAACAAAAGGACCTAATGTAGGAAGGAACAAAAATATGAACGAAGGAGGGAACAAACGAATGAATGAAGGAAGGAGAGAACAAACGAAAAAATGAAGGAAGGTTGGAAGGAACGAGCGAAAATAGGAAGATCCCTAAATACACTACATGTTGTTTGTGCAGGGGTGTGTATACTATAAACGCATCAACTTTTCTACAGTGTAATACTCACTACTCACTACTCTTGAGTACTTTTAAAAGGTCTACTGTTTACTCATAATTTGAGTAATATTTACTACAGATACTTTTACTCTACTTGCACTACATTTTTGGGCAAATAATGGTACTTTTACTTGAGTATGATTTTTCAGTACTCTTTCCACCATTGTTTAAACAATATCTATTTAGTCAGTTAATTATTTCCTTTTTATCAGCTCATAAAAGCCTTGCAATTCTTCTTTTACATCAGTTTGGGAAAACTTAAATGCAATGTAACATTTAATTTATTTTATAATTAAATTTCTGTGTTGTTGACAAAGAAATGAATATATTTAATTCCTCTTTAGTTGAGAAATCTATGCTTTAAGCAAGCTAGGACAAAAGTAATCTAAAGTAATCCAAAAGTGGTCAGAATGCATCTAATATGTTATCAGACAAGAGCTTTTTTTGTAATCCAGCATGTAATTAAATATCTATCCTGAACATAGTGTTATTTTACATGAGATTGAATTGCTGTATCTCTTTTTACCAGTTATGTAATGACCACTTATATAAGCACCCTTACCATTTGTTTTGTTAATCAATATTCATACAATATGTATTTCATTGAAATATAAAAAAAACTGTCAGATATTGCAAGCATTTCATTTAATGACTAAAATACTTCAAGATTTTAAGACAATTAATCAATTAATTAACTAATTACACCCGACAGGAAACATTTACAGCACTCACCACAGTTAATGATGCTAGAAGAGGCAGAAATAACGTGATCCAGATCATTCTGGTGTATGTAGCAATCCCACATGTGACAGTGTGCAGACGTGCACTTTCTGAAGAGATGGACGTCGTCTTCTGTGTTGTCTTGTGGGCTGGTCTGCCTGAACAGAAAAAAGAAAAGAAATTAAACCTCATAAAAAAAGACAAACAACAGTTCTCACCTGAACAAAAAGTGTCCAGACCAATTCTGTTTCAATTCTAAAGCACTGTTACTTTATTGCATTTCAACAACATCCTGTATTGGCTATGAAAACCAGATGCTGAAATGTGACACTGCTTTTGGTTGAGGTGGGAATCAACAGGACCCGAAGCAGCATACGTAAATGAAATTCCTTCCAGAAACACAGTCAGATCCTGGACCTGACAGCAGCAAAACTTAGTAGAGTTACCTTCAAAACATCAGGAATGGCAAAATACGTTCTTCTTTGTTATGAGCCATTTGATCAATTTGCTCCCTGTAGCTTAACGTTTAAAGAATGGCACAAGTAAAGCCTTATGGGTTTGATTCCCATCAATCAAACATTGGTTAAAAAAGTAGGGTACTGTAAAGCAGATAGAATCCCATGTGATTCGCACTGTACATTTAGCATGCTTTGGAGGATTATTTGGTCATGGTGAGAAGGGATTCAATGTCCTTTAGCTCTCCTCAAGAAAACATCTGTTAGATATTAGACTGTTCTGTTGAGTGTGCAATAGGCCTATTATAAAACACTGGATGGCCAAAACATATATGACTGCTTGTGTATTGTACAGGTAAAGAGATAGGCTGGTTGTTCAAATTAATTTTTAATTATAATTTCACTATTTGCTAATAATAATGACTGGTCGTCACACATTTTAGCCCACTTTATAATTCTCTAAGTTTTGAAATGCAATATGTCTACAGGTCCACAACGTCTTTTTTTTTTAAACTAACACGTATGATTATTCAAAAACAAAATTAAAAGTAACCTAAAAAATAATCTAAGATAGCTCATAAGAAACAGAATCTGACTGATAAAATACCACGCCTAATGTTTGTCGGATTTACTAAGTCAAATGTCACACTTGACAAAGGCACAAGCATCTCTCTAGTCTATGGCAAGCCGTTTTGACTTTTATTCATTCTCAGGATATGTATTCTTGATATCAACAATTCAGTTCTTGATATCAAAAAAGGTAATTGTTGATATCAAAAACTAAATTGTTGATATCAAAATTAACATTTTTGATATCAAGAATTGAATTTTCACTAGTTAAATGTGACCATAGGCTGCCATTCAAATTTAATTGTTGATATCAAGAATTGATTTCTTACTATAGTTAAAATGCAATTCTTGATATCAATAATTTAATTGTTGATATGAAAAATGTAATTGTTGATATCAATCATTTAATTGTTGATATCAGGAATTAAATTGTTGATATCAAGAAATACTTTTCAACTAGTAAAGATGTTCATTCTTGATATCAACAATTGGTTTGTCACTAGTGAAAATGCTAATTTCTGATATCATAAATATAATTGTTACTAGTGAAATTATTCATTTTAGATATCAAAAATTACTTCCCTAATTGCTGATATCAGAAATACATTTTTAGATATCAGAAATAACAAATGTAAAGTGTTGAAATATAACTGCAGATATCAATGAACATCTTTACATCTTTACATCTTTACTAGCCTATGGTGACTTTAACTAGTGAAAATTCAATTGTTGATATCAAAACTGCAATTATTGATGTTAATTTTTGATATCAACAATTCAGTTTTTAATATCAACAATTACCTTTTTTGATATCAAGAACTGAATTGTTGATATCAAGAATTGAATTGTTGATATCTCATATCGAATGAATAAAAGTCAAAACGACTTGCCATAAGCCTAGAGCCTTTTTAGCACTTTTTTTCCCACGTTTTTTTCCACGTTTTTTTCCACGTTTCTTCTCCAGGTGTCATTTTCTCACCGTGAGACTCTTTTTTTGTTGTTGTTGTCATGGTAACGCGTGTACAACAGGGAACAGGCATCATGGCGGAGAATAAGCTTTCATTTGAACAAACGTTTAACTTTAATCTGCTTTCCACGAAAACCTTTCATTTTCAGCAAGACCCTAAAACATCACGACTTCTGATGAAATGGTAAGAGTGTGATATTTTTGTACAGTTGAACTAATTTCATTCAGTTCATTTCCTGGTGATTAACGTCAAGAAGAGACGTTTTTAATCATGTCTATCAACATGTTTCTGTTTAAAATGACCTTTGTGGTGTAGTTCTAAAAAAAATTATAAGCTTTTTATAAGCTTAAATGTTCATATATTAGCAGTGCCATTTGTACACTTTATTAATGGGTTGGAAATGTAACAAGACTTATACGAAAGATAACGACATAAACATAGGCTATTCATTCGTTACAAAAGCTTGAAATTTGCAACTTAACGTAATCTCATAATGAGCCTTTTAAAATTGAATTGAATAAAACACATTTGCTCTCCCACAAACGATCCAGCCAATGTAGAAAAATATAGTCCTTTACTTTCATAGCATTTTTAGCTTCAAATTAATACATTTATAAACATTGTTCGCATAATTAGTTAACATTAAATTAAATGTGCTTAACATTAAATGTGCTTAACATAACACATATATTGTTCTAAAGTTGGTGTAGGTGTTTTGAGATCATCAAATTCGTAAGGTACTTTCCTGTGTATTTGTTAAAATGTCAATTGGGTAAATTGGGTTACTCAAAACTTTAGCGTTTAGTAAGTATTACAGGTAATTTACTCACCAACCTCTGGCCTTCCAAGATTCCGGTGTAGCTGCTTTTTTTTTTTTTTTTTTTCTTGTTTTTTTTTCTTTTTTTTCTTTAGTTCGGCATTAAAAGAAGATTAAAATTCTTGGTGATTTATAAAATCAGGTGAATGGTTACAGGATCAAATTCCTATACTGACGAAACAGCATTAAGTCCCATGCTATGACTCCTGAAATGACTTATAAAGCAAAATTATTGGTCTGTGCAAGAATCTACATTTAATCCACAGCCTTGGTGAGTGGAGCTTAGCAAGTTCATGACATATATAGCCTATATGGGATGTTGGGAATCTGTTTTCTATTGAGATCAGGCATAAAAGTAATATTATATGTTTTTATTTAGAGATTGCAACATCCAGAAAAAGTACATATAATAACATTTTGATGAACAATACATCAGATCATCCATATTCTTGGTTGAATACAGTGAGTTTGCATTTGTGTCATTATGTATGAGGAAGTTCACACTCCATACTGTTATGAATGCATTCAGGACCATTTGCCGTTGTAATGGATTAAAGGCAATAATGTTGTAAATAACATTTACCAAATGATTTGCTTTGTACGACCTCTGTGTATGACAAGGATTAATGTTTTTGTCTGGGGTTTTTTTGACTTAAGGTGTTAGAGCTGTTGACATTTTATGATTCATCAACGATTATGGTTTCAGATCAAATTAATCTTAATGTTCTACTATTATATATATATATATATATATATATATATATATATAATTTTAAATTCAAATGCTACTAAAGCTTGAGTATTAATCAGCATTCAAATATCTTGCAGAAACTGCTTTAATACAGTAAAAAACGTAATGGCTTTTTCTCTAAAAGAAAAAGATTCTAAAAGAAGATCGAAGGCACCTTTTGGGATGTTGGATTTTGTGTAATTATGTTTCCAATTGACTTTTAGGTCCATGCTGGGTCGAATTACAGCACAAGCCTTCAACTTTGACCAATCTTTCCAGTCTTATAGAAGCAATGACTTTGCCTGGGTAAATAGTCACACAATACAGCCATAGTTCACCCAAAAATGTTAAAAACCTGTGACCATTGACTTCCATAGCAAGAAAAACATATACGATTAAAGTCAGTGGTTACAGTTTTTTCCAAATATTTTACAATTTTTCTAAATTTCACCATTTAGTGTCACTGCAGCATCAAATAGCACACGTTTTTATTATTTCTTTTAGAATTTCTTTAGAGATCCATGCGTGAAGAACAATTTAAAGGTCCTTGATAGCTCCGGATCATGGACCCTCCTGGGTGTGTTATCATATATTTCTGATAAAGTATACTCAGTGGAATTTATTTTCAATGTTTTATGTTAACTTCTTATACACTTCAATAAAGCCTAAAAATGTCTTTTTACCCATTTACAGGAGACATAACACATGTAAATGTTGAAGTTGTCCCATGTACAAAAGTTTCAGTGGATATATTCGATCCAATTTACTCAAATGGAATATTGCGTCCCTCCGGACACATTGTCAAATGTTACCATGAAATATACCCTGACTTTGATGAGCTACGGATGGTATGAATTATTTTATCATTATATATTTTTATCGATGCTATCAAGCGAACATTGTGTATCAGATTGTTTATTTGATTTGTGTTATCTGACATGCTTTCGTCAGCTTTTGCTTGAAGCAGACTCTGAAAAGGATCAAATAATCAGCTCCAGTGATCGTCAGGAGTTTTTGTTCAGGCTGTTCAAACATTTGGTCTTGGGTGGTGAACTTTGCCAATATGAGGACGTCATCGATCCTTACATTGAGACTACGAAAATAATTTACAAAGATTTGGTCAGGTGAGAAACATGTTGCATTTTTATAGTTCATAATATTTATTCATTCATTCGTTTTCTTTTCGGCTTAGTCCCTTTATTAATCTGGGGTCGCCACAGCGGAATCAACCAGCACATGTTTTACGCAGCGGATGCCCTTCCAGCTGCAACCCATCTCTGGGAAACATCCATACACACTTATTCACACACATAAACTACAGACAATTTAGCCTACCCCATTCACCTATACCACTTGTCTTTGGACTGTGGTGGAAACCAGAGCACCTGGAGGAAACCCACGCGAATGCAGGGAGAACATGCAAACTCCACACAGAAACGCCAACTGACCCAGCCGAGGCTTGAACCAGCGACCTTCTTGCTTTGAGGCGACAGCACTACCTACTGCACCACTGCATCCCCTAGTTCATATTAATGTGATTAAAAATAATAATAATAATAATAAACTAAATATATTATAACAATATATAAGCAAAGTATTTAAAGGGGATGTTTTGGCCATGCATGAGACCTTATAATGATCATCTGATTTGTGTCTTCCACAGTGTTCAGAAGGATACTGATAGAAAAGAGATCAATGTGGTCACAACAATTTTAAAAGTGTCAGCTTATGTATGTAAATTAATTCTTTTCTTGTGCACAGTTAACATAAAAGATGCAGTCAGCATTTCCCCCCTATTAACGATATGTTGACATTTCTTCTTCTTTTTCTAGGATCAAGGTGGATTGTGTTACCCATCTGATACAGAAAATGAGCAGACATTTGCTTACCTCTGTATTGACCCTTGTAAAAGGCATGTGTATGTTTTGTACCATTCATTTGGTTTAGGGGATTTGTCAGGCAATTAAACACCCTCAATCTACTGTAGATCTATGTAAAACACTGACATTATAATTAGGAAATATGCCTCTTCTGTTATAACCCTTAATTTACTAGTGGTAGAACATCTGTTTAGTATGCTTTAAAGAATAAAGTGTTCAGTTCTTTTGAATTGGATAAATTAGCCTGTTTTTTTAATGTGATTAATATATGTTTGTATAAATAATTAAGTAAAAATTGTAAAACATTTCAATTTATTTGCTTCATAATTTACAGAAGACACTAAACTGTATTTAACAATAGTTTGTATACCCAAAATCTTGTCAGGCGTATGTAGAAAAGGAATTATTTGATGAAATTAGTAGAATGAAAAAGTAGAATGTGAGTAAATGATGACAATGTTCAGTTTTGAATGAACTGTCCTTTTAAGGGTGAGTATATGGTGAATTTAAGGTAAAATATCCTTTAATTGATTTTATTTATTAAAGTACAATTATTAGTATTATTTAATAAAAAGTGCCCTTTTTTCCACTTGAGCCCCTGCCCCATAAAATGTCTCTGCACGTCCCTGAGAGAGATTATAATGAGATGTCAGCTTCTCCCTTTTTCCTGCCACATATGTTTTATTAAACGATTTATTAGCTCTTTTTGACAGTAGTTATTTTAAGTAACGGACAGAATAAAGATACTATTTCTAAATACCCAAATGAGTTTTTATTTCTCCAAGCCAAGTACTGTACATTGCAAATACGGTGCAACAACGTGGCTAACCTCAAAAAGAGAATACTGTCATAAAGTAGACAACAAAACATTGTTTGAGTTACAAATATATCTTTATTTAATTTAAAGGGGATTTAAAAAGGTATTATTTTATAGGACGTCCCATACTACATGATGAATCCTTTTTACTGCAGCAATTTGGATAAATGTGCTCTACATACCAAATTTTAAATACGTAGGGAAAAAAAACAATGGTCAGCTCTGATACATGACGTCCCATACTATACCTAAAAACTTTTTTTATGAAAAGCATTTTGAAGAAATAAGACAATATTACTTTTTAGATGGCTATAAAGACCCCAATTCTAATAAGTAGAACAAGACAATGGTCAGTTCTTGTACAGGACGTCCCAGGGCCGTGCATAGACATTTTGAGGGGCAGTGGCCCAAACCAAAAAAAAAGGGGCACTAAGTGGGTGGGTTCTTGCTAATACAAATTTTCCAGTTGTTATAAAAATTGAAAATTGTTATTTATAATAGAAAATTGTTATTTATATTAGAGCTTATTTTGATTAGACATCTAAATTCTAAGAACGTGGATATTTAGCACAAAAGGGTGCCCTATGTGAAATTTTTCTGTGGTGCCCCCATAGAGGAACAAAAACACACAAACATGTGTATTTAAACATGTATTTATTTATTTATATGCCCATCTGCATTTAAACACTCAAAGTTATACTTAAACATTCAAATATTTACATTATGAAATAATAATCTACATAAAAATAAACATGGACATGTCTTCTGCAGAAGCAGTCCTAAATTTAAACATTTACCAAAGGTAAGGAATAAAACCCTCTCCGTACCTATAGTGATAGACGGACTATAGTGCTGCATCCAGTGTCTGTTCAGCTGCTGGTGCGTCTGGAGCAGCGCTGGTCATGCCACCTCATCTTCTTTTGTGACAAATTTCAGCATTGAACCTCCATGTAGAATACAGAAGAAATTAGTCATTTAAAGAAAAACTCATGACACACCATTAAAACAATGGACTAGTCAAGCACTCTTCATAATGTGTCTAAACTACAACCACAATGTGGATTTAACTTGCACTATAAAAAGGTTTCATGAAGTACACATCTAGTATGGGGTGTCCTGTATAAGAACTGACCATTGTTTTTTTTCTACTTGTTTGAAATCGGGTCTTTATAGCACTTTATATTTTGTAAAAAAATTATCCAAAACGGTGCAGTAAGAAGGTTTCCTCTGAAGTATATAGTATGGGACGTCCTCTACAAGAACTGACCATTGTTTTCTTCTATTTATTAAATGGGGTCTTTATAGCACTTCATATTATGTTAATGCCCCATTTCTCCAAAACAGTGCAGTAAGATTATTTTTGTGAAGTACACATAGTATGGGATGTCCTCTACAAGAACTGACCATTGTTTTTTTTCTACTTATTTAAAATGGGGTCTTTATAGCATCATTATGT